>CM056507.1:40427614-40963616 GCA_029783415.1 Anisodus acutangulus | reverse complement strand
TGACCAGGGATACAGCTCTATATCCGAACAGAATGATGAACTAAACAAGGGCTATCTCCCCTAACATGGCTGATTCCCCACACCAATCCTGGAGAAGAGGAAGGACTCGTTTTTTGTTGACCCTTATTTCAATTGATTGGATGCTTGAGCACCAAAAATTTTCGTGAGTTCCTCGTATATAATAAAGTACCTTTCGCCCCCTTCCACAACTATTTAGATTTCCTACAGGGCTCTCCAATCTAATCTAGGGTCCAGTCATTATACAATGCATTAATAATAGAAGGTCTATGTTAATTAAAAGGACAAAAGAAGATTAATTTTTTTTATCAAAGCCGGGGAATTTCTTAGATCTTCAAAAAGAGTAGGGGAACCTGTGGCTAGATTGAATCTTTCGCTCTATCTGTTGGTGCTCTAGCTGTCCGAATGACATGAGCAACTACTGGCCTGGACTGATTGTAAAGAAAGAAGCCAAGAGGCCGCTAGAAAGCAGGTCAGTGTGAATGATAAAGTCTTAAGTCAGTCTTTCTGGAACGCCACATCCTAGAATAGCAACATCCTTCTTATTACAGCACAAACCACAAAGCAATTTATCTTTTTTCTTAGGGGTAGAACTTACTGAACAACCACATTGGTTGGTATTGGTGTGTGGGAATGGGAATGGCTTCCAAAATTCCCTTTAGCTATACGAATGACTAACAAGGCAGGATCCAAGCGGTAGATGTCCCAGTGACGTCAACTCAAGAAAAAAGGTGCTTGTTGAGTAAGGCCAACTTTCGAGCCCACGCCCCTTGTATAGGTTAGGCGCTTGAGCGCATCTTTTTCATATTGAACAAGTCTTTCCTTGAGTTTGAAATAAGGGGCAAGAAGCAAGGATTCTGTGATCGAATGCCACTAGACATAATTTCTCAATATGAGAAAGTCATTTCAAATAGTGTCAAACCGGAATTACTACAATCATTTTTCAAGAAAAGTCTCAACTCGAAATCAATAGCCCACAAGAAATAGAAAGGAGAAAGCCCATCTCTTTCCAGTAGTATGTAGCTTTACTTCCTTGAACTTCTATGGAGGCCGGTTCCACGTCCCTTACTAGTAAAGGCTCCCATTGGGAGAAACAGAAATTATTGAGTGAGTGATCCGGCCTTTAGCCCTTCAATGATGGATTTGTCTTTAAAAAAACCCCGACCCCGGTATAAAATGAATGGAGGATCAATTCCAACGAGCCTTTCAAACTAGTACTATTAGTAATCGACTCTATAGCTTCTTCAATAAACGCTGGTTTTTCGATCAAGTTTTGAATGACTTTCTAGTCAGATCCTTCTTGTGTTTCGGATATGAAGTCTCCTTCAAAGTTTTAGACAAAGGTGCTATTAAGATATTAGGCCCTTATGGTAACTCGCACACATTTCAATGATTGGCCGAGCGAATAAGTCAACTTCAAAGTGGATTTGTTGTGCGAAGAGTGCGTTATAACCCATGGCCGCTTGCCTGGTGGGGGCGGCTCCTCCGTTGTGGGTAAACGGGAAATCCGACTTTATGAACCTGAGGAAAGGCTGCACAGCAGTAGTAGGGGCGTTAAGACCGGAGCTTTTGTAGTGCTAGCAGGAATGTAAGTGAATGAATCCCATCCCCTAGTGAGAAGGCGGAGGAAAAAAGATGAGAGAGCAAGACCTAGGAGGCTCGCAGCTACCACGGCCGTAAGCACTTGGCTCGTTCGTATGCCCCTTTAGAGATAGGGGCGAGCCAGGAGTTTACTTCGAGTATTTATGACTCTGGTGGCAACACGTGACATGCGAATGACATGATTCTCGAGGAGTTACACGACGGACATGTGATGATGCATTAAATAGATGCAAGGGTGGATGACTCAGTAGGTCCTTGTATGGACTGATTGTGTTCCCCATAGGGAGAGCTTTAAAGGAAATATGAGTGGACATTTATATGTGCTTCATGTGATTCGAAGCCAACCACTATGTATTGCATGAAAGTCCTATGTGTACCTATGTATACCTAATGAAAGCCTTAAAGAGCCTCTTAACACTTACCTGCCTAAACCAAGCAAGATTCCAGAATCAATCCATTACCAGTAAGATACGATACGGTTGATCCAAAAAAGGTGAGCGCCTAGCTCGGGCCTTATTGAAAAGGACCTAGCTAACGAGCAATCTTTCTAAAGAAAGAAGCAAGAGCGTATCGGTTTGGAACCCTATACCTATACAAGGGGCTGGTCTCGATCTCGCTTGGTGGTACCCCTCTCGATGATTATTGACTCAATATTGATTTCGTGTTTGAGTTGGAGGGGTCGAATCCAGATGAAGTTCTGACCATCTATCAGAGAAAAAAGAACGAACGGATCTTGTAGGATTCCCAAGAAATTCTTTGATTTCTTCCGGAAATAGATGGCTAACGATAAGATTCAAGGGCCTTATATTTAGTCGATGCTTCTTTTTCCTTTGATTGAGAAGTAGTAGTTGCTTCTCTCTTCAAGTTCAAGCGAGTTCTTGTTTTGACTTTTGCTCTGACTTCTTCTCATCTCAAAGAGTTGCAGTCAACTAATGGGGAAATATCCAAAAAAGGATTGGGATTTCCTTATTGGTCCAGGTCATTTCGGGGAAAGCAAAACATTTATGATAAAGAGGATGAGCTTCAAGAGAATGATTCAGGGTTCTTGTAGAGTGGAACCATGCAGTACCATGTGGGCGCCGCCCTTTTGAAATCTTAGTAGTTGCGAGACCTGTCAAGTTCCCACTTGATGTTGTAAGTCTGTAGTTTATACTTCTTGCTTTGATGACAATCGTTGGTCGCTTGCTTGATTGGAAGTGCTGCGCTTGCTTCTCTGGCTACTGCTCCGGCTAAGGCTTTCTTTCCGCTTTGACTTGCCTTTCTTATATTTCAATCTGGACTTGCATGTGTTCCGCATATGACTATTTTGAGTGATTGCTGCTATCTGGCTTGAGTTAGATAAGAAGAGAAGGATCTTATGCCACCGGTGACCGGCCTGTCTTTTTTGACAAACTGGAGTTCTTCTTCCAGTAAGGCGCGTTGTAGTTCGTAGGGTAAGTGAACGGGGAGCTGATGCTGATCGGGGAGAATCAAACAACTCTTATAGATAGATGGGATAGGAAGGAATAACCACTGATAGCATTTGCAGCTACTTCTTTCCGATCGATATACAAGCAGTTAGGCGCGACGTGGAAACTATTCTATTTTTTATTTTAGTATATATTGATGAAATTATAATCGTTGGTAATGATATTCAATTCATCATATCAAACCGTTGATTTGGAGATAGAGATGACGGAGGGAGTCCTTGTGAATGGGCAAAGCTAGGTGCTTGTATTTTACGACGGTATCGACGATTGCTTCCATTACTGACCAGAAAGACACCAAATTCTCCTTTATGTGCTTCAACTGTGGTATAGGTAGAAGGAGCTGGTACGGAAAAAGTGTAGATTGGCCTTTCCTTGGCGATTGGATCCGTGAGTTCAATCAAATTGGATATGGTATCGTATTTAATAGAAATGACAGCTTTTAGGCATGATCTATCTCTCTGCTTTTCATAATCAAGATGTGCCCATGGGATGAGATTTTAGGGATTTAGGGAGAGACTCTCTTTCTTCTGCAACTTTCTCTCTTCCCTAGCGCCCTTTTTTTTTACTTATTTCAAAGGGTAATAAAGGCCTTCCTTATAAGTTCTCGCTAAACAACAAAAGCTGTAAAAACGATAGCAGTGATACTACTGGAAAAGACGGTTTCAATATTTCCCATACGGCTTGAGGCTTCTTTTCTTTTCAAGCTGAGTAGAAATCTTATAAGCAAAGAAAATGTACTAACCGGACCGAAGGAAGAGGTCTCATGTACAATCTCTGGCCCAAGAATCTATCTCTCTCCTACTTCATCCAGCATAGGGGAGTCCTGCACTTACATCCATACAGTTTTGGTTCTTCTCCACGGGTGATCCGGGAATTTGCCTATTATTTTTTCAACTGAGATTTCGATATAGAATGATCTCTTTATTTCTTCACTTCGCTCTTGTGCTAAAGGCTCTCTTACCACAGGTCGCCATTCCATCATTTTTCGAAAGGGTAGATGCTTTTCTCCTCGATTCATCGAGATTTAAAGTTGACATCTCGAACATAATCCTGTTGTTGGTAATGGCCTTGGTGAATGACTTGCCACACTTTCTAGGCTTGACTCTTGTGGGATGGGATGTGCTCAGCCGCCTCCAACTCTTTCTTATTTCTGTATTTCTTTCCCATGACGACTAAGAACAGGCAAATCCAAAATTTCACTTTGAATTTCGGACCTCAACATCCTGCTTCTCATAGTGTTTCACAATCAGTATTGGAAATGAACGGAGAAGTGGTGGAATGTGCGGAACCACATAATAGATTACTCCAGTGCGGCACAAAGCCGCTGATGCCGAGTCGGCTCTTATGCCGCTAGCTATGCCCTACTTGGTCCCCCTCCCCGGCACGGTGGAGTCACCCAGAAGCCCTAAATGAGTAAGGCAAGGGGCATGGATTGGAAATTACAACAAGAAGGTACGTCTTGCGCCTTGACCATCCATTTTGGAACCAAAACTATCGTCTGTTTTTACGATCTTAATCTATATAGTAGACAACCTACTTTCTTAATAAAGGGAATTGACGTTATACGCAACTGGGAGGTTTTCTTAGTGGGTTCTCCCACTTAGAAAACCTTTCTTAAGTGTGGGTCACACACGACCAGGTGGGAATGGAGCTCACTCGACTGAAAGGAGAGGGATGCGAGTAGTCTTTTTCCAATAGGCCCACTTAGAAAAAGCTCCCATTTATGTTAGGGGAGCACTAAAATGCAACTTCGATCGGATGCGGGTATCAAATCCCGCCGCTGAGATGTCCGGCGGATTCCTGGCCTGCAACTGCTTTCTCATTGGCTCCATTATGATTCGTAGTCTCATCCTGAAAAGGTTTTTTTCTTTCTCCGGATATACTCTCAACTTTCCCTGTTATCATATTAATTGGTCAGCCATTATCAGTAGTGGAGGAAGAAGAGTAGTACCCTTTTTCAGTTAGTCAACATAGTTTAATAATTCAACTAGTGGTCTTCGCTCCACACCTTCCCTTCCACACGGAAGGATCATGGGGTTCTCCCAACCACTTTATGCAAAGTTCCACTTCGTTCCCTTCCATTAGTAGTTCTACTACTCTTACTTCAACTAGGTTTAGACGCGCAAAGCGCTCCACCTGAGTTATCTTCTTTTGGCAAAGCCAATTCAATTTCATGCCACTAAACCTTGCAACTGATGAGAAGGCCCTAGGGAGTAAATGAAAGTGTGTATGTTGTTTTGTTCTGGTGAAAAGGTCTTAGGCATATTTCGATGAGAAGTAAGTTCAGTTGGTAGAGCAGAGGACTGAAGAGACTGCCAACTGTAAGAGAAGAGAAGAGAGAAAGCAAGCTGGAAACTTTGAACTTGATTACCGGACATAATGCCTTCCTCTGATTCCTGGAATGAGAGTGAGCTTGCTTCTTCAATGCCGTAGTCTTAGTCTAGGAATGCGACTCCTCTCACTCTTAGGGACGGATTGAACAGATGATGTTAAGGAATAATCTCTATCATTGGTTCATCAGAAACCATCAAGCACGAAAACAACTCTCTCGATACGTTCCAAAATAAATCCGATTCGGGCGGATTCTTCCCCCAACTAACGAAGAGATCTTGACAGAATTTCCACATATGAAATTGAGCACAGTTTTGCAAAGAAATAGCCCATTTGTTACTTCCCCTTATTGTCCTAAACGGGGAAGAACTCCGAAAGAATTTCATCGGCTCCTCCTTTCTTGCCCTCTTGATGGTATCCAGTTGAAATGGTTGGTGGATTGCCCCTAGTTCAAGCTTTAAGTCAAGCATTCACGCACCAAAGACCTCTGACTACGCTCCTCAGCCTAGGAAAGCAAAGCTGGAGGACTTTGTACCATCCATTCCGGTGTGGTTGGATTCTATTCAACAGCCCAAGGACTTCTCTTTCCTTCTGCCTGCAAAAAAAGTGATGAGATTGCTTGTGTGTGTGTTAGTGATCATCTAACCCCTTTCCAATGAGTCAAGTGGTTGAACGCCCTTTTAGAGATAGGGAAAAAATTTGCTTCAGGTTACTAAACACTATTCATGGCATTCTTGCCTTGGTTGTGATCAAAAGGTGGTCTTATTATGTCATGAGAGCCTACCTGGAAAAGTACGCCCATAGTCGACACCTATGTTAGACGGTTTGGTTTCTCGTAATGAAACCATCCAACAACTGGAGCTAACAAAACCTCCTTATTGTGGAGCTGGTCGATGATTGGGCCTCGAAACATTTATAACTTCCGATGCTCTCTTCTCGTTGCAGGCTAATATAGAGACATATAATTTTTGTGAAAGATTCCTGTGAAAAGTTTCATTAACGTGGAATTCGTGTCGAGTAGACCTTGTTGTTGTGAGAATTCTTAATTCATGAGTTGTAGGGAGGGGCCAAAGACTGTCCCCTCTGCTCTTCCGGGAAAAGTCACTTCCTTTGTCGGGGACTTTTCCGCAACTCCTTATCACTATTTCATCGAAATATGGTCGAAAGAAAAAATCTCTATTTGATAGGGCTTCTTCCTATACCTATGAATTCCATTGGACCTATAAATGATACATTGGAAGAATCCGTTGGGTCTTCCAATATCAATAGGTTGATTATTTCACTCATGTATCTTCCCAAAGGAAAAAAGATATCTGAGAGTTGTTTCCTGAATCCAAAAGAGAGAACTTGGGTTATCCCAATAACTAAAAAGTATAGCATGCCTGAATCTAACTGGGTTCGCGTTGGTGGGTAAGAAGGGGGGTTCGGGTGCACTTCTTCTTCCTGCCGGTTCAGGAGGATCAGTACTGCTTTCCAGAACCAGATTGATAGTCCAAAGTTGACAAAGCACCGCCTATGTCTCTTGCTCATCAAGTTTAGTGGCTTAGCCAGTTACTCAAGATTACTAAGACTACGGCATTGAAAAAGCAAGCTCACTCTCATTCTAGGAATCAGAGAAAGGCATTCTGTCCGGTAATGACTTTCAGTCGAGTGACTTCATGCATATCCTTATCGAGAAAAAGGAGTTTCAGGGGCAACTTTTTTTATCATGCCTCCGATGATCAAAAGGATGTCTGAGGTAGCCTTCTTGGCTGGGCAACCGTTAGGTTACTACAGTTCTTGGTCTATGTTTGCCCTATTCCACTATTAAATAGTGTGGATGGTGGCAGAGAAGGCAACTTTCTTCTAAATTGATAGTTAGATAGAAAGATCCTTCCTAAAAGCGGCCCTTCTCTTATATATAATACCATTCGCCATGGATGATACTATTCAAAGAGACAAGAACCTATTTCTTTACTCTTTCATTTGTAGCTGGATTAACCCTTGTTGGGTTGGGCTAACTTAACTTGAATCTGTTCAGTTTAGTTTTTATGAATCTCCATCATTGACAAAACTAGGATCAAATGAGACGTCCATCGACCGGATAAGACCTCCATATCCAAATCGATCTGTCCAGCTGCCGCTCCCCATTATCAGCCATAGAATGAGCATCTCAACCAACCTCGAATCCTTCCTTTTTTCCTCCTGAACAAATCTGTCTTGTCTCGCCCAAGAGGTGAGAAGATTTGAGAACAAAGGGGCGAATGGGTGTGTAACGCGTGGGAATCTGCTGAACAGTTCGGGCCAAATCCTGAAGAAAGCTAAAAAGCATTCCATCAGATGGCTTTTCCTATAACTCTACTTTCGACTTGAATTATATATCCAAAAAGGTCCGCTCTCGGCCATTAGAAATAAAGGGTGCTTGTGTTGTGGTTTTGAGTTCCTTGGCTTGTGTTCTAATAGTAACCACAGGAAGAAAACGCTTCCTTCAGGTGTTTGCGATTCCTGTGGGAACCGCACCGCTTGAAGCCTTTGTATCCACATAATGAGAAGCCCTCTTTATTCTTAATATGCGCTCTTCTGTACTTCACTTCTGGTAAGTCTCATCGGTCACTCGACCCCGACCGGTCAATCTCCTGTCATTGTTATCTCGTGCGCGAAGGGTTGCTCATGCTTCCCAAACGTTACATATTTTTAGGTCATTCGGTATGGAGTTGCAGCACTACTTCCCATTCTCATTTTTGACTTTCAACTCCAGTCAGAACGGAAGTGGTCAGGCAAGGTTATCGTCAGACAATGTAGTGCAAATGACGGATGAAGAAGGCGACTACAATGAGGGATGAAGGCGACGTGGGCTTTCCATATAGATGTAGCGCTTGCAATGCAATTCAGACGACGTTAGCAAGATGTAGCGCTAGCTAGGTTAGGGTAGCGCTTGCCATAAAGAAGCTATCCAGAAAGAAGATCAGGGAGGCGAGCGATAGTACAAGCAAGCTAACACGCGGGCGAGGTTTAAGGGGTCTTGCACAAAACTTTTCCGGTAGTACGAATCGCTATGCTTCGCCTCTTTCTATATGATAATATGCATCTTGGTTATTGCGCTCCCTGCGGGTAATAGCAAGAGAGTGAATAACGAATGACCCTCCAAACTTAAAGAGTCATTGAGTCTGACTCAAGCGAGTAAGTTAAAGGCGTGGCAAGAGAGAGAGAGTTCGACTCGCGAACTTCTGCTAAAGGAAATGGTGATCCCTAGCTTGAGACTCAAACTCCGGAAGCCGACCTACCAACAGACATTGTGGGAGAATACTCTTCACCATCATCAGAAAATGTTTCTTAGCAGTAACCTTGAAATAGGGTAAAGTTTGACTACATCAAGCTCTAAAGCCAGGTATTCTGTACCAGCTCGGCTAGATCAAAGACTGTTGTAGTCTTTTTGTAGTTGGATCTCCAAGTTTTTGGAAAGCTCCAAATTCGACTTGAGCATCTAAATCTAAGTCAATACCTTCTTCGTCCTTCCCTCTCTAAAGAAGCCAGAGGTCAAGAATCCGTCTATTCAACAACATCCCTCTTGGGCAAGCAACTTCTTTTTCAAAATTGTATAGTGTTTAATAAAAGTTGATGCAATAGAAGCTCTTAATGCAATATCTGGTGGTGAAGGCATTCCAGCAAAAGCTCTTACTGTAACAGAACTAGGACCGTCAACTCCAACTGTCCTTATAGATAGGTGAAAGTCACATCCTCTCTAACCTTATAGTCAAGCAAGTCATTTTCCACTCCTTTCCTTTCTTACAATCAAACAAGTGGCTTAGAGCTCCTGCGGATGACTTTGAACATTACTTACGAAAATCTCAATCCTTCTGCCTCACCTTGTAAAAGGGTAGTAAGAAGGGGGGTTCGAGTGCTCTTCTTCTTCCTGCCGGTTCAGGAGCTTAGTTCTCCAGCAAAGAATCGATGCATGCCGAGTAAACTACAATTTGTGGAACTGTATCCTACCTATCCCGAAGGGAAGTCTCCTTCGTGGGATTGTATATTAACTCAATTTCTGATGATCCTTTTCAATAATAGGAGCGTAACCTACTACTAATGTATGTAGACCAAGGACTTTCCATTTCAACGGGATTATCGTCTCAAGGGCATTTCCGGGGATATTCAAATACGGTCCTTCTGACATATCTACATCCCCATGTATAGTAAGAGTCTTTCCAATGAGGAACTTCACTATCGTATAGTTGAGAGATGTGCCTAAAACGGCGTGTAAGAAAACTGTGCATGCTAAGAGAAGAGGAGAGATGTTCGCAATTACTACCACAAGAAAGTCGCCTCCTATCTTATAAAGGGGACCATCACTTCGTTCGTACCTTCTTGGCTTAGGCTTCCAACTGAACAACATGGAATTGCCGCCCCGCCACTAGCAGAAGCTAAGCGCTTGACAAGTACGCTAAGAAAGGTTTCTTTGTTAAGGAGTGAAAGCCATTTGACTGGTTAGAGAGGAACTTTAGCAACTCTCTTGACTATAAGAAAAGAGAGGCGTGGAAGCCACTTGACTTTATTATAAAAAGGGTAAAAGGATATGGTTGAAGCATGCTTCCGAAAATATTCAATAGAAAGAGTGAGACCCCCTAGAAAGCAATGTTTTAGCTTGGTAAACAAAGAAATAAGGTCTTTCTCCCCCCCCCCCCCGAGATAGGTCTTTCTTCAAGAGAACTCCAGTGTGCAGTTCAGCCTATTTGCACTCAAGCTGTGAGAATGACATTTATTCACAAAGAAAGGGGACTTCGATCGTTATATTCTTGCGATAGCGAAGGCGTGGTTCATCCTCTAAGAGAGAGTAGATGCGAAGGTTCGGATCGAAGATCTGCGTGAGACGGCCCCGACTTAGAGTTGGTGCCCACATAACGGATTGCTTGCTTACCAAGCTTAAGCAAGTGGCTTTTCGCGCCTCTCCTTATAGTCGAGTTGCTTAGAGCTCCTCTCCAATGAGTCAAGTGTCTTTCACTCCAGTTCTATTATTATTGACTTGACTTATTATTATAAAAACTACTCACTATCCAAGCTTCTTCCCTGTGCATTAGCTCCCCCCATCGTAGATAGTTCAGCCACTCCCGGTGCCACGAAATGATTGAGAACTACGATGGGGTCGAAATGCATTTTGTTCTTTGTATTCAATAAGTATTGCATGACCAAATAATTCAAGGAAGGGCGGACTTAGCTTACGATCATCGTCTTTGATCATGCAAGGACGCGGGGATATAACAACTAAGCAACAAGGTTCTCCCCTTAGGACCGACTACAACAAGCTCTCGACTCTAATAGAAAGAAAGGGTAAGCTCTTTACTCTATTTGCTTGCAATGCTATGCCTATCAGAGTTGGCAAGGGATTCTGTAACCTTAGACTTGTTACGCTTTTTCACATTCAACCATGAGAGGGCAACTTGAGCAATCAAAGCTACGCCATCTTCCACTGCTGACTATGAACAGTTGATAGCTAAGGATTTCTACTTTATAAAGCGATACAGATCTATATTCGAACGGAATGATGAACTAAACAAGGGCTATCTCCCCTGACATGGCTGATTCCCCACACCAATACTGGAGAAGAGGAACGACTCAATGTGAGGTGAGTTGACTGTAGGGCGCTGCCTATCCGTGTCACAACTGATTCGGTAAGCTATGTGTCCGATTTACGGTTTTTAATTAATTTAAAACATAAAATAAAAC
The DNA here is from genome assembly GCA_029783415.1 of Anisodus acutangulus. Classification (NCBI taxonomy): domain Eukaryota; kingdom Viridiplantae; phylum Streptophyta; class Magnoliopsida; order Solanales; family Solanaceae; genus Anisodus; species Anisodus acutangulus. The sequence goes on along the minus strand of CM056507.1, from coordinate 40,952,499 downwards.
TAAATATATCCACTTCATTTATCACAATGAATTATATTTGTTCATATGATATTCAATAAGCCCACATTTTTTAGAGAAAAAACCTAAATTTGTTAAGGAAGATCAGTTCTAGAGGGACGATTCCAAACTAGAATCTTCCACACAATAAGAAAAGATTATACCACCCATGTTGCAGTGAGGCTACCCATCATATGATGAGCAATTTGCCTGCATTTGTCTCATCTCTCCAAAAATGAGATTGGTTGGACACCCTTGTGATGACCCTTGCTTCGGTAGGAGTCAAAAAGAAAAGGGAAAAAGTCTTGTTTATTAAAATTGAATAATAATGGAAGTACTTATTTTTTTTAATTCACATTTTTTTTAATTCCCAATTACAATTATATCCTATCTTTGTAAGGTGAGAGTGGAATTTCTCCTTTATTCCTCTCCCGCGGCAAGAGCTCGTTCGCCAAGTCTGAACTCCCACTTTATTGTCGATGACGGCTCTCTTCGATGCTAGCAACCGCGTTTGACCCTTTTCCGCACTTCTTTCAATTTCTAACCATTCTAGCTGAAGGAGAGACTTTACCTTTACTTAGAGAGGGGCAGCACGTAGTGGTTATTATAGTGGTTCCTTCTTTTCCTAGAAAAAGTCCGAAACAACCTGCTACAAAACTACCGAGCATGGGTAAAAATACGATAAGTAGATACACTCGACATCTATGCATATAGTACTGCAGTTGAAGTTAGGAGGCTCCCCGTCTGGCTGATAGGCCTGGGTGGGGCTGCCAGGCTTCTAGCATGATAGCTCCGAAGTAGGACCCATCTCTTCTCTTCTTTCTTTTAGGATGAAATAAAGATGATCATGTTACTTTTCCTTTCTCTATGCCTACACCGCAGTTTCGTTCATGTTCTTCATTTCCTTATTCTCGAATCCAAGGTGGACTTCTCATATTTAGAATCTTTCTGCGGTGTGCTTTATTTACTATTCTTTCATACTTTCTTCTTTTTAGCACGCGATAGGTCAATGAAGCGTGAGCGGATGCGGAGAAGGAAATTTTGACCAACATTTAGAAAGAGAGAACGTCGGTTGTACAGTCTCCTATACAATACAATACAGAGCTAGCTTCTAACCACGAACCCACTTAAAATCTTTACTGAACTATGACCGGCCATCATATTAGCAAATAAACATATTCCTAAGCTTAATGCTCGAAAACAATGAGGGATTAGCTCAAGGAGTACTAAAAAAGTGCTAATGACAGTGGGACTCCTGCATGTAATAAGAAGCTTAAAAAATGAAGCCCATTTTTTTGAAATCCCACTAAAGTAATGCCAATAAAAATGGAAAATGAGAGACCTCAATCATTTCGTGGCACCGGACGTGGCTGAACCATCTTTTTATGAGGGCTAAAACCACTTAGTTTGGCTTTTTTACCCCATATTGTAGGGTGGATCTCGAAAGATATGAAAGATCTCCCTCTAAGACGTACATACGACTTTCATCGAATACGGCTTTCCGCAGAATTCTATATGTATCTATGAGATCAAGTATGGAATTCTGTTTACTCACTTTAAATTGAGTATTTGTTTCGTGGATGCAATTAGCTCGAACGAAGTGAGAGGGCGACCCCCTCATATTTTTGCAAAAAGCCGCTCCACGGTGGTAAAGTCTGATCTTGTGTGTTGGCTGAAGTTACAATAGTAAAATTGAACCCTCAAATATGTTCGAAGATCTTGAAATGATCTTCCAGTTCGGGGGATAATTCGCAAAATTCTATTTCCATCGAGAATTGAATTGACCTTTCCCTTATTTCGATCGGAGAATCTAATAGAGACATTACTATGGATATTCTGACAAAAAAAATGTGACATTTCATGCCCTCGGAGAGTGCTTTTCGTGCTAGGTCACAAATTAAGTTCCGAATTAGTGGATGCTGCCAAAGGGAGTGGCGATTGCTCATTAAAGTTAGCTTTAAACTTCCGGTAACCGCGTATCCCAAGGTAGGTGGGCTTAGATAAGAAATATTGGCATTTTTTTAGATGAGAAGGAATAGAAATTGAGAAAGAGATATCTGTGGGCCGTTAAACGACCACCTATGAACCTTGTAGGTAATGCTCTTGGTCTGCCTTCAATCAGTTTATCAGCCTAAGGCTTCCCTCTATTACCAGTGTTGTAAGCTTTCCAGTCTTTGAAGTAAGTTTCAATGCTATGAAAAAAGCAAAGTTCCTTCCTTTTTCCCTGACATGATTCCCTTGCATATCCATATCTTTGATCCCTTCCCTTGCGTAGGATCTTGAGGCAGAAGGACCTCGCGATTGAATATTAAAGAATTACGAGATTTGGATCTTTATTTTGTCCCCAGGGGGTCGATCAAACTAGAAATATCAGAAGTTGATTCCTCGAGTCGAGCGAAGTAGCTGAACAATTGAATCGGCTGGTATAGAATCAGCTGCACATTAATCTTCCTCTACAACGGGCACCTGTAGGGATTAGTGTGTGAGACCGCGATCTACAAACTGACGCATGGGACTCACCCTTTACTTGGGAATAGAGAGGGGAAACATAGCATATCACAAGAGCGATGCGAGGGTTGGAACCCTATTGCGAGAGGGACGCCTCGCGAGCCAGTAGGTGGGAACTCTTCTTTTTATCTTATTCTTTGGTCAGGCTGGTAATCCGAATCCGGTATATTTTCCACGTTCATAGGAGTGCATTTATGTTTCTGCTTTACGAATATGATTTTTTTTGGCATTTCTAATAATATCAATCCTTGTTCCTATTTGTTTGCTGGGTTGGTTTTGCTATCTACCTTCTCACGGTGGGATGGAAACAAGAAAGGTCAACTGGGTTGGTGCAGACGCTGATGGATTAGCTGACATCAGAGAGGAAATAGGTCAACTAGTAGGCGCCTATTGGATCAACATCTTCTGGATCTTCTTCACCTGTGGTTTTTCCTGCGCCTCCTGTGCATTAGGGGGAGTTAAAGTCCCAATGAAATCAGGGTCGCAATCCTCTATTGAGAAGCTAGCACTTGAACCTCGCTCTTCTAATAATAAAGAGCAGCCTGCATCTTTATCATCTTCTAGTAACGACTTTACTCGAGGGAAAGCTAGCAAAAAGCATAGAGCGTGCGTGCTACGCTCTCGCCCTCCTTCCATCCGCGAAGCTGAGGCGGGAGAAAAAGCATAATTCCCCGGTGTCATAGGTTACCTTTCTATCTTCCTCCCCGGTGACGTTTCTACATTTTTGACTCGTGGAAAGTGGAAAGGCAGAAGCGTCGGCTAGTCAGTCACAGACTACTTGACTTCATTATGATGATTCAATGTTAATGACCTCATTCAATCTTTTTTTTGAGCCATTGAACCTGGTGCATACAAGTATTTTTGTTGGAACGTTGATACATAACTAATGGAATGCTTAGAGTATCTCCATTAACAGAAAAAAGTATCTTGTCTGTATCAGTATACACGACCTTTCCCTCGCGTTCAGCTATAGAAAGAGCCCCGGAATCTAGAGCTGCTTGTCGTTCCAACCTAGTTCCACCAATGCATTTCTTGGCACATCATCGGTAAGGGAAAGGTGCCATTTGCCTTGAAAGAATTCACACGTGGCCACCAGCTTTCCCAAAATAAGGGGAGATCTGTTTCTTACTGCTCACAGAAACATCTGACTTATCCCAATAAAAGTTAGGGAAGGAAGGACAATAATCCAAACATTTTTACTCAGGCGAGAACTGGTATGCTAATAGATAGAGGATCTTCCAGTCTGCGAATAAGAAAGTAGCTTGTCTACCGTAAAGCTTGATGCAGTCAAACTTTACCCTATTTCAAGGTTGCCGCTGAGCAATATTTTCTGATGATGGTGAAGAGTATTCGCCCACAATGTCTGTTGACAGGTCGGCTTCCGGAGTTTGAGTCTCACTCAAAGCGGTACTAAAGATTAGGTAGAAGAACTAGAACTAGAATTCTTCGCTCCTCCCCTTGTACCAAGAAGCAAGTTCAGAACAGCCAGATAATGGCCTCGTCTATTATAAGTTATTAGTTTACTGACGCAGAGGGCCCTGAAAAGCGTAGCCGTCCAGTAACTGATCCTTTAGTAGGTGATGGGGCTCCCTTGACAAGACTTTCTTTCTGCCTTGATACGTGGGAAAACAAAGCAGAAAAGAAGCTTTCTTCACTTTGTTTCCAGATACGGTTGCCGGTTGACATCTCTTCTAATTCGTCAATACGAGAAGCAAATTATTGTGTGAATGAATCAATATCTATACATAAGCCAAGAGGCAGATCTTAATTAGGCCTTGCTCTAGCTTCTTTAGGGGTTATTACTTCTTTGGTAGCTCAACACATGTACTCTTTACCTGCTTATGCATTCATAGCACAAGACTTTACTACTCAAGTTGCATTCTCGATCATATGTGGTATTCGCCACTATCTTGGTCATCTGACCAAGGAGCATCACGTTGGCTTTGAAGCAGCTGCATGGTACTGGCATTTTGTAGACGTGGTTCGGTTATTCCTATTTGTCTCTATATTTTGGTGGGGAGGTATATGAAGGAAGGAATCAGTGGATTGAGGAATGAAAGCTCGACGACAAAGAGAACCGGGCTCTAGTTGATAACTATAACCAGCTTATCTGTGAAGAGTGAAGAATCAGTAGTTGGCCATTCTTTCTTAAACTAATATCTATATTTCTGTAGTAACACATCTTTAATCTTCATAGAGTTTATCCTTTTCATATCGTGAACTTTGATTCGTAGTTAACTTTTTTTATGATCTTTTGGATTTATCTTTTCTTCGGCATCAGTAATTTCAACTGTGATGCCTGTTCATCTTCTGCCAATATCTTTTGCCATAGTGTCTGCTGTCCCTGAATATGAAATTAGCTCCAACCTCCCAGTCGGAAACTTTTTTGTGCTTTGACTTCATTCTGTGTTCCAGTCCATCACCCAGCCTCAACACCTTTTTCCCTATTTTGTTTTTGTTTTTGTGGGATCTGTACATTTTGCTTGTCAGTCTCTTCTTTGCTATTTATTTGACCATCACTTTAGAAGGAACTATTGTTGACGTTCACAGAGTATGTTTAATCTCTTTTTAAGCCTAATTATTGTTATATCTTTGAGCTCTTTATACAAATGAGACTATCATATATCGTTAGTAGTATTTTGCACTTAAATTGAAGACAGTCACTTGAATTGAATACGTAACAACTTTAAAAGGAAAGTAAGATACTAAGATACATAAATTGAACTGAATTGAGTATTATTTATATGTAAAGTTAATGTGCACTCCGTCTGTCCTCACTCGCTGCCGATTGGTTGACTGAATGAATAGGAAACATAGTACAAGTTTGAAGTAAACTTCGAAAATTTTGTGTTAATGGCTGCGTTAATGGAGTAGTTTCCTGGAAACAGAAATTAGTGGGATATATGGCTGCGTTATTGAATAGTTGAATTAATCCTGTTATGTTTCTTAATTGTCTAGTCTTTGTCGTGTAAAAACACATGCATAAATACTAAATTGGTGTCTTGTTCAACTTACTAATAAACATTCCAATGGTCAAATTAATGCTAGTCAGCAATTTCAATTACATCAAAGTCGTGAGCGCCGAAAGATCACTTAATTTCTTAGCAATTATTTTTATATGAATTTCAATTAAGCAACGTAATTTTTTTGTTAGAACAAAACTTTAGAGATACATTCACCAGACAATAGTTGCTCCTTTGGACTCAGTTTTACTTATTTAGATTATGTTAGCTCAAATTTTTTGGAGGATCACATTTTTATAATTCGAGATATGTAATGCTATACGGCAATTTGTCTATTGGAGTAAGATTTCAAATGATAAGTGTATGGTGTCAAATTGACCCTCTTATCTTTACTCAATTAAATTTTGAACAATTCACTGATATCCGATTACTCTAAAATTTTGAAAAATAATTATGAGTCAATTCACGATAGATATCCAATTTCTCTAAAATTAGATAGTAATTACGTATATTGGCCGTCATTAGTGTTGATAAGTGTTCAAAGTAATTTCTCTCCTTTGATAGGCCATGCATGACCCATTCAATTGCCAACTTATTTTTACTAAACCCTTCTCGTCAACAGTCAATAAAATGGAAAAAGACTTGAAACATTGTCCAGGAAAACAAATCCAAATCCTCCTACCTCCTCCCAGTTCCAATATTTCATGCATATAAATAGACCCCTATTTAAGCACTCGGTCATCAAACATATGTCGTAACTTCTTGTATAACCATAAACATGAAATCTCAAGGTAGCAATATTATAATAGTAACCATAACAATAGTTCTTGTATTAAGCAGCATACCACAAGAAGCCACAGCTAGGATTCTAAAGGAAGGAGGAGGAGATACTAGATGGATAAGAAACAAACATCTTTTATTACCATCCTTCTACAATCCCGTTCACAATCCTGCTCCGGATCCTGGCACTGAACGCAGAGCGTTCAGTACCAAGACAGTCGAGCAGAAGAACTTTGCCGGTCAGGGAAACAAAGTTGTTGTTCATCCTCCTCCAATTCCTCCTCCTTCCTATGGCAGAGCCTTCATCCAAAGAGCCTCCATTGTTTCTCTTTCTGTTGCCATGGCTACATGAATATAAGCACATTAAAATGTGAGTACATTGAATAGGAGAAAGAGTGGACGGCAGGGTCCCAAATGAATTGGCTTATTTAAAAAAGGCTTTGTTCATTGGAAGATCTATTTGTACTACATCGTTCCACTCCGGAATAACACTTTTGAAGCTCATCCTCCTCATCATAAATGATCCGCTTACTAATGACCTGGATCAATAGGAAAATCCCGGTTTAGTGCTCTAACTCATTAGACTTGAGTCTTTTACAGCAGAACGTCGTTCTTTCATTGTTTTGTAGTTTATCTCTTTATCCTTTTTATATTTAATTTCATCATTCTTTCATTTGTAACCATTCTTTTATTAAAAGAAATCCTGATGTAGTCTCTTCCCGGGACATATATTTACGTATTGGGCTATGAATCATGTTTTGAGGATTATTTGTGCATGTTACAAGTCGATAAAATTTTCAACTTATATTTGTCGACAAATATTAAGGATTATTAATGTTCCATGTTAATAATGTTGGAAATTTACTAATGTGGATTTAAGTTTATCCCATTATTTATGACTCGGAAAATTGGGGCCCCGCACGTCGGAAATGTCGTTTCCACACACGTGCAATCTTAGTGCCAAGTATCGTAAATTTCGTTAATGAAAGAGATATTGGTACGTAAATGAAGTGTTTGAGACATAGAATGATGGACGATTATTGGCTAAATAACAAGTATTCCACGTCGGTAAACGAAGGAAAGATTGTGCGAAGTGTAAGATGGTACGGGTCGGAAAAGGGCTGCGGCGCCTCCCGGACTGGGCCGCGTCGCCCCCTTTCAGCGCCGCAGCGCCGATTGGCGACGCCCCCTTTCAGCGCCGCAGCGCCTGATTGGCAGTGAACATCGTGAGTTTCTGGCTGAATTAAAGATGCGGTGCTAATGTGGCAGAGCTGCGGCGCTTCATTGGCAGTGACTGCTCGACGGAATCTCAAAGGTTTGGTTGTTGAGGTGGTTTCAATGGCATTGAATCCACCCAATAATGGTCATTACTTGGACCATTATGTTGTTGCATTACTTGGGGGTTAAATGTCATCAATTACATGGCAATTGAATGCCATTATGGGGCATTTTAAAGGCTATCTTGCACACATATAAATTGAGGCATTTGGCTCAATTCTATAGAGGAACATATAACATACTCACAAGTTAACAACACCACAAAAAGATCAGTTTTTCTGATAAGCAATCATTCTCTTAGCAATCTTTATTATTCGTGTTCTTCGCTAGGATCATTTGTGTAGGCTTTGCACATTTGATAGTTTGTTGTTTTATTTTGGGAGACTATTGTCCACACTTCCGTAAAGTCTATCTACGGGGGCAATCTTATCTTAAAGACAGAGAGACATCTCTTGACTCAGCCGGTGGTGTTGTGACTATCTAATTGGTTGTTAAGTGTTTCAGGTGTGAACTAGAATTTCAAAGGACTCTAATCGTTCAGATTCTCAGCGGATCTACAACCCACAAGTGTAGCAGTTCATGTTCTTGTATTTCCGAATACAAGATCCATATTTGAAGTTCCAATTCAAGATCAAGATATTGACAACTTGTTGTTGTAATCTTTGTTGTTTATCCTTTCAATCAATGTAATAGTTATTTACTATTCCCATACGTGCTTTGCATATCCAACAATTTTAAGACAAGATTGTATTAGTGTTCGAAAGATGTTGGTAGACAAGTGTGTGACAAAATCTGGCTATAGTTGTGGTTTTCTGGTTAAAGACAGTTCTGTTAAAAGTGCAAACATTGTGTCTAACAACGATCGTGTTGTTGACGGTCAAAGAGTTGATTGTGTCACCGCTTCCGAGAATGGTGGAAACAAGCGCCCACGAGAGGCTGAGGATGTCAACTGGGACAAGAGAAGAAGGCTGAAGATGATGTTCTATCTTGTAGCATAGGGCCTATATTTGTCCCAGACAAAGGATCCTAATTATGGTAAGGAGGATGTGGACACTCAGTCTAACTGAAGTGGGCCAGAATCCAAAAGGTCTAAGTTAATTTATCCTTCATTATCTATAATGTGTTTAGTTAATATCTGAATAAAAGTGTGTAAAGCAAGGCTGAGAATATGAAAGTGTTTTCATTAAAAACTCATATTACCTACACTCTAAAATCAGAAATTGAATCTTCTTCCTTCCCGTATAAAGATTGGACAATTGTAAACAAAACTTAAAAGATCCATTCTTTTGGGTGTAATTATTAAAAGTGTGTACAGTATTTTCGCACATACGAAGGACATATATCCACTGACTGTGCGAAAATTGTTACCACTCTTAAGCAAGCGCTAGGAATTGTCTGGGCACCAATCTCAAGGGAAGAAGACTAAAAGATAAAGGCTTATCTTAATACGTTGAACCTGTCACCTATCTGACAGAAGATCCTTCATTTGATAGGATGATATTGGACACTCAATCATACAAAGCATACGGGTGACTGGAGTGGGCCAGAATTTCCAGGTCTTAAATGATCTAAAGGCCAGAAGAAAGGCAGAAAAGTAATGGACACCTAGTGAGGTGAGCTAAAATTTCCAGGTCTTAAATAATCTGAAGGCCAGAAGAAAGACAGAAAAGTAATGGACGCCTAGTGAGGTGGGCCAGAGTTTCCAGGTCTTAAATGATCTGAAGGCAAAAAAAAAGGCAGAAGAGTATGGGCACCTAGTGAGGTGGGCCAGAGTTTTCGGGTCTTAAATGATCTGAAGGCTAAAAGAAAGGCAGAAAAGAAATTGGATACTCAGTCTGCCACAACAACTAGAGTGGTCCAGAGTATCCAGATCACATATGATCTGGTTACGCCCTAACCACGGGCAAGAGGCTATTCATGTGAAGCAACGTCACCTCTAAAGTAGAAGGGGTTGGAGAGGTTGTCCTCAATAGGACTTCAGAAAATGGGATCACTCTAAAAGGAGGTGATACATGTCCCAAACTTGGTTTAAGAGACGTTGGTCAAGCTGGTTTGAGACTAGTCCAACAGGTCTGTAATTACTAAGAATGGTACAATATGTCTATAGCTAAATGAATGATATATTTGTAATCCTTGCATCTATGACATCTTAGATTAAGACACGTTAAATAGAAAGTCATTCAAAAGCTAACGAAGTTGAGATTGTTGCCTTCTGTCGACATAAACCCTCAAAATGAATGTGAGGTAGGTGAAGAGGCAAAATCACATTTCCATTCCATCAAAGGAATAGCGAAAGAAGCACCGCTCCTCTAGAACTTAGTCACACCTACATGGGTGATTTGAAGTTTGTACAAAATAGAGGGGGGAGACAAGTACTCTGTGACCTTCATTGATGATGGTACAACGTATTACATCATTTGTTTGTTGAAAATGAAAGATGAAGTTGTTAAAGCGGATAAGCGCTACAAAGCAGAAGTTGAAAATCAACTAAGCCTATGGATTGAGGAATTCGTAGTGATAAAGGGGGAGAATGTGAAGCATCGTTCATCAAATGACTACTCATTACTCACCTTAGTCTAACGGTGTTAGCCAAGCGCAAAGTCGTATGCACAAAATATGTGGGGCAAGGCGATCCTTACCGCTAATGCGATTCTCAACAGAACTACGCATAAGGATAATGATAACCCTCCGTGTGAAACATGGAAATGATCCCACCTACAAATGTTGTGTTGTGGGGTGGCTTGGTAGAGATTGGAATACCAAAACAGGTCAAGTTGGACCTAAGACTGTAAATTGCATATCCACTGGATCTGCAAATAACAGTAGTGTTTATCGCCTCTTGGTGTAAAAAAATGTTGAATTCTTTGAGGATGACTTTCCTTGAGAAGGAAAAAGAAGTAATTGCTCGAGGTTAACAAGAACCCGCGAGTGCCTGACTGTACGAACCTAGACGTTCTGTACCTACAGGACTCGGAAGTTGCTGACTATTCGGAACTTAATATTCCAGATCTACAGAACTCAGAGATTCTAGATGTTGAACCGAGACGGAGCAAAGAGGGGACAAAGACTTGTTCCAGGCCTTCTAGCTTGTATGGTTGAGAATGAACCAAGGACAATTAACAAAGAATTGTCATCTCTAGAAGCGCTGCTTTGGAAAGAAGCTACAGAGAGAGAAATAGATTCCATCATATAGAGCCATACTTGTGTAATGGTTGACCTTCCTCCGGGAAAATAACCTTTGGGTTGTAAAAGTGGATACTCAAAAGTGAGTACAAAGTTGATGGATTTATTGACGAGTATAAGGTCTCGGCTACTTGGACATGTGCTCCCCTATGGATAGCTTAACATCCAGGGTCATTGCAGTCTTGCGTGACATGGATGTTGAGACAGCCTTCCTAACCGGAGAGTTGGAAGGGGGGGATCATAGTTGGTTTGTTGGACTGTTGGGCTTGTTCTTGAACTTTTATTTTGGTCCATGAAATGTTTACATTTTGGTCCTGGAAGTTTTAGTTAAAATAGAAACAATGAATCTGACAACAGAAACATTGACTCTGAAGTTAGAAAGCCAACAGTTGGAAAAACCAACAGTCTGAAAGTGAAAGTCATATTGAAACAAAAGTCTCGCTATAAAAGATATGGGTATCACAGATGACATCTTAGAAATTGGTATTTCTAAGACATCTAATAGACTGGTCTAAATCCAAACTCATTTGTGAGGTATTTGACAGTCTCGTTGAAGCCACTAATGGATATGAATCATAAAACTGATTGGAATCATGGTGCACCCATATACAAGGAGCAATATGCGCATGTCACATGTAGTTCACTGTATTGTACACACTACAACCGACCTGGTATCGGCCTACAAAGCAGATCAGTTAAACTAAGGTTCACTCGTGATTTTGGAAATGATCGATAGAAGGCGTTAAATCGGATATGACGATGTCTGAAATATTCGCTTATCTACGGATTTTGGTATTCTGGATGTCTAGCGGTTCTGAGATAACACAGTGATGTAAACTGGACATCAGATATGAAGAACACCAAAGCCACAAGTAAATGTGTATGATGGGTCTTAAAAAATCCTCTAAGCAAACTTGTATCGGCCGATTCATGATGGAATAAAAGTTTATCGCTTTAAACAAAGCATGAAAGAAGTTGAGTAACTTCACGACTCCTTAGAGGACGTCCCTTATTGGGAGAAACCCGTGCCTTCAGCAGTTATACACGGTGGCTAGCCGGTCAGCTTCAGGAAGGGCACAGATGACGGCGTTTGGACATATCTGTCGGATCTGTCAGAGACATAAGACCGTATGACAGTCGATCATCATGGGTATCACTTCCTTGGTTACTAATCAAAGGATATAGCGGACCCTTTAATTAAGGGACTACCCGAAGATCTAGAGTTCTGCCTGTCTAGGGGAATGGGCTTAAAACCCAAATAATACGAACCTTTTCGGTGGTAACCCAACCATACTGACTGAAGATCTCAAGATTTTGGTTCAATGGGAAAACTAAGCTGCAAAAGGTTCAGTTGAGCGCTTCGGTGGAAGAAAGAGCACTTCGAATTATGATTTCTGTAAAGAAACGTAAATCCAAAGCCGTTCCCGTGATAAACATTAAAGTGCTACATGCATGATGGGTAAAGGTTAAGCTTCCAAACCTTTAACGATCCTCAAACGGTTGAGGTTAAGGTTGGGGAAACTTTTAATAATTCCTAACACTTGTGAAGTGGGGTATAGTAGGATACCTTGTAGGAGATCACCTATTTAAGTGCGACGATAGGCCGCCTCAAATGAACGCACTTAAAAATTCAAGTTTGTCCACGACCACAACGGACAGAACAATAAGAAGAAATGAATAAAGGGTAGGTATTGTGTTGGTACCGTTGTCTTGGCTTACATTAAACACTAACGGTTCAAGACATCACGTTCACCGCACAGTAAGTATGTCCGATGGTATTCAACTATGGAAGGTTCAAAGCGGAAGCTACCTCTCCTGATGCAATAGCATTTAGCTGAACGATTACTGAAAGTAGGCACCTTGTGTGTGCGCTAAAATCTCTTTCAAGAGGGGATTGTTGGAAATTTACTAATGTGGAATTAAGTTTATCCCATTATTTATGACTCAAAAAATTGGGGCCCCGCACGTCGAAAATGTCGATTCCACACACATGTAATCTTAGTGTCAAGTATCATAAATTTCGTTAATGAAAGAGACATTGGTACGTAAGTGAAGTGTTTGAGACATAGAATGATAGACGATTATTGGCTAAATAACAAGTGTTCCACTTCGGTAAACGAAGGAAGGATTGTGCGAAATGTAAGATGGTACTGGTCGGAAAAGGGACGCGGCGCCTCCCGGACTGGGTCGCGGCGCCAGAGCACCGCGGAGCCTGATTGGCAGTGAGCATCGTGAGTTTCTGGCTGAATTAGCATCGCGGCGCTAATGTGGCAGAGCCGCGGCGCTTTATTAGCAGTGACTGCTCGACGGAATCCCAAAGGTTTGGTTGTTGAGGTGGTTTCAATGACATTGAATCCACCCAATAATGGCCATTACTTGGACCATTATGTTGCTGCATTACTTGGGGTTAAATGTCATCCATTACATGGTAATTGAATGTCATTATGGGGCATTTGAAAGGTCATCTTGTACACCTATAAATTGAGTCCTTTGGCTCAATTCTATAGAGGAACATATGAACATACTTACAAGTTAACAACACCACAAAGAGATCAGTTTTTCTGATAAGCAATCCTTCTCTTAGCAATCTTCATTATTCGTGTTCTTCGTTGTGATCATTTGTGTAGGCTTTGCACATTTGATAGTTTGTTGTTTCATCTTGGGAGACTATTGTCCACACTCCCGTAAAACCTATAAATGGGGGCAATCTTGTCTTAAAGACAAAGAGTCATCTCTCGACTCAACCGTTGGTGTTGTGATTATCTAATTGGTTGCTAAGTGTTTCAGGTGTGAACTAGAATTTCAAAGGACTTTAACCGTTCGGATTCTCAGCGGATCTACAATCCACAAGTGTAGCAATTCATGTTCTTGGATTTCCGAATACAAGATCCATATTTGAAGTTCCAATTCAAGATCAAGAGATTGACAACTTGTTGTTGTAATCTTTGTTGTTTATCCTTTCGATCACTGTAATTGTTATTTACTATTCCCGTACGTGCTTTGCATATCCAACAAATAATCCTTATTATTTGTCAAATTGGTACACTTTTGGTCCCTTGTCAAAATTTTATTAATTATTCAACGGTGCAAGCAATTCCTGTTTTTTCAGAAAACACACATTACATTTCCATGTCAAAGTTCAGCAGTGACATTAGAATCTACAACCGCCTTTTCCTCCCTTTCTTGTCCTCTTTAGCCCTTTCTTTCATATCAAATGGAAAATTTGCGAATATAACTTTTAACTTTGCGATACAAAGCATATATACTCTTCGTTAAAAGAATAATGCATATATACCTCTGTCATTACATAAATGATGCAAAATATGTCAGCGAAAAGTATATATTTTCATCATTTGTGTAATAATAGGGGTATATTTGTACTATTTGTGTAATAATAGGGGTATATTTGCACCATTTGTGTAACGACATAGGTATATATACTCCACTTTTTTAAGGAGAGGTATATCTACTCATATCGCAAAGTTGAGCGGTATATCTGCAGATATTATCAAATTAATTATTGGCTTTTGGATTGAAGTACAAGTTTAGTTTAAGTTTTTGTAATTTGTAAAACATTATGTGTTTGAATGATGTATCACCGATTTTGAAAATAGTTGAGTGACCAATAAATACTATGGGTGGCCAGTGGGCCAGGCTCGGGTCTGGCGGGCCGGGTCTGGCGGGGTCGGGACGGGACGGGAGAAGGGGCGGGGTCGGGTATGGCGGGCTCCAGCGGGGTCGGGTTTAGCGGGACTGGAGCAAGTCCCGTCCCGATCCCGATCCCGTCGGGCTCGGGTCGGGGCGGGCTCGGGTCGGGGTCGGGCTCGGGTCGGGATACGGCGGGTTTTTTTTTTTTTTTTTTTAGAAAAATAACATATGTATAAAAAAAACTCAATAAACAAAACAAGATAGTATAATAAAAACATCCCAATGCTGTTTTTGTGCCTCTTATATTATTTAATAGACATATGATTTTTTTGTAATACAAATACAATTGTCTAAAATCTAAATTGCAACTTTGTGGTGTTGTCCAAAAGTTACAAATTACATAATAAAATTACAATTAAAAATTACATTCTCAAAAACTGTTCTAATTGCTTGATGATTTCATGTGGTTCTTCGGTTGGAATTGGTATTTGTTGGTCAAATTGATCCACGCCGCTTCCACTACCTTCTCGTTAAGATTTCGTTGTAGTTTTCATCATCTTCTTCGTTGATCTCCTGGTTGATCAGACCTTCTCCGCTCCGCTCGTATCCAATCTCTGAATAATACTGCAATTTCCAAGCTGTCTCCAGCTAATGAGTGTCTGTGGTCTCCTATTTGATATCTGCCTGCAGAAAAAGCGCTTTCAGACGCAGTTGACGACGCTTGAATGTTCAAAACATCTCGAGCCATCATTGAAAGTGTCGGAAATGTCTTCTCATTCCCCCTCCAGTATTTCAACAAGTCTTCATGTTCATCTTCATTGATAACTTCTTGATACGGTACAGAACCCTGCAAAACAAAAATATCCAACTCGCTAATTTGGTTAGTAGTAGAGGTACGACCGCACATTCTATTTCTGAGGCTTTCAATACTAGCCGCAGAAACAACATGTCTTTTGTGAGGTTGTATTGAAGATGAAGAAGATAGTATGGAAGCTGGTAAGTTACTAGCATTTTCTTGTTGATAAAATCTATATATATTTTTGCATTGGTGTTCTACGCTAGACAATACTTCTTCTTTAGTTTGTTCAATAGGTGGTGGGTGATTTAGATTTTTGGGACTTGGAGGTGGTAGTACTTCTATACAATCGTAAATAGTTTCAATTAGTGATTTAGTACCGTCTATTTTAATAGTAGGATTTAATACAGAACCAATAATATAAATAGAGGGAATAGGAATAAAATATATTTTTATTTTGAGAAACATTTTTTAATAGCTGCCTTATAAGCTGGTTTTTTCATATATTCACTAAGTAATAAAAATATTAGAGTTATATAAAATAACATAGTTGAAATAGTAGGATAATATATACGGGAAAATTCTTTTTGCTTGAAAAAATTTCTCTAAAAATACAATAAGTTCGAAATTTTTTCCCAATTACTATCTAAAATCATATCACTGGCTTTTTATATGAGAGTTAAAAATAAAGTTATAGGTAATTTATAGTCATAAGCAACAAGTAGTTGCTCGTATAAAGAATTCCACCTAGTGGATACTTCTTGTGGAATTTTTCTAAAAGGTAGTCCACAATCATGACAAATTTTTTTATATTCTTTTCTACGTTGTACTTTATTACTTTTAAAAATAAAGTTTATAGCAAATTGTATTTTACTAAGAATGTCTTCAAAAAGTGATAGACCATCCTTTACAATTAAGTTATATATATGGCACGCACATTTTATATGAAAATGGTCTGGAAAAGACGGAGTTAAGCTATTTTTTAAAATTGTAATTGCGTAATTGTTATTAGAAGCGTTATCTAATGTAATAGTCATAATTTTATCGGTAATTCCGTAATAATCGCACACTTGATAAATATTTTCTGCAATAAAAGTACCAGTGTGCCTATCATCTATATATCTATACGCTAAAATACGTTTTTGCATAGACCATTTATAATCTATCCAATGACAAGTTACAGTTAAATAATCATGGTCGTTAGTACTACGACCTATATCAGACGTGATGGATACTTTGCCATTAAAATGATATAATGAAAAACGTAAATATTGTTGATATTCATGCGCGAATTTAAATACATCTCGCTTAACAGTTGATCTAGGAAAATCGTTAAAAGTAGGATTATATATATCTCTAATGTAATGAATAAAACCGGGAGATGAAGGAAATGAAAAAGGCAAACCCTCCACAGCAACTAATTTTGATATTGCTTCCCTATCTCTATGTTTATTGTATTTAGGGCCTACAATTCCCCCCGTCATAGGGTTAATTTGACCTTGTACTTGGTCCGGGACAATATTAGTATGTGAACCTTGTCCTGATGGAGCGGGCGTTTGCGCACCCGGTTTTGAAGCCTGGTATTGGGCATACCTAGCTGGATGAGCACTTACTACGTGTCTAATTAAACCCCGTCCCACCGTGATCTTTTCAGCTTTTAAATTTTAAAACATTTTTACAAATTTTACATATGGCTACTTGATTCTCTACGTCCCTATCAAAAATGTCCATGCATCCGATTTTAATGGTCGTTTCTTTGGACCTCGTCTCATACTAGGGGAATAGGAGGTATTTAGGTTGAAGGTGCACTAGTGGGTGTGTTGTCATCAACATTAGTGGGTATATCATCTAGATCATCGTCTAAATTAAAGTCTTCTTGAGTTCCAGAAAATAGCTCCTGGTCTAAATCTAATGGTATTGTAGGAAAATGTTGAGTATCAACAAAATCATCCTGTGTAGGAATAAGATGACTAGAAGAAGTACTCTTGCCCTGGTTGCCCCTACTAGAAGAAGCACCCTTACCCTTACCCTTAAACATACCTTTTAATCATTCCATTTTAATTATGATAATAAATAAATAAATAAATAATTAAAGACAATAAAATTAAGTGATCTAAACTAAATAAACAGACAATAATAATTTAATGAAGGAACGAATGTACCAAACGCCGACGTAACGTCGACGTGTAATCGAGAGGTTGAAAATTGAAACTTTGCTCGATGGAAGATCCTCAAGCTAGTTGCCAACTTCACTACCAATTCCCAAATGAATAAATAAAATTGAATATTTAGCAAACAATGTAGAATTGTAGAGAGATATATTGAAAAATTAGAGAGATTGTAGGAAGATTTGTGAGAAAGATGAAGAGAAAATGAGTTATTTATAGTTGAAAAATTGGGTTAAAGTGTAAATATAATAACTTATGGGTTAAAAATAAATATTAAGGGGTAGGGGGTTGGGGGAGGGGGGGGGTAAAATGGCCGTTGGCCAACGGTCATAATCTAAAATGGTCGTTGGTGCAACGGTCATTTTTGCAAAGGTCTGGTCGGGTCTCATGGCTCAAGGGTTTCGGTCTCGCGGGACGAGACATCGTCCCGTCCCGAGTTCGAGTCCCGCCCCCGTATTTTTTTTTTTTTTGCGGGGTCGGGGCGGGACCGGTACGGGCTCGGGACTGGCTCGGGTCGGGGTCGGGCTGTCCCGGCCCACTGGCCAGCCCTAATAAATACTGACAAATTATTGTGACCCATAAAAGAAACATATATAGGAGTAATATGAACAGTTAAAAAAACTTTTCTTGATTAACTCTTATATCATATATGTATCAAGTTCAATTAGGAAAAGACAAGCAATAACGGTCCAGAATATATAAGTGAATGCATGACGCATGAGAATGTGTTCAAAGAGAAGCCATATGTAAGTGTAAGTAACTTGAGGCAATTATAAGGAGAAATAATTTTTTAGCCTTTTACAAACTTTTTTCAGTTTTATGATTCTTTTATAAGAGATTTTAATTTTTTTCACATAAGAGATCTAAAAAAAAAATATAAAAAATCTGAAAATTTTATTTTTTTCTATTCAAATGGTAAGAAGTCAAGAGATCTCATTTACTCGGCAATTATCTTGTCTGTGAAATTGAAGAATTGAATTAATCCTGCTATTTTTCTTAATATATAGTCTATAGTCTTTGTGTAGTATTTGCTACTAATAGTTGTTCCAAAACAAGGAAAAGAGGTTAATTTTGCCCTTCTTCTTTTAAAACGTTTTTTAAAAGAGGGAGGGGTTGAATGTGTGAGAAATATAATCAACATAAAAAAATAAGTAATATAAGGACTAACAAATAAAATATGATAACATATAACTTTTTTTTTCTTCCGATTCCTTACGCATTAGGTATGACCGTATGAGTTACTTTGTGAACATAGAATCATGTATTTGTCTCACATCGGTATAAAAAAATTATTTTTCTACATTAGTAATTATGGATTAATTTTACTAACTCTAAGAATGATATGATGAAAGAAATCCAATTAAAATATACCTTGGTACGTTATATTATTTGTCATACACTATAAGAAAGTAAAAAATTGGCAATAAAACTTTAGCAACAATAAATATATTGTTGCTAAATAACGTAAATGATAACAAAAAATTAATATATTGTTGCTAAAAATGTAAATGGCAACAAAAAAATAACTTATTGTGTAGAATAGTGTAATTTTCCTTAATTGGAGTCTTCTTATTGATACAATATTTATAGGAGTTTACAATTGTAATCCTAATCGAATGAGGATATCTACTTTACATAATTATACTAGGATACTAATTACAGAATATATGGAGAATATTTGTGTATTCTCTATCACACCCCCTTAGTCGGAGCAGGAGGAGGTCGGACGCTCAGACTGGATCTGAAGTCAAGGAACAGCTGTCGGGGAAGTCCCTTAGTAAATATATTTGTGTACTGATAGGATGAAGGAACATGTAACACTTTAACATGGCTCATGGCAACCTTCTCACGAACAGAGTGAATATCCATCTCAATATGTTTAGTTCGCTGGTGCTGAACCGGGTTATGAGACATCAGATATGTTATCACAGTTGAAAAGAGATGCCTTATGTAAGGGACAATGAAGCTCTAGAATAAGGTTTCAGAGGCAACAAATCTCGGCAACAATGTTCGTAATGCATCTATGTTTTGCTTCTGCACCATGAGATGAGGTTATCACCCAAAGATACACAATAGTCGGAAGTAGATCAGCGTGTGTCTAGACAACCACTCCGATCAGCGTCCGTATCTGATATCAACATGGTTTGTGCAGATGGATAGAGATGTAGTCCATAGTCAAGAGTACCTTAACATACGGAATGATACATTTAAGAGTGGTAAAGTGAGGCTCCCTATGAGCATGCATGAACAAGCACACCTACTGAACAGCATAGACAATATCGGCGTAGTGAAGGTAAGATACTGAAGTGCTCCAGCAGGCTCCTATAAAGGGAAGGATCGTTTACACCGGATCTCCGTCATCAGCACTGAGTTTCGACTTTGAGTCGAATTGAGTGGAGATAATCTTACAGTTTACCATTTTGGCCTTGTATATAATTTCTTCGGCATACTTACACTGACACATGAATATTGCATTTGCTGATCTAGTCACTGAAATTTTCAAAAAATAACTCAACTACCCAAGTCTGTCATAGCAAATTCGGATTTGACCAAGGTAATGATTCATATTTCAGCACATCAGATCAGGCGGCCAGAACAATATCATCCACATAGAGCAAAAGGTATACAGTGTCATTACTAGGTTCATGTTAAACCTTCAATTTTTTTAAAAAAAAAAAAAAAAAAACTCTTGTTTCTTTCTTTACTAGGTTCATGTTAAACCTTCAATTTTTTTTAAAAAAAAACCCTCCTGTTTCTTTCACTACTACGTTCATGTTAAATATTCAATTTTATTTTTATTTTTAAATGTAAGTACCAACTTCTTCCCCAAGATAACCTTTTCATTACTAGGTTCATGTTAAACCTTTAATTATTTTTTTTAAAAAAAACCCTCTTATTTATTTAATTACTAGGTTCATGTTAAACATTCATTTTTTTTTAAAAAAAACCACTTGCTTCTTTCACTACTACGTTCATGTTAAACCTTAAATTTTGTTTTTTTTTAAAATGTGAAGTACCAACTTCTTCCCCAAGATAACCTTTTCATTACTAGGTTCATGTTAAACCTTCAATTTGTTTTTTTTTTTAAAAACCCTCTTGTTTCTTTCGTTACGAGGTTCATGTTAAACCTTCAATTTTTTAAAAAACAAAAATCCACTTGTTTCTTTCATTACTAGGTTCATGTTAAACCTTAAATTTTTTTTTAAAAAAAACACTCTTCTTTCTTTCATTACTAGGTTCATGTTAAACCTTCAATTTTTTTTTTAAAAAAAACTCTTGTTTCTTTCACTACTAGGTTCATGTTAAACCTACATTTAAAAAAAAATGTGAAGTACCCACTTCTTCCCCAAGATAACCTTTTCATTACTAGGTTCACGTTAAACCTTCAATTGTTTTTTTTTTTTAAAAACCATCTTGTTTCTTTCATTACAAGGTTCATGTTAAACCTTCAAAAAAAAATTAAAAAAACTCTCTTGTTTCTTTCATTACTAGGTTCATGTTAAACCTTCAATTATATATTTTTTAAAAACCCACTTGTTTCTTTCATTACTAGGTTCATGTTAAACCTTCAATTTTTTTTAAAAAAAAACCCTGTTGTTTCTTTCACTACTAGGTTCATGTTAAACCTTCAATTTTTATTTTTTTTTAAATGTGAAGTACCAACTTCTTCCCCAAGATAATCTTTTCATTACTAGGTTCATGTTAAACCTTCAATTTTGTTTTAAAAAAATACCCTATTGTTTCTTTCATTACGAGGTTCATGTTAAACCTTCAAATTTTTTTAAAAAAAAAACTCTATTGTTTCTTTCATTACTAGGTTCATGTTAAACCTTCAATTATATATTTTTTAAAAACCCACTTGTTTCTTTCATCACTAGGTTCATGTTAAACCTTCAATTTTTTTAAAAAAAAAACCCTGTTGTTTCTTTCACTACTAGGTTCATGTTAAACCTTCAATTTTTATTTTTTTTTAAATGTGAAGTACCAACTTCTTCCCCAAGATAATCTTTTCATTACTAGGTTCATGTTAAACCTTCAATTTTGTTTTAAAAAAATACCCTATTGTTTCTTTCATTACGAGGTTCATGTTAAACCTTCAAATTTTTTTAAAAAAAAAACTCTATTGTTTCTTTCATTACTAGGTTCATGTTAAACCTTCAATTATTATTTTAAAAAAACCCTCTTGTTTCTTTCATTACTAGGTTCATTTTAAACTTTCAAATTTTTTTAAAAAAAAAAACTCTCTGTTTCTTTCAATACTAGGTTCATGTTAAACTTTCAATTTTTTTTAAAAAGACAAAACCCTCTTGTTTCTTTCATTACTAGGTTCATGTTAAACCTTCAATTTTTTTTAAAAAAATAAACCCTCTTGTTTCTTTCATTTCTAGGTTCATGTTAAACCTTCAATTATTATTTTTTTAAAAAACCTCTTGTTTCTTTCATTACTAGGTTCATGTTAAACCTTAAAAAAAAAAAACTGTTGTTTCTTTCACTACTAGATGCATGTTAAACCTTCAAAAAAAAAAAATGTGAAGTACCAACTTCTTCCCCAAGATAACCTTTTCATTACTAGGACTACACTTGTTACAATACTTTTACGGCCTTGATTATTTTTTTGATGCAAAATTAATTGTTATAGAATATACATTTTTAGAGGTTATTAAAGAAGACGTCCTAAGGGAGCCTTGAAGTAACTAGGGATGGCAACGGATCGGATCTGGACCGGATCCTACGAGATCCAGATCCAGATCCGTTTTTCATACTTGAATCCAGATCCGGATCCAAATTCATCGGGTCCATAAAAATCATATCCATATCCGGATCCATCGGATTCGCCGGGTCCACGGATCGGATTTGGATCCACATGTAAAAAATTTGCTTTGCTAAAAATGTAACGTTGCTAAGAATTTTTTTTGAACTGACAAACGATTTTTACTTAGCTAACAGTTTACTGTGTTTCAATTTTGAAATGTTCATATGAGATATTTTGTTCGTTGTCTCGTTTTGATTGTGAGCTATTAATTGAAAATGTTGGACAATGACAATAGTTGTGGAAAATGCTAACTAGTATTTCCACAATGCAGAACTTGCATGTGCTTAGAATCTTCACAAATGAAGTGAATGTAATTTTAACTACTTGTCTATGGAGATGTTAGTCATTCACTAATATAACATTGATTGTATTATCAAAGTTACCTCTTTATTTCTTGGTTTTTGAGTTAACGCGGGGATAAATTAAACTTGTTTTAAGAATTAATGTTGCGTACAATAGATCCTTGTGGTCCAGTCCTTCCCCGAACCCCGCACATAGGGGGAGCTTAGTGCACCGAATTGCTTTTTTTTTTTAAGATGACCCCCAACAATCTAACGAAAAGTTGAGGGGAACATTATACTCTAGAGTTAGAGATTAAAGTAATCAATACATACTCGCACTAGATATTTTTATCAAATTATTTATATTAATTAATTATGACTAAGTAAAAAAAGTGTACGTACAAACACATATTATATATTTATTAGTTTGATATAAACATGAGTAAGTTTTTATCTTTTGTTTTGTAAGTGCCAAGTAAAGTCTCTTTCTTTCTCAAAGTTTAAACATAAGGTGCGATTGAGTTGATATATGTGGTGTTATCACATAATAATTTTAGCCTTTTATCTTCCCGTCATTTCTTTTATTTTACTCGGTCTTTCTTGTTTATTGTAATACCCTCGTCTTCTATATGACTCATTCAATTCAAAAATTCTTAGTGAACCTAAACAGTCAGCAGTCAAAATTCTTGCATAAAATTAAAAAGAGAAGTGTCAGGTCTATACTAACACGTTATTGCATGAGTTTAAATAGCCCTTACATATTCTCTTCGTAACCATACAAAAATCTCATCATCCCACTGAAACAAAACAAAACAAAACAAAACATATCCTTTCATAATACTCTCATTCCATCAGAAACAAACATGACAAGCAGAATGATACTAATGCTACTGCTTATACTTCTAATTAGCATCACATCAAATGAGGCTTCTGGAATTCTTAACGATAACAACGAAAAAGAAGTAGATTATTTGCAGGGAAATAAATATCTTTTGTTACAATCTCTACAATGGCGTCCTGTTCGTCCACCAACTCCGAACCCAAGCACCAACGCTAATACTAAAATGACAAGTCAAGTCGCTCAAAGGAACTTTGCAGGTCGCAAAGAGTTTGCTCCTCCTCCTCCTCCTCCTAGTGAATACCCGCAGACTAAGGTCGCATTTGGGGTGGCTACGAATTGAATATATACAAGTCTTGGCCTAGCAATTGTATTAACAATCTGACGATACAATAAATTAAACAAGGAAATTAAAAACTTTTAAATGTGTCGATAGCAAAAATCTAGGATATATTCGGGAAAATAGAGGCGATATTGGTTCATTCTTTTAGGGGAAGTTTAATTTGTTTGACAAAAAAAAATTGTTTCCATTGTAATCTCATATTTTTGCCCATATCTGGCATTACATGCCGCAAGAGTTGGTCTCGATGACTTGGTGTGATAGAAAATATTTAATTGTACTTATGTATTGATCAAAGCTGAAATTTATGTCAAATTTGATTATTCTTGATTTTGTCTATATGAATGTCAAGGGAAGCGTTTGCAAATGTATTTGATAAGAATATGTCAAAGCACAAGCTTTTCATTCCTTGACTTCAATATACATATCGTGGCATCCAGTCTGGGTTAGTAAGAAAAATATTTTTAGAAATTATCGAAATGAGAAAAGTGTAAAGATATGCGCAGAAATGTAATAATAAGATCAATAAAACAAAACTTAAGGGAGGTGAATGTCACGAAGAGCGATATATACACACACACTTGCAGTCCGCATTTTATATAATCGAAAGTTAAGTTCTAAAATTATCCTTAGAGGCTCGAGTAGTCATAGACAGAGCAAGAATTTTAATTTTATGAGTTCTTGATTTTACAATGACGACTTTAACGGTTAATAATTAAATTCTAAATTTAGCATGAGTACATATTCAATGAGTTAGGGCAAGTGAGATCCAATAAGAAGGAAGAAGGGTCATTTTTAATAGGAAAATTAATATTGAGAGCAGTTGGGAGTAATAGGTGGAAGGAAGACAAATTTTAAGTTATTTCAATACATTAGGAGCATTCTTTATTTCTTTAAATTATCTGACTTGTATTTTTGAATTATCTCAAGTCATTGGACTCTCCTCTTATGATCAAATCGTCTATATATAAGAACCATTGTTTTCATTACTATTTTGAACTTTCATCACCAAAAGATTTCACCTAAGTACACTATATATCACCATAGTTATCACTATCGCATATAATAGGAATATTTATATAGATTTAAGAAAAAAAATTAGTATGTGCCTCGTACATCTGACATTAATAGTATGAAGCTTTATTTTATCTCACAAAAAATTGATCAACCCAAATCTTATATTGTTGGGTCTACTAATTGATATCTCACACCGGGTAAATCTTTAACCCTTCCTCCTCAATACGGATGTATAAGTAGTGATATAGAGGTTAATCGTACTCTGGCAACTTTACGTAAGACAAAGTCAACTCTCCATCATCTTTCTTTGGCTGAGCTGCGCGTAATTTCATAGTGCTTGCTTTTCTAATTATGAAGCAAGGTTAAGCGATCCAACTGATCACATGACCCTAGGGCCTAGTTGGTTTGGTAAAAAATGGGCCAATAAATATTAATTGTGATGTAGGCGGGGGTCCGAGGGATACATTTATTTCACTTGAGATGGGCCTTCTTACCCGTGCTTCTGCCTATTAGTATTCTTTTGTTGTGCTTCCTGGACAAAAGCTGATATGAGACAAAGCCTGCTAGAGGAAAGAAGAAGGGGCAGACATTAATATGAAAAGGTTGACCTCTCGAGCAACGTTTGAGTTTTTTCAGATTTGGCGAGCATCTGAAATAACTTGTGAATTACAACTTTAATGTACAATAATTGGGGCACTAGTCTTTGAAGCATTAATATTTATTGTTGGTTAGTTTCATTATCATAAAGTGGCGTCAAGATTAACTAAAAGTCTATTTGGACGAGCTTATAACTTATGACTTATAAACATAGAAAGATGAAAGGGGGTTCAACTGAATCTCATTCGTCAAAAAATTATACTATATAAATAGAGTAAAATAAACTATTTTTCTATTTTACAGAGGTTGTTGAATCTCATTGATAAAATATATTTTAAATCCCTATTGCCTTTTGGCCCCATATTGTGTTTCGGTCATAGTATTTTCTTTCCCCCTAATTAGTTGAAGCAGTTGAAATATCTGATTTTTTTTATAGTCATTGGATAGCTTCTTCTATTGGAGGAAATTTTGTTTTTAAAAAAACATCTTTTGTTATCCTTGATTCTTATAAGTCCATATTTCTTTATAAATTGCTTGTTGAAAAAAAAAATCTAGGATGAATTTATTCACTTCAAAATAAAAGTTGTTGCCAATATAAATATAAACATGGTTCTTTATCTTTCTAAATATTTCAGTTGCTAGGCTGGAGAATAAAAACTTAACTGTGATATATGTTCTTGTTTATCAAATGTTTTATACATCATAGGTTATTGCATTGTTAAAAGCATAAATACTTATTAAATTGCAGCCCTGCCAACCCACCTCTCGTTTCCTGTAGAGTTGTACTTGATTTGTAATGCCTCTAGAAAGTTGCTGATATCTTGAAAAGGCAAAGTAGACTTGGAAGGATAAATGTAGGTTCTCTAGAGTGAAAATCATAAAGTTCGCGTGAAATTCGCATCATATTTTAGAATTTTTACGCGAAAATCATAAAATTTCGCACGAAAATTTCAAAATATCACGCAAAATTTATGATTTCCCGTGAAAGTTTATGATTTTCACGTGATATTTATCAATTTTCATGTGAAAATCCTAAAACTCGCGCTATACTTTAACAATTTCGCACAAAAATTGCAAAATATCATGTGAAAATCATAATATTTCGCGTGAAAATCATAAACGAACACGAAAATCTCTAACTTTCAAATTTCTAAAATTTTTGCGCGATAATTTCAAGCGAGTATATTAAGTTTACTACGTGTCCAGAAGTTTGTGTGAATGTCTTGAATTTCAATTGAGTGTCCTGAAATTTAAAGTGAGTGTATTAAAGTTTGTAAAGAATTGAGCGTCCAGAAATTTAAAGTGAGCGTATTAAAGTCGATAAAAATAGGGCTTCGACAAACGCAATTCAAAGTTAGCTTAAGAGGTGATGATTGTCCCATTACATAAAGGGATTTGTCATCCCATAGTTGACTGATGTGACACTTCTTCAACACCCGCTCACGTCCGGGGCTAGACATCTGAATTGTGGAAATTTTTAATATGGAGGTCCAACATCATTAACAAAAATTAGGATGGGTCGTGCTTTAATATCATATAAAAAAAATAACTTTTGACCTAACTCAACCTCACAAGATAGCAAGAGATTAGGATTGTCAAGCCATATAAAGCATTTGCTTTGCACGGATTTCCCTTCAAACGCACTGGTCATTAATTTTTTCACCTCATATATGTGGGCTTTAATTTTTGGCCCTCCTACTTATTTAATGAAAATATACAGATCTACTTCGCTCGGCATAATTTCAGTAATATTTTTATTTTGAAAACTGAACTTTTGCCTAGCTAGGCATAAATTCTGTAGGAATTAAGTTTTGCAGCATAAGTTTTATGGTATTTTTCAGATTATGTTGAGTGCTGGAAATTTTGTCTTATCCGGTATAATTTATGTGGATATTATGATACATATCCCAAAATTAAGCGTAAATTATACCGAGCAAAATCTAAAATTATGCTTTTTTCATATTACATTGTGTGTTGAAAGTTTTGCCTTGTTCGGTATAATTTGTGTGTGTTTTATAATACATATGTCAAAATTAAACGTAAATTATGTCTTGAGAAATCTAAATTATACCGCAACCGAAAATGCTGAAGGATAAAAATTATAAATTTGAAGGGAAAAAATTAAAAAACACCACAAAATAAGGACATTTGTGCGAATGACCCATATAAGAACCATTATTTTCATTACTATTTGAACTTTCATCACCAAAATATTTAACCTAAGTACACTATATATCACCATATTAATAATTATCACTACTGCATATAATAGGGATATATATGTAGATTTGAGAAAAAATAATTTATTTTATGTCTCACACATCTGATATTAGTAGTATGAAGCTTTATTTTGTCTAATAAAAAAGTGACCAATCCAAATTTTATATTTTTGAGTCCACTCAATATTTCACACCATGTAAATTCTTATCTCTTCCCCCTCTTACTAAGATTATAGAATATTCTTGTAAATTATAATCAACACGGATATATAAGCAGTGATATAGAAGGTTAATCCAAGTTTCTGTCATAAGTACAATAGCTACTACAATATGATACAAGTATGACTCTGATATATAAGTCTGAAAGATACTAAAATACAATGTTTGGATGGTAAACTGACAGAATAGTAAAGAGATAGAGGGAGAAGTGGGCCGCGAAATAGCCAAGAAGCTCACCACAACTCCAAACAGCCGAACTCAAGCTCACGGTGCTCCACCAGATACGCTCATGCTCGGGGTCGAATCTCCATGCCAAGAAATTATATCTACAATTTATACTAAATCACTCAAATTACTCAATTTCACAAATATACGAGTTCAACGAGATGAGAAGAGCACAAATAAGCAATCAAGACAACAACTCAATACCTAATACCCATATACTTTAGCATTCTCGGATTACAATTTGAAACAACATAGTAATACACTTTCTCATTCATAACACCAATAATCGTACCAATGCCCGCAGGGGCGGACCCACATCATGACAAGGGCTGTCACCCCTTGGTCCGGAAATTGTAGTAAATATATATGTATAACTAGTCCACATTGAAATCCTGAGTTCGATTCACGGTTGCAGCAGGTTTATATCTTACTTTTAATTTTTATTTAAGTGCCTCACTACTTTGTTTATCTGCTAAAAATACAGGCTTTAAATAACCAAAATTACCAGTCGATCTAGGATCAATTTCCATAACAACTTACACAATAATTTGCTTAAAATTAACGTGGACGGTGGAACAGCTTTACTTAAATTCTAGCTTTGAAAGAAATTACCCATTCTCTTTTGCAATTTCTAGGGAGTGCTATTTGCTGCTACTTTTTTAAAAAAAAGTTCTTTTCTTATTTCTTTTACTCTTTTATTAATTTCGATTGAATTTTTTATGACATCCAGTGTTTTTCTTTGTGAATTTAATTCCATGATTCTTTTTAGTTTATTTAAATTAATATTTTAATTTACTGCATGTAATTACACTCTACTCTTCACAGACTCACTTATGGGATTACACTGGCTATGTTGTTGTTGTTGTTGTTGTTGCTGTAATTTAATGTTTGTAATCATGATTAAAGGTTTTTCGATTTAAGGGACTTGGTGATCTTTCTAAAACAAAACTAGTAGCGATAAAGAAGCATGAAACTTATCTTCTTATGTTCCGGCTTGTAAAATTTATTTTTCTTTTGCCAATTTCTAGCTATAGTTGAAAGAGCTTTCTCGGGGATGAAATTTATTAAGATTGATTTATCTAATCGAAGATGATAAACTTTTGAGAGATGCCTTATATAGAAAAAAATATATTTAGTACTATTTCTTAGGATCAAGCTATCATGAATACACCATTTCAACATATGAAAACTTATCGAGGAGAGCTGTAGCAATTTAGGTGAGTTGTCTTTTAATATACAATTGATTTATTTTTTAACATAGATTTGTTCATTTTTTTCGCTTCATTAAATGTAGAAACGGCTTACAAAATATTCTGCATACGCTACTGAATGCCCGTCACACCATGGGTCCTAGACCCCATCTTTCGCTCTTATCTATAATTAATTTCATTTTTAGTCTTTAATTAGCAAAACATCCCTCAATAAAGTCTAGAAACTCTTATCATACCTCGATGTCGAGCAAATGCACCACAAATATCATGATTTTGCCTTTACTTTTCGTA
Organism: Anisodus acutangulus; assembly: GCA_029783415.1. NCBI lineage: Eukaryota > Viridiplantae > Streptophyta > Magnoliopsida > Solanales > Solanaceae > Anisodus > Anisodus acutangulus. The sequence goes on along the minus strand of CM056507.1, from coordinate 40,923,127 downwards.
AAGCTTCAGAATGCTCCCAATTTATCAAATGTGTTATTCGTGAGTAAACGAGTCCGTAGATATCGATATTGTCATACTTTGATTTGTAACCTAAAAACTAGCCCAAAAAAATGACCCCGATCCCACAAGGACAAAATTGATTTTTTTTCAAAATTGATTTTCTCATAGCTCAAATAGTCTAAATCCAGAAAATACGCTAAAACTATCCACAAAACGACCTTAAAATCGAAGAAATACATAATTTCTACTGGACAAAACTCCCAATTTTTCACTCAAAATCATGAATTACTCACTAACAAAATGGAATAAATCAATGGGAATTGAAAAAATAATGATTAAAAGATTACCCCCGGTTGAATCGTGAAAGTTACCCTTGGAATCACCCAAATTGAGCTCTAGAACCCAAGATATGAAATTATGAAATAATTTCCGAAGTTCGGTGACTTGATTATGTTCAGCTATAATGCACCCAACACTATCGCAAGGCCCACTCCCGTGATCCCGAGGCGTTGCCCGACCCGGCCCATGCGAAAACCCATCGTAGTAACTACCCACGCGATCGCGATTCACCCGGTCCCCTACCCCTCTGCGCGACCACGACGCGTTAGATGCAATCGATGAAGTACACCTCATGCATGATCAACGTGATCGCGACACCCTTCTCTCAATCACGAAGAAGGGTGCCTCAAGCAACTCAAAAATAGACTCTGATCTTCCATTCAAGACCCGAAATTCATCCGGAACTTATCAAATATGCATTTTAGTCATAAAATATGCTCCGGACCTGCTCGCACACTCAAACACCCAAAAGAGATGGTCTTAATCCGATGTTGACCGAGGTCGACTCCAAATCCTTAACTAGTTTCTCAACCAACGATATCAGTTCTATCTTGGAAGGAAATAATACACCACCTCAAGTATTATGAGGGGATTAAATTTTTTAAGGACATACAATCAATTATGTGTGCTCGAAATATTTAATTAAAGTTTTTGTTCTTCTTGTTTAATTGTTTTTAGTTTATTTAGTATATTCTGATGTTACTGTTTTGAGCACATGGTAATAACAAGATGTTCCTGTCTGAAATGTTTGTCGTTTAATCGGCTGACGAAACAGGATGAAAAATTGATTCATTAACTAAGCGATTTGGGCTGGAAGCGAAACTCTTAACTTTCGGCAATGGGTTCCCCAACTACTCCAGAAAGCGTTAGGATGGTGATTGAATAAACTAAGTAGTAAGAAACATATATACAACTAGAGTGCAATAAAGACGATAATGATAGAATGAAGATATGTAAAAAAATCAGTTTTTTGATTGATTCGATTGTCTTCTATTCTGTACAAATGATCTTATATTTATACTACAAGAAATAAAACGTGACTCCCCTATATTAGCCACTAAATCACCCAGTAAATCCACTAGCCAACTATGAGGAGGTGGTGCGATTTTGCTCCTTGATTTCCTCTCGCGCGACGGACGGCATTTCCTTCTAGCTGTTGACGGTTTGTTTCCATTTCTTGGGGTCTAGAAGGTAATTTTGACTTGATCTTCGAGGTGTCCAGATATGTGTGGGTCTCAGTCGCTCCTCAGAATTATGACTCGGCCATATTATCGAAATAGCCGATGAAGCTTTTCTAGCCGAGGGCTAGGACTAATAGATTCGGTTACGAGTCAGTTCGGTTATCAACTTAAAGTTTTGTTGCCTGCTCATTTTCAGGTTTTCACTTTCGGATGCCATTTGATTCGGCTAAAACACTAAAAGTATTTTTGAGTGTTGCAATTGCCCCCCTACATTAACTCAAGTGCGGCTGTTGAGTTGATGTAAAAAATAGTCATCATTTCGTGTGGCAGTCGCGGGTGTCATTTCAATCACTTTTGCCCTGAATGCGCGTAATGATGATTTTCTCTGAATCCCTTTTAAATCGAGGCATTTCGGCTTCCACCAATAAATGTCGATGCTTTACAGCCATATGTTTGAAAGAGAGTAGTCCTGACGTGTGTCACCATATCTCCAAAAGGAAAAATATTTAGGAGAGACGTTCCCCCAGGGGTTTTTCATATACTTCTTCAGCCGTTCCTAAATTCCTTTTCTCCTCCAAAGAAACCCTATTTCCTTAATTAGAAAACCATGTCTTCATCTTCCTCTCTATCTTAGGGATCAGATAGCGTCGATTTGGCTGCTGGTGACCTAACCCCTATCTTTGCCTTCATTGATGAACATTTGGTTCTTGCCCCTTATAGTACATCTTAACAGGGCGACCTCCTTCTTTCTAGGCATTTTAGCCCGACCGACTATGACCTTCCTATCACATGTGATTGGTTCACTGGTGATTGTTGTCTGGCTAGTCTGCGTACCTGGACGGCCAAGGTTGCCAACTATTCTGGTTGGTTGGAACGAGTGAAGTCGGCCAGAGAGGCCGAATGGAGACGCATGGGTCTTTGTGACGTCATTGTGTTGTCGGAGTTTGACCTCCATTGTAACATTAGTCATGCCTTCCTTGGTTATTGGTCGACTACTGCCAACACTTTTTTTCCCTTCGGGGATGATGACCCCCACACTACTTGACGTGACGGCGGTACTTGGCCTTCCGATATTTGGAGCCAAAGCGCCTGTCTTAGGCGATATAGATGTTGCCGATTTTGGCATCAAGGTCTCAAAGACTTCTTCAGGATATGTCCACTTCATGGACAACAACAGCCGAGTATCGCCTCTCCCAGTCGATGATGCCGAGCATCATGCTTTTCTTCTTTTTTGGTTCAGCTGATATTTTGTCTGCACAGGGTCTTGTGCAGTTGTGAAGGAACTAGAAATTTATGTGGCGTTAGCCGTTTCAGGGGAAGATGTCAGTTGGGCATCTCTCTTCCTGACTTATCTTTATATAGCTCTTGGCGATGCCCAGGCAAGGTTAATGGACTCTAGAAATCTGGATACCTTAGTCGGTCCCCTGTGGTTCCTTCAGTTGTAGATCACCCTATATTTTCCAGAGTTTATTCCTGATGGTTTCGATGACCGTCGTTTTCCATTAAACCCGTCGGTGCTAGCCGATACTCTTCGAAAAAACCCCTTCGTTCCCCAGGATGCTTTTGCTACGGTCTCCACCCTGCATGGTCTGTCTCGAGACCATTACACAGATTGGCAATCAGTCATTGAAAAATGGGCCACCCCCGATTGGGTCGATCAAGTAGCCGATGATAACCTTACATTCTCCCAGCGGAGAACTATGGCCCTCACATGGGGGCGTATTCTTACGGCTAGGGATCTATTGGGTAATTTAAAGCCAACTTCTAGGAATAATAAATTGACTACGAAGCCCTATCGGCCAAAATTTATGGCAAGGCAATTCGGTCTCACTCAGCACGTACCATGGTCTCACCGCAGTATTGTCAGTTCAACCCAACGCTGCATTTTTTATGCAAAACAGGCAAGGGAAATAGCCAATCGCAGTCTTAATAGGCTCGCCCTAATTGAATGGCAGTCATTTCCCCCGAGAGCAATTACCACTTTTCCTTTTGATGACTGGTGGAATACGGCCAATGAGAAGTTCTTCCAGTCTCCTCTAGATGTCTACTGTGATCGGCTGGTCTTGTCAAAGAAGAAAAAGATCCAAGAAACCCCTAAACCGCAGATGAAAGAGGCCTCTCTGAGAGTTGCTCCCCTTAAATCGGCGAGGCTTGTTGCCTCAAGATCTTCCATCAGATTGTGGCAAACGAAAAGAAAAGGTAAACTTTTCTACATATGTGTTAACCAGATTAACGAAATTTCACGTAAGGCACCGCGACGCCAACCCGGCAATGGGCCCAGTCATACTGGCCCACTGCACCTCGGTTTTTGGGCCAGGCTTAGAGCCCAACCCTAATCTGATTTGTGACCTAATCCTCCCTAAATAAACAGCACTAAACCCCATAAGTTATACACACCAATTCTCATAAATAATTCTAGACTTAGAGTCTAGGATAAAACTCTCTCAAACCTCTGCCAAGATTTTCTGGCTTTCTTGACAGAGGAATACACCGTAGCATTGTGCTTGCAGTCGAAGGGACAATCGTGTGTAATCCCTAAGTAAAGACTCCAGATAATGCAACAAGTAAGTATTCATGTTTTATATTACAGGATTTTAATTGTCATATAATCATACCATGAGAAATTGTTGGGGTAAGTAAAAATAAAATTTTAAATTTTCGTTATGTCTTACTTACGTATTTTAAACCCAACAAAACTCTACAATAAAATAGGTACTTCATTTGTTGTAGATTAAATGTTAATGGAATACGTGGATAAAGTTTTTTTCTTCAATTCGAAACCAAGGACAATCTTGAAGGGACATTATGCTTAGAGTAGGCATTAGTCAAGGAGAAATAATAATAGGAGCACGATAAGCAAATTCTTTACGACCAACAAAGTTTCTTTCCGTGACCTGATTTGTCATATAATTGTTACTATTTGATTGTGGTGGAATAGGCTACTCACTGCCTGGATTGGGTGTGGGAGACCGGACGGGTCGATAAGTTTCCCAAGAAGGTAATAACATATGAATAATATATACATAAAATAGGACATTTATATGGAAGGAAATAAAGAACCAACAAGGAAAATATCTTTAAATAAATAAAACTATTAATGTACATTAAGAGGGAGATATGACTATATACCAAGTAAGAAAAATATTCGTATAAAAGATGATTAAAAATATTGCTACAAATATATTCAAAAACTTTAGACGACAAACAATATAGATTGAGAGGAGTATTATTAAGATTGTTCTTCTTTTAATAAAAATGAAAAATACTCATGTTATGGCTTTTAGTATTTCAATTTTTCATCTAATTTTTCCGTTATAGTTTAGTATTTCATCTTTATCTTATCATATATTACGTTTTTAGTTATTTTTTTTCTTTCTATATTAGTGTGTATATTTTCTTGAAAGCTAAAATCATGTACTTCTATGGCTTTTTTCCTATTTCAAATGTCAAATTAAAGACTTAGTTCTTATTTTGTTAGATCATGTGACAATTTCTATTGACGTAAACAGGTCAAATCCACACGGATAAATGTAAATCTTACTGTTAAATATACCCGTGAAATACACGAAATATACACCCTGTATATCACGGGCTGCGTTCAGAAATTGGACTATTGGGCCGTGATATACACGGTGCATACATACCGTGCATATCACAGTTTATTGGCATAATTTAGGTAGTGTTTGGTTGTAATTATTATTGTACACTTACCATAATTATATTATCATATTTGTATAGTTAGTGTCCAATTAGAATAAGATTTTAGGAGTAGAATATGAATAAGATTTTTCTATTATGAAAATATGTAAATTGTATATATACTCTTTCAATTAATGAAAATAATCAAGAGATTATTTCTTTCATGGTATCAGAAGTCTAGGACTAAATTGCTTCCGCTCTTTTCCAAAATTTCTCACGGTTTTTCATGCCCTTCTCGGCCAAAAACTGCATCGATTTCCGTGCCCCTTCCTTGGATTTCGTGTTAAATTTTGCCTCCTCTCTTCCCAAACTTTCTACCAAATCTCTATGTTCTTTCGTTATGTCTAAGAACACGTTTCATCCTGCCCTAGTTGTTTCTAACATCAAGAATCACATCTCTCTTATAGAAAACGTCCAATATGCGACGTGGACCGAACCATTCAAAATTTACGCACGCTCGCATCAAGTCATCCATCACATAATCCCCGCGGCTCCTGAGGATACGGAGGTGCGTAAACGCGAGGATAATCCTAAGTTGTGGACTACTCTTGATGCCACCATCCTTCAGTGGATTTACTCCACTATCTCTACCGACCTGTTGCACTTATTGAGTCGGATGCTACGGCGATGGCTTCTTAGGATAGGTTGCATGACATATTCCAAGATAATCGAAATTCCAGAGATGTTACCCTTGAGCAAGAATTTTTCCTCGTCAACATGGAAAATTTCCCGAACGTTTCAGCATATTGCAAAAGGTTGAAAGAATTGGCGGACCAATTCCGCAATATTGGTTCGCCCGTTAGTGAAGATTGTCTTGTCCTATAGATGGTTGTTGGACTATCCGAGGCATATAGTGGCTTGGAACTCTCCTTCGTCAAAGTAACCCCCTCCCGAAGTTCTATCAAGCCCGCTCCATGCTTACTTTGGAAGAAGCCGGCTTGGTTAAGAAGGCGGCTATTAGTGCTAGTCTCGTGGTCATGATGACGTCCTCCACCAATTCTCAAGGTTTTCTTGATAATTCGAGCCCACACCGTGCTCAAGGGGGCAACAAAAATAGTCGTAAAAACAATAGCAAAAATCGCGGCGGCAACAACAGTCGCGGCAGAAACAGCAACACCGGCGGCGAGAATGGACCTCGGAACAGTAGCAGTGGGCCGCAGGCAGCCTGGTCCCAGCCTTGGGCTCCTTGGCCCTGGAACTGGGTCAGTAGCCCTTGGCCCAACTGCCACCCTTTTTACAACAATCTAGCCGCTGACCATTGGGCTGTCCAGCAACAGTTTCGGCCCAACAACACTTGGGCCAGTGGTTACCGAAGCAATACTGGGCCGAGGCAGCAAACATGTGTACTTGGGCCCCGGCCTCCGCAAGCCCATCACGCAGGGGCCCGCCCCGACCGACATTGAAGCTACCAAGCACACTCTTGGAATTAATCCGGCAGACCCGAATTGGTATATGGACACCGGAGCCACTACCCACATGACATCCGATCAAGGTACTCTCTCGACTTTTTTCAATTTGAGCAACAATCGTGGCATAATTGTTGGTAATGGTAATTCAATTCCAATTCGTGATTATGGTCATAAAACTTTGTCTCCCCCCATCCACCTCTTATCTTGAAAAATACCCTTCATGCACCTAAATTGATTAAAAATTTGGTGTATGTCCGTAAATTCACCACTGATAATTTTGTTTCTGTTGAATTTGATCCGTTTGGATTTTCTGTGAAGGATTTCAAGATGGAGATTCATCTCATGAGGTGTGATAGTAGGGGAGATCTTTATCCTATCACGCCAAGTTCCGATTTCTCAAGTCAAGCCTTGCCATCAACTTTTGTAGCCCTTGCTCCTTCCTTGTGGCATGCTCGTCTAGGTCATCCGGGGTCGTCTATTTTGTCTTCCTTAAATAAACACAATTTTATCTCTTGTAAGGGTACGTGTAGCACTCCGATTTGTCAATCTTGTTCTTTAGAAAAATTGTTAGATTGTCATTTGTAGACTCTACTTCTCGTACTTTAATGTCATTTGATATTATTCATAGCGATTTGTGGACGTCTTATGTTCTCAGTTCTTTGGGTCACCTTTATTATGTTCTATTCTTAGATGATTATTCTAATTCTTATGGACTTTTCCGATAGCGAAAAAAATTATGTTTTTCCACATTCTTAAAATTTAGAGCATTCATCAGAATCCAATTCGAACGGGAAATAAAAAATATTCAGTGTGATAATGGCAAAGAATATGATAATGAGGGGTTTCGGGAATTCTGTGTTAATAATGGAATCAATTTTCGTTTTTCTTGTCCTCATACGTCCTCACAAAATGGGAAAGCCGAACGCAAAATTCGTACAATTAATAACATTATCCGGACTTTATTGGTTCATGCTTTCATACCTCCTCCTTTTTGGCATCACGCTTCATATATATATAATTTATCCAGAACCAAGTAAATTATTTTTTTTAAAAACTCAAAATTCTGATTCCGTCCGTGACGAGACAGCCAAGAAGAAATGCCATGAATTGATATCATCCATGACATGGGGAATTACTTCATTTTTATTAGGACTTTTGGCCATTAACCAATTGCCAAAAAGCTTGACGGAAGCAACTGGGCGTGGAAGTTACCACTTTATCTTCGAATATACATAAGTGAAATCAGATTGAAGCAGAATGAATATAAAACAAGAAATCTGAAATTTGAGCAATGGAGCCCCATATCCCTTCTTTTACATTCCCTTTCATGGTTACAAATGAATAGTTACGTTATTTCTTCATATAACATGATGTGCGGATTGACTTGCATGCACCTCGACTATTCTATTGAGTACTTATTACCTTCTAACAACACAAATACCGATAACTCTATACAGCAAGACTTAAATTAGACCGATGAATAGTTAGGTTTCTCACCAGCGAATAGCCAGAATGTACCAACATGGCTTAGTATACCAGCAGTTTCTTTAACGCCAATATTTTCCTTGAGGGTCAGATTATAATCCTCCCACCCTTGTTGTATTATGAAGAATCACTAAGTAAAGGAGTCAATCAATAATGATTAAAAAAAACAAGGATGGGAGAGACTCAGTTCATTTTGATTACACAGAAGATAAAAGGAAGTGAAGAAGAAAAGAAAAAGAAAAAACAACAGAGAGGCAGTCAGAAGTAGAAGCAAATTCGGAAGTCCTTGAAGAACCTATATATCTGCATTTACAGTTGTGAAAAAACTGGCAACAAAGCCCAACCTTGAAAAAGATATACACAAATTACACCAAAATCCCACCACACGCTCACATTAACGACTAACAAAATTGTGAAAAGAAACAAAAACGAACAGAAGAGCTGTGACTTTTCAACAAAACCAATTTAAGAGGACAGCAAGACCTGAAATGCAGAACTTTAGACCAATTCTCAATTATCAAAGCTTTAGACCAATTCTCAATCATCAAAGCATTAGACCAATAAATTTGGCGTCATCTTTGTTTTGGTTATCTGCAGTTTGAGCTTCTCCTTTCCAACTGTGAGCTGTAAATAATGATGCAGCTGGGCTTCTCTCTGCAGCTTCTCTTCTGGCATGTATCTCTTTGAAAATCTCAGCAGGAGAATCTTCCCACAGAGGAGGAAAAGAAATTAATTAAATTGGAATAATAGGAATCATGTAAACAACAAAGCATGGTAATATATATTTACACTCCCAAAATGGTAAAAATTTGATAGCTGATAAGGTACATATCCATAGATCATGAGGACATAAACATAGAACATCTTCAAGTGCATAGAATGTAAAGTCCGAGGGCTATTTACAGTCGAAGCATCTATCTTATCTCCTCATGTTTATCCAGCTATTGAACTATATTGAAAGTAAACATAGTAAGATGGCAATTTATTAGCAGGAGGAGGACTTCAGTTCTTGACCAATTAGCTTCACATATATGTGCAGCATCACGATTTGTCTAGACCTAGTCACTAATAGTCAAAAAAAATTCCAAAAGTTCCGTAAAGTATAGAGCGGATTAAAATGGTTGAGGAGCAAGAAATAGATGTTATTATCGGTCACATACGGGTACCGGTTGACAGATTTCTCCCCTATCCCCCACCCCGCCCACGGAACAAAAAAAGAAAAAAGAAACTGCTTTCCATCGTTTTGCAAACTCTGCATTACTAGGAGTCTCGCTTATAAGAAGTCATCTAAGAAAATAATCTCAGTAAATCCTCATCACCCAGCATAATATTCAACGCTAGAAAAACATCTTTGCACATCAGAGATCGGGATCAGTAGAATGTTGGTAATTTAAATAAAAGCTTACCTTGTCATTGTAAAACTTGAAACTTCAAATTTAGAGATAGTCATCTCTTGTTAAACTCAATTTTCCGTATTTCTTGCAGCTGATGAGCTATTTCCTGAATAAGCTGTATTCCTTCATTTCCATTCTGGAGCGAGTTAAAAGCATATACGAGGAATTTACAGTCATTCTCAAGTGCTTGTAACCTCCCACTAAGCTCTGAAATTTCATTTCCTATAGCAGCCCCATCAACTTCACCTTCAAGAGAGAAAACCTTTCTATGCTTATTATTGTCTAAATGGTTTCTCTTTTCACTAACAATAGCATTTTCCATGTCTAAATCAGCAGGCTTGCCAATGGAGCCTCCATTTGATTTGGAAAAATCATTGTGCGTGGATGAAGAAATTTCCTCCTGTTGGGAATTTGTACTTCGCCCATCATCACTTTGTTTCTCAACTTGATCATCAACATCTTTCTTTATCCTTTCTGAATATCCATTACAAGGAATATTATCTGAGACCTTTCTCCTAGAAATTTGAAAAAGCTTTTTCTCCAAGTTCTCCAGGTGTTTTGAAATACGGAGCTTTTCATCCTCAAAGTTACATATTGAATCATTAAACTGTCTAGGTTTATCACAGATTTTGGATACTTCAATAGTTTTCGATTCTGAACAGCCACTGAGCTTGTTTTCAACATGTTCTAAACTATGATTCTCATTTATTACCCTTTCTCCCTTCAGATTTTTGTTTTCCTTCTCTGCTGCTAATTCATCTGGAAAATTACTCCTATATAATTCTAAATCTTCTTCCAGATCTTGCAACTCTTTCTCCCTTTCAGCAAGGAGGTCGTTAGCCCTTTCTAGTGCCTCCATATCATACTCGGCTTGCTCTTCCATCATTCTTAAATACTGCAAGGCCTCCATATGAAGTGATGCCTTCTCCGCTTGCAACCTAGTGATCATGGCCATTGCCTGATTAGCGGCAATGGCAGACGCACTCCTTTCTTCCTCCAGTTCCTTGTATAGAGCATTTATGTATCTCTGATCATGTTCAACTTTTCGTTTCAACCTATCAACAATACTTTCGCCCTCAATTTCACTGACACTGAATCCATCTGCAGGTTCATTACCAGAATCATCTCTCCCCATGAAGGTAGATGTTTGAAGCACATGTACCCCATCAGAGCTAGAAGCATCACTTCTTTGGCGGTCATCACCATGGTCATGATTCATAAGACTTGCAGTTTGCGATTCATCCATCCCAGAAGTAGAAAGTTGAAGAAGTGACTTCATGCCTTCTCCAGCTTTTGCAGGATCACTTATTGCACTTGGTTCTCCAAGCATATCTGATACTTTTCTCCCTCTGTTACCCAGAACAGATATATCAGCTCGAATATTTTGGTTTGATATAGATGGAGCACTTTCGTCTAAATGAACTGGAGCTTTTGCATTATTCTTCTCAGTTAAGTTGTTTCCGTCATCATTTGCTTCAGTCAAATCTACAAAATCGTTTTGTATAGACAAACAAATGAAAAATAGGAATTCAACTGCTTTTCTTGGAATAACTCTACAGGTAAATATAATCAAGTGTATAAGACGCATACACAACACATCAATCAAAGGGAAAGATCAGCTTACACGTCTCATGGATGTTAATACTGGACAAAGAAGGCATATTGGTCGCTGATATGAGCTCCGACAGTACAGAGAGGTCTGAGATATGAGGGAGAAAAGTGTTGGACTTTGAACTCTCTGCTGATGCGTGATGATCTTCTAAAGGGTTGGGTGACTGGGTAATATTAGATACTGGCAATACAGAAGCACCGGTCTTAGGAGAAAGACTTTCCCAATCAATTTCTACTAAGCCATGCCCAACAAAATCATCAGATGCCTGAAAGCTCACAGTTTTACCCGAGCTGGAAGCCAGCTGCATTGGCATTGGCTGATCCAGAAGAGAAGGCTTGGATTCAGAAGATTGGCGAGCCTGGTTCTCTATTTTCTGTGTAATTCCTTTTCCAAGTCGAACGTTATCTTCAGATCTAGAATCATTTTTACCACGAGTAGCAGAACATCCATCATCGTCATCAGAAACCTGGATTTCTGACTCAGAATCTGAAGTAATCTTCAACTCAGTATATCCAACATGTGATAAAGGGTCAAGAGCAGCAGCCCTAGTCCTAGGTGAATCTGGCCCAGAAATTTTATCCCTGATCTTCTTAAAGCTATCACGGCGGCTGAAACGGCTACGACCAGGTGCCCGTGGCAGAGGAGGCTTGGCATTGGCCTTAGAAGCACCAAAACCAACTGAAGTTAGCTGGAGCAATCTTTCAGCACTTGATCGAGCTCTCCACGTCTTCTGACAACAAGAACAGCTCCATGGCCCTGGAGAAGTAGGTATAAAGCTCTTATTCCCTAGTTTAGCAATCATCAAGTTGTTATCCGACTCTTTAACAAGTACATTCTCAGTAGCAAATGATACAAGGCATTCTTCACACATAGCACGAACATCCGCAAGATTACCATGAATATGACAAAACACTTGAAATGATATCTCCTCTTTATGGTTCCTACAAAGATGTCTCCTGTAACATCCACTTTTCTTGCTCCCAACATACCTCGAGCACAACACACATGGTGTCTGCAACTCATAGTAACTCGCAAATTTCGTGATCAAATATGACAGTGCCGCATCAAGAAACAACATAAGCATCAAGAACCATTCGCAAGCCGCACAAAACAAGACTGTCATAAATCCCCGCTGATTTCTCGATGAAATCCATCCGGCAGCCATTGCCCACAAAAAGTTCAAGTCCACAAATCACATTACATTTCCAGTGAACCAAACCAATGATCACTTCTCAATCACTCAACAACAATGACAAATAGCACCAATTGCGCCTCAATCCAAAAAAACTAATTGGGGTCGGTTATATGAATCTTCTAATAATATCCATTTAGGCCCATTTCATGTAAATCACTCAACATATATCAAAAGAAGTCCACCCTTTCTCAACTCTATATCAGAAATTTGACGATTGACCCTGAAAATCCAAGAAACCATAGGATACAATAAATAGTGCCAACAAACGTAAAAATTACAATTGACCCACAAAACATACATTTGCATGAGACAATATGGAAGAACAAACGAAATACAAAACCCCAGAAAATGAGAAAAATGAATTAATGTAATTAACAACGAATCAAAAGATCATACCTGTGGATTAACAGAGAAATTGAAGGTGTAAATTAAAAGATGAAAATCACCATCATCATCATTATCATGATTAATTCATTCATTCATTCAAACAATTGGGAAAATGAATGAAAAGGATTATTGAAAATTACGAAGAAATCCTTTGGTTCCAAGGAATGACAGACAGTTGGAACCAACAGAATTTCAGATTCCTACTTGTCTGCATAAAACAACACACAAAGCCTATGCTGACTTCTCTATCCTTGAAATTCTAAAATAAAAAAAAAACATTCCGCACTTCTATTCTTTTTTTTTCTTCCTTATGTTTTTATTTTCTGTTTTAATTAGTCTTGGGTGGTATTTGGTAATATATTTTTAAAAATTAAGTGAATTTCTTATTATTTTTTAAAGTTTGGTAAGCAAACGAGAAATATGATCATAACACAGTGTTGAATAATTTAGTCAAATACTATGAATTGAGGGTGGATGGTAGGAGTGTGGGGAGATGGGGATGGGGCGTTATGGGGTGGACGTGAGGTGTGCTAGGCGGGTGAAGAGGAGACTATTAATAGTAATATGTAATGTCACTTATGAATGTTATTTTTTTAACTTCGCTATGAAAGTGTTTTACTCACTTTTGAGGAATTTGTTTTTTAGAGAAAATATTTTTTAAAGATTTTTGACCAACCAAAATTTTTTTTAAAAAAATTAGAATTTGTTTTCCGTACCGAACACACCCTTGGTCTGATTTTTTCCCCTCTTCTTTCCCTTTTGTGGTTTGCAATAAAGCTGCCTTACAGGTTCTTTTTAATATTTTTCTATAATTTTCTTAAGATAGATATTGATTGTTAAATATTAAAAAGCTAAAAGAATGAACGGCAAACATTGTGTGTTGTTACGTTCTTAAAAATTAGAGTTCGGTAATTTGTGAACAAGTTTAATCATATATATAAATTCTTTTAATCTTTTGATATTATGATTTTGAGCAAAAATAAAATAAGTATAAGTAAAAAATATGGAATAATAATAACCGATATATTCTCCAATTAAAACGACTAATCTAACATTATGGTTAATTTTAAATTATTGGTGTGAGAGGAAAAAAGAAAAGGAAAACTAACATATTCATAACATTTTACTTTCAACAACCCAGAGAAGAGACAACAATATATAAGGAGAAAATAACAAAAAATGGTATCTTATGTTTAGGATATGTTTAAATTTTAAAATGAGTTTTTAAATATATTTTTGTAGTTTTGATTATTTAAGCTTGTTAAAAGGGAATAGTGTTGATTTTCGTCACATATTTAATAACATATGACCGTTAGATTTAACTAAAAATAATTTAATAAAAAATATCAGAATAGTCCCGTAAAATCTAAAAATTGCACTACAAAAATTGCATAAGATATCAGAAATAGATAAAAAAAAATAGCATAAAATTATAAATTTGCGCCTACTGAATCCAAATGTGAGTTTTCGTTAATTTTCTTTTACACTTTACATTAAATTAAACAATACCATATGAAATGGAAACATAGACTCCTTATATGGACTTGGATAATTCTCACCCTACAAGCTAGCTTTTGAGTTTAAGTTATGCCATTCAAATTTAGCTATGCTAATGGAAGAGGAAAAGTTTTCAGATGAGATAGACCGCCATGAGCGACCATTCTTTATATGGTATCAGAGTCAAACTCATTTCAGTTATTTGTTTACCGATGTTGGGCCCCAAATTATATTATCCACGCTCCAGTTAACAAGGTATGGGCGTGCGGGGAGTGTTAAGAGTCTCACATCGGATATGGAATGGAAACATGGACTTGAACAATCATCACCTTACAAGCTAGCTTTTGGGGTTAAGTTAGGCCTAAGATCCATTCTTTACAAAATGTTACATCTGTTGCTTTAATGGTTTTTAAAAATAATTAGTTATTCAGTTTTAATAGAGTTTTTACTAGAATATTGAGTTTCTAGTTGTAGTAATCTTTTAGTTGTAGGGGAGTCTGCCACCTTAATTATTTAAAGTCTTATGATTAATGAAATTTGTGAGATAGAGTTTCATTCATATTTTTAATCTTAATGTTTGCATCTCTCCCAGAAAAATTATAATAATGAGATGGATAGGATTTCTCCCCCCTTAATTAAAGGCATGATTCTAGTTCGAAAAAAATTCTGTTAGAAGTGCTTTCTCTTGTATGAGTCTTACGCGGCGCGCATTATAATTAATCAGAGTTCCAATACGAATATGTAACACCAAATGAAAAACAAAAAATGAAATTTCAAAACTAATCATTGCGAGAAGGAGCACTTCATTCGTATGAGATGTTTGTATTCAATAACTGTCAGAAGTCTGAACTTCATTATGTGTCAAGAAAAACTCAATGATACATATATCTTGTAGTTATGCCAAGTTGTCAACATATAAAATCTTGAAAAGGTTTTTTTATAACAATAGAGATATCATTAGGCTAAACACTCATATACGTTATACCCTTCCATAAAGATAAAGGAAACATAACAACAAAAGAAAAGAAGACTTAAAAGGATCAAGCACATGACTGACTCAATATTTCCCATCATTTTGCCTTTGCTTGCTTCTTCTTAGTTTCCCTCTTTTATTACAACTAGATGATAATAGCCCGTGCATGCACAGAACATAATTTTAAGAATTATGATTGCTTATGTGCTCGTATGGAATTGTATGTAAATTTAGTTTAAAATTTGTCAATGTGTAACATAAAATCAGGTAAAGAAAGCACGACATGATAGCTAAGGCATATTGTATACATGTAATTTACATATTAACAGTATTGGCAAAAAGCTATAACGCAGTCGGATACCATTTTTTAAAGCATTGTTGTCTCACATATTCTGGTATTTTTCATGAATCCAGTGCAGCTTTACAAAAAGGTAGCAGTTTGAGATTAAGCATGCTTCAAAAACTTCCTGTATGAAGAAAAATTGTGAGTACCAAAGTATTTCTCATAGCTGGTGGGGGGGAAAATAACAAAAATAAACAGCGCTGAAACAAAAAGGCGCCGCCTGCTCGATAATAATCCATCATCCTTTGAAGCTAGCACTTCTTTTGTGGAGCAGGCTTCCTCCGTTGTAAGACGCTCACTAGTTCTTGGTGAAACAGGTTAGCAGTTTTGCTGCAACTTACAAAATCAACTAAAAAGTTCTCATTAATAATAAACAGGATCATCTTCAGGTACAAAACCTGCACATTATGGTAAAAAATCAAGGTGACTACAAATCCAGGTTGGGGTTACAGGCTTGCGACAACAAGAAGCATGGTAGCAACTGAGGCTCAAGATTGGTTGTTGGAGGGGCATCCCCAGTATGTTATGTCCTTTTCTTGAAGACATTTGTAAAGAAACTAGCTAGATTATGTTCATGTTGTATGGGGAAATCTGCTGATTATGATTATTTTTCAATTCAGTGCGAAGCATTGTGTTAACCGAAATGAAATACGCTACAATGTATGTTTGAGCAACGTGTACTTTATTTTACATAGAACATAAAAATATAAAAGTTAGTAAGATAACTAAATCTCAATAGGCTTGAGCTGAAAGTTGACTGTTTACAACCTTCTTTTCATTGATTTGACATCTAAATAAAGACAAGATGAGAAACGCTGAGTAATCCAAGATGATAACACTAAATAAATACACACATGTACCTCACTGATAAAAGAAAGATACATGTACATCCAAAACACTCTCTAATTTTGCCTCTCCAACTCCATGGCCTTACCTTTTTTCCTTTTCCCGGAGGAACCAGGTTCCTCACTCACACTGTTTTTTCTTTTCTTAGAAGGTCGAGACACACTCCTTTCCTTTTCAACCTCCTCACTGTCATCAACCACAACTTCCTTCTCAATGACTGTTTTTCCCTTCTCTTCCCTTTTCTTCTTGAAAGTTTTTCTTTCTAGTGGAACTTGTTCCACCTCCTCTTCCTTATCAGACAATGTCACCACATCCTCTTCATCTCTCAACTTACTCAAATTGCTTTTTACTAATCTCCTTTTTTCTTCCCAACATTCTTCTCCTTATTGGCCTTTAGAGCAGACTCAAGTTGAGCCTTTCTCTTTTGCCTGGTAATGGGTGGCCTATAAGTAATGTCCCCTCCTACATTGACACCGCTCTGTTTTACAGGATCAGACCTTCTTTTGAAAATAATGCTTATTAGGAGATCATCATCAGAGTTAACCTCTTGAGAAGAACTTGGAGAACCAGGTGCCTTATCAGGAAGGGGCTCTCGCCAGGGTACAATTATGGTAGACACAGTTTCATGGTCAATAACATTCAAGTCTTTCCTTGAGGGACCTGGTCCTCTTTCAATTCCCCCATTTGTGGCACACTATCTTTTTCCACCAGACTCTCTGCACTAATTTCCTCAGTCTGTATATCATCAACACCACCAACCACATTTTCCACCTCTCTTTCTACAATATTCGACACACCCGACCCTTTTTCAGTCAAATTTTCATCAACATCTATGGTAGAATCCTCTACTCTTTTATCACTATCAATAGGGATAGAATTACCTGATTGTAGAGGATTTTCCTCGGATGTGTCCATATTTTCAGGTTTCTTTGCATCACCACCACTAGTAGACTCATGCATGACAACAAAACTTGATTTTTTGTGCAACCCCACTTGGATTTATGATACTCATATCATCATCGACCACATTTTGGCTTGAAATATCTACTCCATCATCTCTATCATCAATTTCCTCGGTGTTTTGAAGAATTTTTGAAACAGACATAGTTTGACCACTCTCTTCCGAATTGGGCTTTTCAGTCGGAGCGGGGTTTGAAGAAGACGACATAAATTTCTTTGGGATTTGACTTTTACGAGTCCTAGGGGGGACCAAAAAATATTTATGCCGTCTTCAAACTTCACACTATGGCTGGCCAGTGGGCCGGATCGGTCCGGTCCAGGCCTGACACCGCCCCAGACCCACTCCGAACCCGAGTAGTTAAAAAAATTGGTGTATCGAAACTCGAACCGGGATGGGACAATGTCTCGTCCCGACCCGTCCCGGCCAGCCCCAGTCCCGCCTGTCCCGACCTGATCCCGGTCCCGCTCCGGTCCCGCCCGAAAGCCCCTCTTTTGCAAAAATAACTGTTGCACCAACGACCATTTTACATTTTGGCCGTTGTGCAACCGCCATTTTTAACCTCCCCCCCCCTCCCTAATATGTATTTTTAACTCATAAGTTATTATATTTACATTTTAACCCAATCTTTCAACTATAAATATCTCATTTTCTCTTCATATTTCTCACAAATCTTCCTACAATCTCTCTAATCTCTCAATCTATCTCTCTACAAGTCTACATTGTCTACTAAATATTCAATTTTATTTATTCATTTGGGAATTGGGAGTGAAGTTGGCAACTAGCTTGAGGATCTTCCATCGAGCAAAGTTTCAATTTTCAACCTCTCGATTACACGTCGACGTTACGTCGGCGTTTGGTACATTCATTCCTTCATTAAATTATTATTGTATGTTTATTTATTTAGAGCACTTAATTTTATTTATTTTAATTATTTATTAGTATAATTATAAATTTATAATGGAAGGATTTACACGTATGCTTACGGGTAGGGGTCAGGCTTCTTCTAGTAGGGGCAACAAGGGCAAGGGTACTTCTTCTAGTTATCCTATCCGTACACAGGATGATTTTGTTTATAATGAACAGTTTCCTACAATACCATTAGATTTAGACGATGAGCTATTTTCTAGAACTCAAGAAGACTTTAATTTAGACGATAATCTAGATGATACACCCACTAATGTTGATGACAACACACCCACTAGTGCACCTTCAACTGAAATGCCTCATATTCCCCCTAGTATGAGACGAGGTCAAGCAAAACGACCATTAAAATCAGATGCATGGATATTTTTTGATAGGGACGTAGAGAATCAAGTAGCTAGATGTAAAATTTGTAAAGATGTTTTAAAATTTAAAACTGGAAAAGATCACGGTGGGATGGGGGTTTTAATGAGACACGTAGTAAGGGCGCATCCAGCTAGATATGCCCAATACGAGGCTTCAAAACCGGATGCGCAAACGCCGGCTCCATCGGGACAAGGTTCACATACTGATACTGTCTCGGACCAAGTACAGGGTCAAATTAACCCTATGACGAGGGGAATTGTAGGCCCTAAATACAATAAACATAGAGATAGGGAAGCAATAGCAAAATTAGTTGTTGTGGATGGTTTGCCTTTTTCATTTCCTTCATCTCCCGGTTTTATTCATTACATTAGAGATTTATATAATCCTGTTTTTAACGGTTTTTCTAGATCAATTGTTAAGAGAGATGTATTTAAATTCGCACATGAATATCAAAAGTATTTACGTTATTCATTATATCATTTTAATGGTAAAGTGGCTATCACTTCTGATATAGGTCGTAGTACTAACGGCCATGATTATTTAATGGTAACTTGTCATTGGATAGATTATAAATGGTATATGTAAAAACGTATCTTAGCGTATAGATATACAGATGATAGGCACACTGGTACTTTTATTGCAGAATATATTTATCAAGTGTGCGCTTATTACAGAATAACTGATAAATTATGACTATTACATTAGATAACGCTTCTTCTAACAATTACGCAATTACAATTTTAAAAAATAGTTTAACTCCATCTTTTCCAGATCATTTTCATATGAAATGCGCTTGCCATATATATAACTTAATTGTAAAGGATGGTCTATCACTTTTTGAACACATTCTTAGTAAAATACAATTTGCAATAAACTTTATTTTTAAAAGTAATAAAGTACAACGTAGAAAAGAATATAAAAAACTTGTCACGATTGTGGACTATCTTATAAAAAAATTCCACAAGAAGTATCCACTAGGTAGAATTCTTTATACGAGCAACTACTTGTTGCTTATGACTATAGAAAACCTATAACTTTATTTTTTAACTCTCATAATCAAAATGCAGCTGATATGATTTTAGATAGTGATTGGGTAAAAATTTCTGAACTTATTGTATTTTTAGAGAAATTTTTTCAAGCAACAAAAGAATTTTCCGGTATATATTATCCTACTATTTCAACTATGTTATTTTATATAACTCTAATATTTTTATTACTTAGTGAATATATGAAAAAACCAGCTTATATGGCAGCTATTAAAAAAATGTTTAACAAAATAAAAAAATACTTTATTTCTATTCCCACTATTTATATTATTGGTGTTGTATTAAATCCGACTATTAAAATAGACGGTACTAAATCACTTATTGAAACTATTTACGATTGTATAGAAGTACTACCACCTCCAAGTCCCAAAAATCCAAATCACCCACCACCTATTGAACAAACTAAAGAAGAAGTGTTGTCTAGCGTAGAAGACCAATGCAAAAAAGTATATAGGTTTTACCAACAAGAAAGTGCTAGTAACCTACCGACTTCCATACCATCTTCTTCTTCTTCAACACAACCTCACAAAAGACATGTTGTTTCTGCGGCTAGTATTGAAAGTCTCATAAATAGAATGTGCGGCCGTACCGCTACTAACCAAATTAGCGAGTTTGATATTTTTATTTTGCATGGTTCTGTACCGTACCAAGCAGTTCTCAATGAAGAAGAACGTGAAGACTTGCTGAAATACTAGAGGGGGAATGAGAAGACCTTTCCGACACTTTCAATGATGGCCCAAGATATTTTGAACATTCAAGCGTCATCAACTGCGTCTAAAAGCGCTTTTTCTGCCGGCAGATATCAAATAGAAGAGCACAGACACTCATTAGCCAGAGACAGCTTGGAGATTGTAGTATTATTCAGAGATTGGATACGAGCGGAGCGGAGAAGGTGCGGTCAACCAGAGATCAACGAAGAAGAAGACGAAAACTACAACGAAATCTTATCCGAAGGTGGTGGAAGCGACGTGGATCAATTTGACCAACAAATACCAATTCCAACCGAAGAACCACAGGAAATTATCAAGAAACTAGAACAGGTTTTTTTTCAGAATGTAATTTTTTTAATTGCAATTTTATTATATAATTTGCAACTTTTGAACAACACCACAAAGTTGCAATTTCAACAATTGTATTTGTATTACAAAAAAATCATATGTCTATTAAATAATATAAGATGCACAAAAACAGCATTGGGATGCTTTTATTACATTATCTTGTCGTATTTAATTATTGAGTTTTTTATACATATGTTATTAAAAAAAAAAGGAGAACCGCCCGGATCCCGATCCGGATCCCGATCCCGATCCCGATCCCGTCGGGATCGGGATGGGACTTCGGCAAATCCCGCCAAATCTGATCCCGCCCCGACCTGACCCTGCCAAACCCGGCCCGCCAGTCCGGAGCCCGACCCACTGACCAGCCCTACTTCACACGTATACCCCTGTTTTGGATGAAAATTCTCAAATCCTCTTAAACTAACCGATTCCAAAAAAATTACTCTCCTTTTATTGACCCGACCCGACCTATCATCGTATCGGCATCAAGCTTCCACTTCTTTGATGAAGGGAAAAAAAAAAACACCAAATTCTTAATTTCAGCAGGCAAGAGATTAATCAAAATCACAAAATGGGCAACTGGTACATGTAAAACTTTCAAAATTTTCAGCTAACATGAGAAGCTTTAAAATTAAAATTGTGATGCTTTTGGTTTCAATTTAAGTCTCATTGTTTCTTTTTATTTGAAGTTTTGGGTAAACTAATTTATCTGAATTTGAATTTGCTATTTAAAATTAAAGCCTCTCGTTGGATCAAAGAACGAGATTCAAATTCAGTAATTTTCTTGTTGTACTGAACGGGATTCAAATTCACTAAACACCTAGCTTTTGGTTTACTTTTGAGCTTCATTGAATTTGGGGTTCAACAAATCTGCCATTTTTAGTTTGTTGTGTAAAAGTATAAACAAGAGAGGATTTGGCTTCTTTTGTAGTTGACTGTCAACTGGAAGATTCTTCCAGATTTTTCAGATTCCAAATATTTTTCTTGCTTCAATAATGTTGTGATGATTTTGTTGTTAATGAAATAAATAATCCCTTGATTATTTTTATTAATTGAAAGGCTATATATACAAGTTACATATTTCCATAATAGGAGAATCATATTCCTATTCTATTCCTAAAATCTTATTCTATACATTTATGGTAATACACTAATTATGGTAATACACTACTAATTATATTACAACATACCTAAACTAGGATACTAAATATTTACCATAAATTAGTTGGTACAAATCAGTCCAAAAACCGAGAGTAATCCCGTGACCAATATACACATGTATATTGTGTGTATATTGTGTATATTTAACACACACCCGCAATCATAGCGGGCGGTCTTCGAACGTTGAGACTGTCCCTAAAATCTTCAAAAAGGACCGAGGGAAGACCCTTTGTAAAGATGTCTGCAATTTGATATTTTGACGGGACATGACAGACGCGTACCTGACCCCGAACAACCTTTTCACGGACAAAGTGAATGTCCATCTCAATATGCTTAGTGCGTTGGTGCTGAACCGGATTACCTGAAAGGTATATGACATTAATATTATCGCAATATACTAAGGTTGCCTTCTGAATGGGACAATGAAGCTCCAAAAGCAAATTACGTAACCAACATGATTCTGAGACCACATTAGCTACCCCTCGATATTCAGCCTCGGCACTCGAGCGGGATAGAGTCAACTTACGCTTTGCAGACCAGGAGACCAAATTGTTTCCAAGAAACATACAATATCCTGACGTAGACCGTCTGGTGTCGGGATAGCCACCCCAATCAGCATCTGTATATGAGACCAGTGTGGACGTCGAGGAAGGATATAAATGCAACCCATAGTCAAGTGTACCTTGAATATACCGAATGATGCGTTTGAGCGCATTCATGTGCTCAACTCTGGGATCATGCATGAACAAACACACCTGCTGGACAACATACATAATATCCGGTCTCGTAAAGGTAAAATACTGAAGGCCCCCTGCAAGACTGCGAAAAAGGATCGGATCCTCGTAGGGTACGCCGGCCGTGGCACTCAACTTGGGCTTCGTATCAACTGGAGTGGAAGTTGACTTACAGGACGACATCCCATCCCTCTCGATGATCTCAGCCGCATACTTTCGTTGAGACAAAAACAAGCCATCTGAATGACGCTTGACGACAATCCCCAAAAAGTAACTCAAGGGCCCTAAGTCTTTCATAGCAAACTCAGAGCTGAGCATGGTCATGATAGACTGGCGTAAGGCATCGGAAGAGGCAGTCAAAATGATATCATCCACATACAACAGAATGTAGGCCACGGACGAACCACGACGGTAGATGAACAAGAAATTATCTGACATGCTGCGAGTGAACTCAATAGTCGAAACATAGCCAGCAAACCTTGTATACCAGGCCCGTGGAGACTGCTTAAGCCCATATAAGGACTCTTCAGCAAACAGACATGATGAGGATGGTTGGGATCCCTGAATCCCAACGGCTGATGCATATAGATTATTTCCTTGAGATCACCATGTAGGAAAGCATTCTTGACATCCAACTGATGAATAGGCCATGCCTTCGAAAGAGCCAAGCTAAGCACAGTGCGAATGGTAGCCGGCTTGACTACCGGGCTAAACGTCTCCCCACAATCTATACCAACCTGCTGAGTCTTACCATCACCCACAAACCGCGCCTTATGTCGAGCAAATGAACCATCTGAATTCTCTTTATGAGCAAAAATCCACATAGACCTAATAATATTCTACCACAAGGACGGGGCACCAACTCCCACGTCTTATTATCAATAAGAGCATTATATTCATCAGTCATAGCAATTTTTCAATTCGGGTCGTTTAAGGCAGACACAGAATTACGGGGCAAGGGGGATTTAGAGATATTCGAATATAAATTAAAATATCTTTTTGGTGTAAGAACACCCTGTTGACTACGAGTGACCGGTCTATGACTCAAGGAAGAATTGAGTGGATGTCGGGAATTTGATGGGCTCGGGTCGGACTGGCGGCGAGCGGTCGGCTTTCTTGCCCAACTTCGGGAGGCGATAAGCGGTAGAAAGCGAGGCTGGACCCGATTCGATATTAGATGGGTGGCCTAATTGTTAAACCGCCCGATGACACAACCGGCGAGGGGATGTGACGGGCCAATGGGACCAGTGGGCCGCTGGAGAATTCTAGGTGAGGGAGATGTCCGAAAAATGCTGAATAATATACGGAGATATTTGTTCATCAAAAAAATTATACGAACTAGGCACGGGAGTATGATTTTTAGCAAACAGAAATTGGGATTCATCAAAAATGACATGACGATTAATGATGATTTTATTTTAGGATAAATCAAAGCATTTGTAGCCACGATGATTTGATGGAAAACCCAAAAACACACATGGAGTCGACCGGACATGAAGTTTGTTAATTGTGGTGGACGAGAATAACCAAGGCTGGCTAGTGGGCCGGGACGGCCCGAGCCTGCCCCGACCCCGCCCCGACCCCGATTAGTATAAAAAAAATTCTGTAGCGGGACTCGAACCGGGATGGGAAAATGTCTCGTCCCGACCCGTCCCGAGCCCGCCCCTGGCCCGCCAATCCCGAGCCCGCCCCGATCCCGCCCGAAAGCCCCCCTTTGCAAATATAGTTGTTGCACCAACGACCATTTTAGATTTTGGTCGTTGGGCAACGACCATTTTTGGCCTCCCCCTCCCCCAACCCCCCTACCCCCTTAATATTTATTTTTAACCCATAAGTTATTATATTTATACTTTAACCCAATTTTCCAACTATAAATAACTCATTTTCTCTTCATCTTTCTCACAAATCTTCCTACAATCTCTCAATATATCTATCTACAAGTCTACATTGTTTACTAAATATTCAATTTTATTTATTCAATTGGGAATTGAGAGTGAAGTTGGCAACTAGCTTGAGGATCTTCCATCGAGCAAAGTTTCAATTTTCAACCTCTCGATTACACGTCGACATTACGTCGACATTTCGTACATTCGTTCCTTCATTAAATTATTATTGTCTGTTTATTTTATTTAGCGCACTTAATTTTATTATCTTTAATTATTTATTATCATAATTAAAATGGAAGGATTAAGAGATATGTTTAAGGGTAAGGGTAAATGTGTTTCTTCTAGTAGGGGCAACCAGGGAAATGGTACTTCTTCTAGTCATCCTATTCCTACACAGGATGATTTTGTTGATACTCAACATTTTCCTACAATACCATTAGATTTAGACGAGGAGCTATTTTTTGGAACTCAAGAAGACTTTAATTTAGACGATGATCTAGATGATACACCCACTAATGTTGATGACAACACACCCACTAGTGCACCTTCAACTGAAATGCCTCATATTCCCCCTAGTATAAGACGAGGTCCAGCAAAACGACCATTAAAATCAGATGCATTTATATTTTTTTATAGGGACGTAGAGAATCAAGTAGCTAGATGTAAAATTTGTAAAAATATTTTAAAATTTAAAACTGAAAAAGGTCACGGTGGGACGGGGGGTTTAATTAGACACGTAGTAAGTGCTCATCCAGCTAGGTATGCCCAATATCAGGCTTCAAAACCGGGTGCGCAAACGTCCACTCCATCGGAACAAGGTTCACATATTGTCCCGGACCAAGTACATGGTCAAATTAACCCCACGATGAGGGGAATTGTAGGCCCTAAATACAATAAACATAGAGATAGGGAAGCAATATCAAAATTAGTTGCTGTGGAGGGTTTGCCTTTTTCATTTCCTTCTTCTCTCGGTTTTATTCATTACATTAGAGATATATATAATCCTGCTTTTAACGGTTTTTCTAGATCAACTGTTAAGAGAGATGTATTTAAATTCGCACATGAATATCAATAATATTTACATTATTCATTATATCATTTTAATGGCAAAGTATCTATCACGTCTGATATAGGTCGTAGTACTAACAGACATGATTATTTAACGGTAACTTGTCATTTGATAGATTATAAATGGTCTATGTAAAAATGTATCTTAGCGTATAGATATATAGATGATAGGCACACTGGTATTTTTATTGCAGAAAATATTTATCAAGTGTGCCATTATTATGGAATAACCGATAAAATTATGACTATTACATTAAATAACGCTTCTTCTAACAACTACGCAATTACAATTTTAAAAAATAGTTTAAAGTCCATCTTTTCCAGATCATTTTCATATAAAATGTGTGTGACATATATATAACTTAATTGTAAAGGATGGTCTATCACTTTTTGAAGACATTCTTAGTAAAATACAATTTGCTATAAACTTTATTTTTAAAAGTAATAGAGTACAACGAAGAAAAGAATATAAAAAAACTTGTCACGATTGTGGACTACCTTATAGAAAAATTCCACAAGAAGTATCCACTAGGTGAAATTCTTTATACGAGCAACTACTTGTTGCTTATGACTATAGAAAACCTATAACTTTATTTTTTAACTCTCATAATCAAAATCCAGCTGATATTGTTGTAGATAGTGATTGGGCAAAAATTTCTGAACTTATTGTATTTTTAGAGAAATTTTTTCAAGCAACAAAAGAATTTTCCGGTATATATTATCCTACTATTTCAACTATGTTGTTTTATATAACTCTAATATTTTTATTACTTAGTGAATATATGGAAAAACCAGCTTATATGACAGCTATTAAAAAATGTTTATCAAAATAAAAAAATATTTTATTCCTATTCCCACTATTTATATTATTGGTGTTGTATTAAATTCGACTATTAAAATAGACGGTACTAAATCACTTATTGAAACTATTTACGATTGTATAGAAGTACTACCACCTCCAAGTCCAAAAAATCTAAATAACCCACCACCTATTGAACAAACTAAAGAAGAAGTGTTGTCTAGCGTAGAAGACCAATGCAAACAAATATATCGATTTTACCAACAACCGAATAACGGATAACACAAACACCCAAAAACCCGAAGATGTGAATATGAAGGATTTTTATTATATAAAATTTGAAGGGGGGAAGAATATGTCAAACCTTTTGAAGGAGTTATGTTAAGTAGATATGTAGCCATTTGAAGAGAATGATGCCAAAAATATGGGGGTACGGAACTATGAAGTAATTGAATGCGGATAATATTATTTATGGAATGAATTTTACGTTCGGCTTTCCCATTTTGTGAAGATGTATGAGGACAAGAGAAATGAAAATTTATCCCATTATTAGCACAGAATTCCCGAAACACCCCATTGTCATCTTCTTTGCCATTGTCACACTGAATATTTTTTATCTCACGGTCGAATTGGGTTATGATGAATGCTCTAAATTTTAGGTAGATGGAAAAAATTGAGATTTCTTCGCTATTGGAAACGTCCATAGAAGTTTAGAATAATCATCCAGAAAGAGAACATAATACCGATGACCCACAGAACTAGGAACATGAGACGTCCATAAGTCGCTATGAATAATATCAAATGACATTAAAGTATGAGATTTTGATTCTACAAACGGCAACTTAACAATTTTCCCTAAAGAACACGATTGACAATTTTGAGTACGACTCGTACCCTTACATGAAATAAAACTATTTTTATCTAAAAATGACAAAATAGAGGACCCTGGATGACTAAGACGAGCATACCACAAGGAATGAGAAATGGCTGCAAAAGCTGACGGCAGTGTTTGACTCGATGAACCAGAACTAGGTGTGATAGGATAAAGATCCCCCCTGCTATCACACCTCATGAGTGGACTCCCAGTCTTGAAATCTTTCACAGAGAAACCAAATGGATCAAATTCAATAGAAACAGAATTGTCAGTAGTGAATTTACGGATATACACTAAATTTTTAATCAATTTGGGGGCATGAAGGGTATTTTTCAAGATAAGGGGTGGATGGGGGGGGGGGGGGCGGAGACAACGTTTTATGATCATACCCACGAATTGGAATAGAATTATCATTACCAATAATTATACCGCGGGGGTTGCTCAAATTAGAATAAAACGAGAGCGTACCTGAATCGGATGTCATGTGGGTAGTGGCCCCGGTGTCCATATACCAATTTTGGTCCGGTGGATTTAAGCCAAGCGTGTGTAATGCGGCTTCGATGTCGGTATGTGTTGATGCTGCTGCGTGGTAGTCATCATGACTACGGGACTAGTACCAGTAGCCGATCGTTTTGCCATGCATGCTTCTTCTATTGTAAGCATAGAACGCGCTTGATAAAACTGCGGAAGCGGATTGCTTTGCCGAAGAAGTGTTCCCACACCACTATAGGCCTCGGAGAGGCCGAAAACCATTTGGAGGACCAAACGATCGTTTGAAACCGGCGCACCAACATTGCGAAGTTAGTCCATCAATTCCTTTAATCTTTTGCAATAAGCCGAAACATTAGGAAAATCTTTCATATTGACGTGAGAGAAATCCTGCTCAAGGGTAATGGCTCTAGAATTTTGATAATCTTGGAATATATCACGCAGTCTATCCCAAGTTGCATGTGTCGTAGCGTCAGGCTCAATAATTATTTGCAAAAGGTCGGTAGATATGGTGGAATATATTCAGTGAAGAACGGTATCATCAATAGTCGTCAACAACTTAGGATCATCCTCGCGTTTTGGCACCTCCGTATCCTCAGGAGTCGCGGGGATTATGTAATGGATGACTTGATGCGATCGTGCGTGAATTTTGAACAGTTCGGCCCACGTCGCATATTGGACGTTTTCTATTTCAAGAATGAGAGGGATGTTATTCTTGATGTTAGAAACTGTAAGAGCCGGATGAAACATGTTCCGAGATGTAGACATATTGATAGAATAATATGTGATTGAGGGATTAGGGAGAAAATTTTTGGAAGAAGGAGGTTCTCGTCGGCACGAAACCCGAGAGCAAGGTCTCGGATTTTGGCTAGGGATTTCGACGGAATTTGGGAGAATTTGGAAGAGAAAATAAACCTAAGACTCTTGATACCATGAAAGAAATAATCACTTGATTATTTTCATTAATTGAAAGGCTATATATACAAGTTACATATTTCCATAATAAGAGAATATTATTCCTATTCTATTCCTAAAACCTTATTCTATACATTTATGGTAATACACTAATTATGGTAATGCACTACTAATTATATTACAACATTACCTAAACTAGGATACTAAATATTTACCATAAATTAGTTGGTACAAATCAGTCCAAAAACCGAGAGCAATCCCGTGACCAATATACACAATATACACATGTATATTGTGTATATTTAACCGTTAATATGTTGTGTCAGAGTTAAACAGAACCATATATCCCGTATGTGGACAAGCAGATTTTTGGTGGACCTTGTTGTTTTGTGTTCATAAACTCAATTCTTGAACAAAGCATCACAATTTTAATTTTTAAAGCTTCTCATGTTAGCTGAAAATCTTGAAAGTTTTACATGTATCAGTTGCCCATTTTGTGATTTTAATTAATTTCTTGCTTGCTGAAATCAAGAATTTGAGTGTGTATTTTTTATTCTTTCTTTTTTTTCTCCATGAGAAGTTGAAGCTTGACTATGATGATGATAGACGGGTCGGATTGTGTCGGGTCAATAAAAGAAATGGGTAATTTTTTTTTGAAATCGGGTAATTTAAGAGGATTTGGGGTTTTCATCCAAAATAGGGGTATAACCGTATAAGTGTGAAGTTTGAAGACGACGGTATATTTTTGTTCATAATCGTTAACAGAGAATAAAATTAGCTAATAAAATAAAGTAGATAAGTATATTTGACCCTTTTTCCGAAAAAATATGTATGCATGTATTGATATATGTACAGATTCCTAATAGTTTTTTCATGTCCAGTTTCTTTACCTATGTTGTTTTAATTCCTTCTTTTTAATACCTTGTACAGATTTTCCAAATTGTTCTACGTATTCTCATTTATTGTTTTATTAATTTGGTCATATTCATCTGCGTGTTCATAACTACGTATACAAAGTCACGTATGGGTAAACAGTTATGTTGTTTTAATTCCTTCTGTTTAATAACTTGTACAGATACCAATTTAATTGAGATGGTGATCAGCAATAAATTGGTTTTAATTAAGGTTCTCCCAATTTTATTGTGTCAAACAGGGGCGGATTTAGATCATTATATGGGCGTTCCCGGAAATCTCGTACAACTTGAGAATCCATTAACAAAGTGTGTTGTTGATATAGTGGCAGAGAAGGAACTCTTACTCTTCTCTTGATCAGGGGTTCAAATCCCCTTGGTCACCATGTATTTCTTTTTATTTTTTAATTTAAAATGTATGGCAACTCACAAACTTTAAATCTCAGATCCGGCTCTCGTGTCAAAGGCCTATTCTGTTACCTCTCAAGTACTAAAATGTGGTTGACAAAGTTATGTGAGTCAACACCTTGTAAATGTTGCTCATGTATTTTCTTTGTTATCTCATCTTTCTTGGACTTCATGTATCTCAAACTTAAAAAAGCTTTGCTAACAAGCCAAGATTGATCAATCGCACCACAGCTTAAAATTAGGACATATATATAGTTTCACATTGGTGAAAGAGCCCAACCGCTAATAGTTTTTTTTTTTTTAAAGAATTGATTTTGGGCCTAACTCAATCTCAAAAGATAGCTTGTAAGGTGAGGATTGTCCAAGTTCATATAAGGAATCCATGTTCCCTTTCAATTTCCGATGTGGGACTCTTAACACTCCTTCGCACGCCCAGACCTCGTTAACGGGAGTGTGGACAATATAATTTGGGGCCCAACATTAGTGAACAAAGAATTGGAATGAGTCTGACTCTGATATCATGTAAGAAATATTCTTCCTTGATTTTATTCATTAATGATTTACAATATATATAGTTTTACAAAAATATTTATTTTGCTACAAACTAGGTAACTAAACAATCCTAATTACAAGAGAAATATAATTCTACCTAATATGGGAGATGTACAATTAATTATTGTGGAAATATTCTATTATGAACGATGAATAAATTTGAGCACACCGAATTTACGGTGTGTCCTTAATGAACTTAATTAATCCCCAAATATTCGAGGTTATAAATTATTTCCTCCTAGAATAGAACATATTATCATCACTGGTGTAGCGGTACCTCAAACATCGGTATGCAACGAACTATCAGACGTCATCAAAACCACACGACACTGACCGACTTTTATTTGAAAATAATGCATATAAAGAGAGGACATAATTCAATATTTTTATATTTAAAATTTGATGAAAATGACTAAGTATTTATAGCCGACAAAGTAAAGAAGTGAAGAAGTGTGAAGTTTTTTCAATAAAAAGGTGTAACTGATCCATTAAATATTCACACAACACAAACTTATAGTGGAATAGTACAATGGAGTTCAGAAGCTTCGGATGGTACAAATTACAATATTCGATTCTCTATCAATTATTGGTTATTCTTGTAAGCTTCATGGTGTGCCAATGGGAGCCAAGGTCAATGCAAGCTTTAATGATTACTCAATAATTAGCACTAAATGAATTATAATTTTTGTGAAGTTAATTGATTTGGTTAAAATCAGTGTTTATTTGCACAATATAGAATATTTCTAGTTTGTATTAATTATTTTGTCCACTTTAGTCATATGAATGTCACATAAGTTCAATCAACAATTAGAGGCGTTTAAAAATCTTGTTTTGATCAAGTTGAGGTGTCTGAATGAAAACCGTGAAGTTAAGAAGGTGGCTTGTCAAAACAGGACAAGTAGGAGTGTCTGCAATTTGGCCTTTTTATAGATTCGCCGCATCATTTCTTTACAAGAATAAGGAATATTTCATTAAAGAACTCAGCTCATGGGCACTGCAGCAGAAGAGATGCCATGTCCTAATTCAGAAATAATAAAGAAGGGGACATGTTTTTCCTACCAACAACAGTGTGATTTGATCAAAGTGGTGACTGATGATGAGACAAGGGCATGCCTTCAGACAAATCACCAGGTATTGATGGATTTCCAGTGGAATTCTTCTCTTGAAAATGGGAGATAGTGAAAATGGATGTCTTAGCTGTTGTGCATGAATTTTTCAAGTCTGGTGGGATCTTTAAAGCCTTCAGTGGGACTGTTGTTACCTTAATCCCTAAAATTCCTACTCCCACCAGTGTCAAGGACTACAGGTCCATTGCTTGTTGTACTACCTTCTACAAGATCATCATTAAAGTCTTGACTAATAGAATTAAAAGTGTTGTCAGTATTATTATTAGCCCTTCTCAATCAGCTTTTGTAGAATGAAGATCTATTTTAGAGAACATTCTTTTTAGCCATGAACTGTTTAAATGGTACACAAGGAAAGGGCCGTCTCCTAGATGTGTGATGAAGGTGGACCTTAGAAAGGCCTATGATTCAATAGGGTGATGTTTTCTGAAGAGAATGATGGCTGAGCTAGGCTTCCCTTACAAGTTTATCATATGGGTAATGAAATGTATTTCTAATGTTTCTTACTCTTTGGTGCTAAATGAGGGGTTTCGCCAAACCTTTTCCTGGGAAGACGGGTATCAGACAGGGTGACCCTAAGTCACTCAATCTTTTTTGTCATTGACATGGAGTACCTACAGAATGAGCTGAGTTTGGTGATCACAACAAATAAAGCATTCAAGTTCCATTCCAGATGTAAAAAGTTAGGTGTGGTGCATATCTTCTTTGATGATGATCTTCTTATGTTCTATAAGGTTGATATTCCCTTCATCAACTTGATTCAAGAGGCTTTCAATAGGTTCTTTATTGCATCAGGGTTACAAGGCTAATATTGACAAGAGCTCTATCTACATGTCAGGGGTGAAGCCTGAGCTAAAGCATGCAATTCTATCTAATTTTGGTTTTTTTGGAGAGTACTCTTCCCTTCAAGTATTTGGAGGTGCCATTATCCTCAAAGAAGCTTTCCATTATCCAATGTATGCCACTGCTAGAAAGAATCACAGAAAGGGTGAGATGATGGTCAGCAAAGTTGCTCTCTTATGCAGGTAGATTGAAACTGATAAAATCAGTGCTCTTTGGGATACAAAGTTATTGAGCTCAAATTTTCTTACTGTCTAAGAGGATTATGAAACTGGTGGAAGTTACTTGTAGATCATTCTTTTGGTCAGGAAATGCTGCTATCTCAAAGAAAGATTTGATTTCATGGGCTAAAACTTGTCTATCAAAGGCTGCTGGAGGCCAAAATGTAATGAATATCTGCATATGAAACAGGGCTGCTATTGTCAAACAACTATGGGCAAGCTCTGAGAAAAAGACTACCTTTGGATTAGATGGGTTCACTGTTATTACATAAAAAATTTCACTGTGGACTCTTGTCCAGTCCCAAACTCTGCTACTTGGGTAATTAGAAAGATTATTGAGGCTAAGAAATATGTCATGCACTCACCTACTCTTTAGGGTGATCTACCAACTATGTTGTCTACTGTTGTCAAAGAGCAGAAGTTCTTAATCAAACACATGTATGTGTATCTTGAACCAATCCATGTGAAAGCCCCTTGGAAGTGCCTATCTTTGCAGAGTGATATCCACCCTAGACACAGGTTCACCTTATTTGTAGTGTGTTTGCCATGATGGTGTCTTGCATTTGAAGAGAAAGAAATGGTATAAGGTTCAAGCAGGCTGTCT
Source organism: Anisodus acutangulus (assembly GCA_029783415.1). NCBI lineage: Eukaryota > Viridiplantae > Streptophyta > Magnoliopsida > Solanales > Solanaceae > Anisodus > Anisodus acutangulus. Next base: position 40,889,829 of record CM056507.1, on the reverse strand, counting down.
ACAACTGTGATAGAATCTGCAGAAAAATAGCCATCCATTTGCATATACAAGGTGAATCTCTACCCCTTTGGCTCTACTCAACTCCACTCCTTGATTATTGCCACAATTGCTGAGTTCTTAATTGTTTTTGTTCATTGCTGTTTGATAGCATAGATTAGTAACTAGCCTCTAGTTGTGTATCATAGCTAGTTTTGAACTTGTCATTTAGTCTGCACCTGTTCTGCTTTGTAATTCTCACTTTAGTAATTAATAAAAATTGTTTATTTATAAAAAAAAAACACTAAAAATATTGTGAACCATTTTTTTCATCACGTAATTGACAGAGAGTAAGAAATACTTATTTAAATAATAGTAGTCATTATAAAAACGCTAAAATATTCTGTACCATCTTTTCTTTACAGAGTAAGAAATATTTAATTAAATAATAGGAGTACTAGTCACTATAAAAATGGTAGAATAGAAATGTGGTGGATAATAGCCTCTGAGGCACAGGCGAGTTGGTAAGTGGCAAGGTGATTGGGGTACAACCACTCCGACGTCGCGGGTTCGAATCCGTGTGATGACAGTCTTTGCTGAAATATTGCAAGGGTTGTTCCTAGGTTCGTGTCCCGTTGGTCCTCTCATGCAGGTCGCCACTCACAAGATATCCCTCGATTTACATCTCACCTGGCCAAGGGGCCTCTGGTACAGGTGGGGGTTTTCACCTTCGGGACTTTCCCCTTCACAAAGAAATGTAGTGGATAAGTATAAGATACTTTGAAAATAATATAAAATTCTCTCCGTTCACTTTTATTCATCTATTATATTAAAAATATATTTTCACATTTACTTATCACTTTTAAAATTTAGAATATCAAGAGAAAATTAATTTCTTTTTTTATTTTATTTATAATATTAATTACTCATTTCAAGTTATTTTTCTAATTTATTAAAATTATACAACAATTAATATGAATATTATAATAAATTATGCTTTTTCTTTTTTATTTGTTAAGGGGTGTATAAGTACACAGAGGCACACAATAAATCATGAGTTCAAGCAGTAGATAATCTATTACTTAATGCAAGGTTGTGGTCTGCCTTTTTTTTCAAACCCCCGGGAGCTTAATGCATGGCACTCCTTTTTTTTTTTTATTATTATTATTTGGTTTATTTAGTATGTCTCCAGTCTCCCGTCTCCCGTCGTAATTGTTCCCGTTACTTGGCTCTATTTTTATTTTTGCCTTGTTGTATAAAATCCATTATCCTATCCACCTACTCCCATTTTTGTTGTCGTTAATAGTGCATACACTAGAAATTTGATTTTTTGTGCAGGAGTAAAGAGAATTAATCACCTGAATGCATCATCACGCCATCAAACCTTGTTCATCCATTTTCCAAAACCCTAATTTCATAATTCGGCCACTTGGTTGTTCAATTCTCAATTGTCGGGGCATTGAAATTCCCCTCCCTAAACTCCGCCGTAACAATAATAATAATGGCTCCACAAGTATCGCTGCTGTGAAAGATGTAGATATTGCAACTCTTGGGAATCTGTGTGTGGATATTGTTCTCAATGTCCCGCAATTACCTCCCAAGCCTTTAGAACAACGCAAGGCCTATATGGAACAGTTGTTCAAATCCCCTCCCGATAAGGTTCGTCTTTCTTATTAAACTACAAACAAATTTTAGATTAATTACTTAAGCCGAGGGTGTCTCTCTGCCTGCAAAGGTAGAGGTAAGGTCTGCTACACTCTGCCCTCCCCAGATCCCGAACTACATTGGGTAGGTTGTTGTTGTTGTAGTACCAAATTCTAGATTAAACAAAAAAAAAGGATATTTTACTTTTTGTTCTGGTTATTTATTGGTGTCTATTTTGTTGCTTCTTGGTTTCGCAACTTGAATTATACAGAAAATAGTTTTCTTGGTTTGCAAATTTATCTGTGCTAGTGCAGAAACCAAGTGCTCCTTCTGACTTCTGACTCATTTTATAGGCAGATTAACCATTTAGACTGTGCACCCGTAAACTATTCGTAGTCCTAATTACACACACACCCAACTTGACTACGAATAGTTGATGTTATTGTGAGTTATGTATTATAGGAATAGGTGTGATAGTTGAAGAAAATACTCAAGTAGTTGAAATTTTTAATTTGATAGAGAAAGCATACATCAGAGTTTAAAATTGAATTGTTTAATGTAATCGAATTCTGTTAGGAATGTCAAACATTTTGGATGTCTCGAAAGAAAAGGAGTGTAATGGTAGAAAGTCCTTAAAACACCTCGAGAAAAATGAATTGGGATGGAAGGAGTACTATGACAACTCAATGAAGTTGTCAAGCAAAAAGATTCCTACTTGTGCCATTTACTGAACAAACTTGACAGTATGGATTTTTGAAGAGTTGAATAAGTAATCAGTCTATGTTGATGGTTGTTTTTGTAAGTTGTGAATACATAATTTTCCTTCTAGAAAACTATTAATTTTGTAAATAGAGTAATAGATGGCATTAGCTGCCATTAATTTTATCCACAATGACGATATTAAGTCCTGAAACACTAGTTATTAGAGCATCCAAGGCTTTAATAAGGCATCTGTAGAATATTTGGTTCAAATAAGGTTGAGCTCCTTTGCATCTTAAATGAACGACCTAGATGATTAAGTCCATGTACCACATTTTTCTCCCAAGGATGTGGCCTAACGGTCAATGGAGTTGGAAGATAACCATGAGTTTTCATGTTCAAAATCAACTCATCCTCAAATTCCATCAGAGGCAAAAAAACACTAGGTGACTTGTATCATTTGATGATGCCATGTGAATCGCTAGAAACATGTGAAGTGTATGGCTAAGTTAGCCCGAACACCACCGTAATAAAACAAAAGTTTATGTACCACATTTTGGGTTCGAACCCACTATTTTAACAAAGTAAAACGTGTAGTTTATATGCTTGGATGCCATCATCTTTGAAAGCAGCACGATCTCTTCAGTTGCAATAGCAGAATTCTGGGATGTAATAGGGTATAGCTTATACACAACTCATTACGTCTTGATAACTAGACCTACATATGGTGTCTAGACATCTTCAATTAAATTGGAATGTAGAAATACTGAAGTATTTCTAGACACCAGCTTAGCGATGCTGAAGATGTGTGGTATTAGCACCCTAGCGTCATCCTTTTCTCTTATTTCCACATCCGTGTATCTCCATAACCATGTGAAGTGATATCTTGATTATTTGACCCTGTTTCAGCGGTACTGGGAGGCAGGTGGAAACTGCAATGTGGCTATAGCAGCATCAAGGCTTGGCCTTCACTCCATCTCCATTGGTCATGTAGGTGATGAGATCTACGGACGCTTCCTTGTTGATGTGCTTAGTGATGAGGGTATTAGTATAGTTGGGATGAATGAGCAGAGTGAAGCACTTAATCTTTCAAGTTCTGACAGTGAAACACTGCTGTGCTGGGTGTTGGTGGACCCTTTGCAGAGACATGGTTTTTGCAGGTCCCTTCCGATCTTGCTTTGACCCGTTTTCGTTTTCCTTTACTTCCTTTTTTCACCGTCCCACTTGGGGTGTAATTTTTGCTCAGTGTTTGGCCCACTTGATGTTGTGCCCGTAAAGGATCATAGTCGTTTTTTACAAGATAAGGTAAAAAAAGGATCATAATCTAACCTTTAAGACGTTAATGTTTTCCAGTCGTGCAGATTTTAGTGCAGATCCTGCATTCAGTTGGATGAGCAGACTATCTACTGAGGTAAAGATGGCTATTAGAAAATCAAAAATCCTCTTTTGTAATGGTTATGACTTTGACGAGCTCTCCCCTAGCCTTCTTGAATCTGCTATTGAGTGTGCTGTTGAATCTGGGACATCTATCTTTTTTGACCCTGGACCACGAGGTAAGAGTCTTATTGCCGGAACACCTGAAGAACAAAGAGCAATTGGCAAGTATTTGATGATGAGTGAAGTGCTTCTGCTGACTTCCGAGGAGGTTTGTATTTCATACTTACAAAATTTCTTTGTCACACTTGTATTAAGAATTTTCCATAGTATCGGCCTATACGTACTCTTAACATATGATAATATTCTTGATCGAAAAAATACTCCCTCCGTCCCAATTTATATGATGTAGTTTGACTTGGCACGGAGTTTAGGAAATAAAGGAAGAGTTTCAAATCTTGTGGTTTAAAACAAATCAAAGATATTTGTGTGGTTATAGATTATCTCGTTATGCGTAAAAGGTAAAGTTTAAAGTTAAATTGTTGTCAAATAAGGAAATGTATCATTCTTTTTGGGACTGACTAAAAAGGAAATTGTGTCATATAAATTGGGACCGAGGGAGTGTAAAAATATTAATTCTCTTTACTTTGAACATGCACCCTTAAACTCAAGGTGCTGAAATAATTCTGAGTTTGCAAACTAAAACTTGAAAGTCTAATAGAGTATGTCGGAGGAAGTTAGTATTTAAGGAACATTCATCTGATTGTACCGTTGAAAATAGTCTCTAGAATCGAGCCACCGTAAACAAAGAGGAGCTGGAATTCTCTCTTCCGGAAAGCCACTGGTAAATTGCACAACAAAAGAAGTGTTTTTTGCAGCATTACAAAGAACGGAAACTTTTTTTTGATTGGTGCAAAGAAAGGAATCTATTTCCAAACACCCAAAAGAGGTACGGGGATGCGTATCTCCACGGCGTCATCAGCATTCCGTGAAGTGGCAGCTGAGAGTAATGTGAAAGTTATTGTAACAATCAAAGAAATTCAACTTTGGATGATGGACTTAATACCGTTCAGAAGTTTGAGTTCTTAATGAAGGGCATACCAACACTGCTTTAACTAACAAAGAGAGATCACATTGGCTTCCTAGATCATGGAACCAGCTAGGACCGGAGCGACTAGACTCTTAATATTGTAAAGAAAAAGAAAAGAAGATTTTTGCTGGACAGTGACCGTGTAAATTTAATGTTAAAAGTACTGGCTCAATACCCACTTCCTGTATCACGAAGAAAAAGAAGCTGAATAGTTTTGTGGATGTATTCTGCTAGAACAATCATAAAAAGAAACAATAATAATTAACTTATATTCTTTATAAAAAATGATTAACTTATAAAAAGAATGAGAACTTTGGTTGGACCAATAGCGTACAACACATGCTAGCAAGCAGAAGATGCTTAAGCTCTATTAAAATTGTAGAGACTGTGATACTGTGTGAAAAGAGAGAAAGCTTGTCTTGAATTGATTGTGATACAATATATAAGAGATAAGAAAACTTTTCCTAATTGCCAAAATTCCTACGTTATGAAATAATAGCTTTATATATATATATATATATATATATACTCTAAATTAGCCTGTATTGATTCTCTTGATTTTTGACACAAACAATGCTAAATTTCTTGATAAGTACCATTAATGGTACCAGAAATTAGGAAATAGATTGTTGAAAGTGGGAAAAACTTAAACAAACAAGCACAATTACTTGAAAAGCACCATTATATACCACCTATTCAGTGGGCGGATCTTAAGGGTAAACTTTGGTTCACGTGAAGTCATCTCTTTAAACTAGGTATATTGTATGCATAATTCTTATAATATTTGTAATTCATTTGCTGCCCCCCATGGTCTGAGATATGCACTGGTTGGGTAGCTACTTTGTTTCTCAAAGGAGTAGGGATGGAAATCCACTTATTTTGTTCTTGTAGCTTTTCTTTTTCCTTTCTTTTCTTTCTTTCATTTGTTTTCCTTTGCCTACTATAACATATTTAAGTACCTACTAGTATTAATTATTGCTTGCTTGCTAAGTTATTGTCACTGTATATCTTAAAAGTAGTAGTGCGGTAAAAACTTACCCGCATCTGCTGTTTATATCTACCAAATGAATATCCAAACATGTCTTCACATACTCTATTATAACTACATCGTAGTTAATTAGTACATACTGTTACCTTAATTTCTCACTTAATTATGGTAAATTAATATAGTTTAGTGTAATCACCAAGTGTGGATAAATTTTTACCGTAGTAGCGCGCCATCTTCATGAAATTCTAGATCCGGCACTGACCTATTTCCTTGCAGTACCACCATTCCTTTCCACTTTTTACTTTCATGTACATTTTTAGGTTAACAAAGTCGGAGACGAAACATAGAGGAAGTGTAAAGGGCAGCCCGGTGCACTAAGCTCCCGCTATGCGCGGAGTCCGGGGAAGGGCCGGACCACAAGGGTCTATTGTATGCAACCTTACCTTGCATTTCTGCAAGAGGCTGTTTCCACGGCTTGAACCCGTGACCTCCAGGTCACATGGCAGCAACTTTACCAATTACTCCAAGACAGTTAGAGGAAGTGTGAGAGAGAAAAGAAGGTGAGAAGGGTTCCATCTTGGTAGGGTCTGGGATAGGTTGAACCATGGACATAGCGTTATCACTACTATCAAAGAGTTGGTTTGTTGTAGTGGTAAAGTTGACCTTTTGTGCAACTCTAACAAGATAGTCAAGCTGATTTGTTGGCTTCTCTCTTATTGCTATATCATAATGTAGTATAGTGGGTATGTTTGCTGAATTTATACTTTGTATATTCTGGTCATGTTGCTGAAATTATGACGTTTCCGTTCTGTAAATCAGTGAATTGCTTCTAGGGCATTGAGGATGTCCCCTCCCCGCTCTTTCCCTTTCTCCACACTTTTATGTCTGTTACTTATCTGAATCATGATGTCTTCTCCAGGCTGCATCTTTAACTGGTATGAACGATCCAATTTTAGCTGGCCAGGAGTTGCTCAATAATGGAGTTTGTACTAAGTGGGTAATTGTTAAGATGGGTCCGAAGGGTTCAATTTTAATCACCAAGTCGAGCATAACTTGTGCACCGGCTTTCAAGGTATCACTTTCTGTGGCTGATTGGAATTTTGTTCTTGTAAAAAAGTACTCAATTCTTCATCTTAACAGAAGTTTACTTGTCTCGTCCCCATTAATTAGCTTATTCGAAGAAATTAATGTTTTAATTTGGGCTCTCCTCCATAGACCCCTATTTGGAGGGCAGGCAGTTGATTGATGACCAAACAACATTTCGGAATATTTAAGAAGATTGAAGCAACTTAATATATGGCATGGTTCTAAAATATTTACTTTACTTAATCCCAGCCTTCCCAGCAAACATAGGAACTGTACATCTCCCTAACTTTTTTTCCCTTTTAATAACTGAGAAATCTATGAGGCCAGTGGCGCACGGTTGGAACTCGATTAATAAGAGGCCTGTCCCTCTATCCTTCTCCATTACAGGATTTTGTTTGATGTAGGGTCCGAACCTGTGAGGTGTGTCGAACCTACACATCATGCGCTGTGCTCTTACCACCATACCAGCTTGTTGTTCCATAATTTTCCTCTCTCTTGGTATAAGTAGGACTCATAAAGCTTCTATGTAGTGCATCTTTCGTAAATTTGATTATAAATGTTAGTAAACGTTTATCCTCTCTGATACATGAGATCTGTCTGCCCATTGATTGTAACAGGTCAATATAATAGACACTGTGGGCTGTGGAGATAGTTTTGTGGCTGCAGTTGCATTTGGCTTCATATATGACTTGCCCTTGAGTTATACACTAACCCTTGCAAATGCGGTGGGTGCTGCAACTGCTACGGGGTGTGGTGCTGGTAGAAATGTTGCCAGTTTGGGAAAGGTCCTGGAACTATTGAAGGAATCAAATTTAAATGAGGATGACAAGTTTTGGGATGAAGTACTGAATGATAATGCGGACTCCCAGGATATAACTGTACTATCAAAATTTGTCGTAAATGGTAACAGTCAGGTGAACCGTGTCTCCCTGCAAAAGGTGGTATCTGAAGTGCTGCCTAAACTAGAATTTGCAACAAAGAAAGTTGTGGCTCCTTCAAATAGATGAAGCAGTCTTCTGGGACAAATAGATTTTGTAGATGTTACCGTCATTTTGATCAATTGTGGTATATTCACCACCATGGAAAGATATGCATGAAATGGAGGTGGTCTAGCTTGCTCATTATGAGGTGCATAGTTGTATTATGGTTGCTGCCTTGCTGGTGGTCAAATTGACAGTTTTGGTGAGAGTAAGAAGTGTCCAGATACTATTCATTGATCTGCTTGCATGCATGAGAGAGGGATTGACAGATAGATTGAGCGTTAGTGTTTGCAGATATTGCATGATCAAGCAGCCTGTGATTCTTGCTTGTTGGCTTTCTTGATTGTTCCAACGCGCACGCTTAAGAAGCTGTGCCTTGCTTCCTGTAATTTGATTCTTGCAACATCTGTGACCGCCTGGAATATCAAGTTTATTGTTCATTGAAGCCTTGAAGGTTATTCCGACATACAGGAGGAAAATGGGTCATCTGTTTTACAATGGATGCCATAAGTCATATTTTTATGGTATGGGATGGTGTGTAGAAGACGCCAATTTATGTTTGTAACACGAATGCCATATTCCCATTTATGATAAGAATGGTTGGGCACTCAATTTTGTGTATCCCTTCCCATTATATATATATGCCCGTTGAGAATGCAATTCAACTTGCATTATCTGTGCAAGATGAGCTAGTTCGCCATTGACCAAGTGGGGGCCAGTGCACAAATGGCCGATTTTGTAACCCCTATTTAAGCCATGGCATCAGTTCATAAAATTGTGTGGGTCTAGTCATTTCAGACCCAACGTTCAACATACGCGTCCATAATTGTAAGATTTGCGTATGAAGTTAGGCATATTGCTTGTGCAAGCAAACATACATTTGTCTCTATTAATCTTGGCTTTCCAGTAAACGTGTTAGATCTCATGCAAATATGTGGGCACACCATCAATCATTTCTGTTATTCCACCATAAAGTTCTTGTACATGGAGTAGTCGTTACTCAGTAACTCTTACGACCAACGAGAAGCAACAAAGGACCTTTGCAAAAGTAAATGTGGACAACAAAATTTCTCATGGGCGGAGCAATAGTTTGAAGGAAAGTTGTGTAAAATTGGATCTAATCTAAATTTGGCATCAGACTTAGGTGTTAATATTTAAAAAACTACGTCGTGAACTTCAAACATATATAACTGAGCTCAATCATTTATATCTGAACTTTAGACATTTATCGCTCAAGTTCATTCATTTATGAGCAAACGAAGCTGCAGCAAGAATGGTAACAATGGAAATCATCGAGACGTCACCAACTAAACAGGACGTATCATTTGGCTGGAAAAGTTGGGAAAAGAAGGATAAAAGACTAGCCCGGCTATTTGCAAAAGACTAAACCAAACCTCGCCAAACCCCAAATCCATCTTTAACATTGTTCTTCTGCAAAAAAGGTTTTCATCTTGCTGGAGAGAACAGAACTGAAGAAAAAGTAGAACAGCACAAAACATGCAAATTGACGAAACACCTAATTAGTGAGGGATGCCCATGGACAGAAAGTATCTGGCAAAGTTTCCTGGTTCACTCCTGCATACACATTTGGAACCATCCATACATAACATACATGTTGATGAGCTGCTTATCTTGGCCATTGACATGCTTCAGCTCCATCGGTTGCAGTCTGTCAAGCAACCAGTGTGAAAGCTACCTCACTCAAAAGAGAGAGAGGAGTACTAGAAGACTCATTGTACCCATGGAACAACATGCCATACAAATGCAGTTAAGCGCTTAAAATACTTTGGCAACCCCTTGTGTCAAAGCACGTCCACTGAGCTATCACAACAAAATTCGCAGGAAATAAATTTAGAAAAGCTCCAAAAGACTAGAATGACATCTAATAGCCAATCGAAGATTCAAACTAGGAGCACCTTGCCCATGAAAGGAAGCAATTCCTTTTTCACCTCAGGGCATGAACAGATCTAATATGTGAATTTGTTTTCATTATAACTGATCAGAGTACGCTTCAAAACTGAGGTAAAACACCATCCTGTACTCGGTGCGATATACGAGTAGTTTCAAAATGGAATGTAAAAAGCTACAGGTAAACCAACCAGCAATTCCACCTAAATACTTAATGCATCCACAACTACTACTAATCATGATACAGCTAACTAAAAACATAACTTTCTAAACAGCTGATGACTACAGATCTCATGATTGTAAGCACAACTTGTCTTGAGTAGGATATCCTCAATAACCATAGCTGGATCCATAAATAGAACCATAATCCGCGGCAGATGGATGGCCAGTGCCACCTGATGCTGAAGGGTATACAGGACCTTGAGAATAAGGATTATAACCTTGGGAAGGTGGTCCAGCTGCAGTGTTCTGCATTGAGCTGGTAGCATCAGCAAGAGAATTCTGCACCATAAGAAGGGCGGTAAGAACACAGTGCATTTCTAAGAAATCTCAGTTGTAATACTGTTATGGCAAGCTCATTTCTTTTGCAGTTGAACCTAAATCTCACATTCACAAGTCACAGGGGACAACAGGGCTTCTGGAAATGGTAGCAAAGATGATTTTGCTTGGAGATACAGAATCACAGATCAAGAGAAACATTTTTTTCATTTGATGCTTGGATTTTTAGCACATCGATTTTAATTTGTAAATCATGGTCAGTTTACACTTTTGTATTGAGCATACGCATGTTAGTGTGCTCATATGTACTGGAAAATGGATGGAAGTGTCTACAGCTGGAAAATGGATGAAAGTGTCTACAGGATGCTTGCATAGATTTTTTCCTACATTTGTTAGTAATTTTTCAACTTTTGGATTTGTTTTTACAATTTTTGGTAATTTATGCTTATTTTATTAGTTAAAACATTTTTCTAAGTTATATTGATGGACTTATGTCCCATGCCTTGGGGATTGCACCCCCTCCCCCATGGTACCAGCTCCCTCTGTACCTCTCTACTCAAGTATAGCAAAAAACTTTGCAACACCCTCCCCAGCACAGCTAGGCCTTCATTTCTCCAAGCCATGCCAAATAACCCTAACAGGGTGACAATTCGAATTCTATATCTATGTCAACACACCCAGGAAAAGCACTACCACTGTCGGGTTTCCAAAAGGTAAACTGAAGTTCAACAATTAAATTATCAGAAGATATTACCTGAACTAATTGCTGAGCTGTTTGCACTTGTGATGCAGATCCAGTTATCTCAACAGTCATCTCACCAGGAACACCCCTTGTTTCCTGAATTGCAATAGACGCACCACTGGTCCGACGAATATAGCTAATATTTGAACCAGAGGTCCCGATAACAGTATCAGCATAGGACAAAGGAATTTGCATGTTTTGTGTGACCTTTTAAGAAAAAGCATTAAGGAAAAGAAGCATCAGATAACAGAATGTTGAGTACTATATAAAAAGAATCGAAGGCCAAAAAAAGAAAGCAAGACTGCTGGCAACTTGATGGATCTATTAGACCGTATCCATAAAATGCCACAGATTCTTATCACATGTAACATATAGAGGCATGACGTATATGCCACCTCTTCATGCACCTTGTTGGGTGATTCATTAATCAAGATCAGATTCCAACTCACTGAATTATCTCAAGTTTGCAGAGAATGTGTGAAATAGGTCAGTAGTTGCATTCAACAGATTGAATGCAGAAAAAGAACACACCTTCGTAACCATAGATTGTTGTGTTTGCACATTTGTACCATAAGTTCCCATTGAAGCATCTCTACTATAAGCATAATGAGGGGGGGCCTGACGAGGCTGTTTTTCCAATGGTGGCATGTCAACCGGTGGAAAATAGTTATTGAATTGACGTGGAGGCGGCATATACTTAGTGTTGGGCCCAAAACCAGGTCCACCCCCAGCACTCACAGGAAAACCGGATGGAGGGGCCCATGACTGAGTAGTTCCAGGTGGAAGCATGTTCAGATTTGGTCGAGCATTTGGCATTTGCATCTGGGCAGCAGACAAGAAAACATAATTTTAAAAAGTATTACTAAGAAGGTAAAATTCCCCCAAAACCAGACAGTACACTTACTTGCATCTCAAATACTCCAATTACACTACGATCAACTAAAAATTTCCTGAGATGTGATGCAATCATTTCAACTGCTTTATGCACCCCGGCGGGCTCTCCTTGTATCTCAACAACACTATCATCAGGAAGAGCAACAACTGGAAGGTGCTCTGCAGAATCCAGTTGATGGGAATATAAACATATGATAACATTTCCAGAAGGAAAAAGGCATTTCAGACGAGAAATTAGAATAACACACACACATGACATAACTGTGTACACTTACCTTCACAACAAACAACATAGCATGTGAGTTTCTTAAGCTTTACCAAGTTCACGACATAGTCCTCTCTTTATTATTATATAATTCAAGAAGCAAACAAGACAAAGGGAAACTAACCAAAAGGACCCAGAAACTTAGTGTTATTCTTCCTAAGAATAGTTACTTTGATTGTTCTTCCGCAGTTTTTTTTATCTACTCTCCTATCTTTTGAACCCCCCCCCCCCAAAACAAATTCAAATTTCCAAAATTTTAACATCTGAAATTATCCTTATCTTGGTTTTTGTTTATTTCAATAACAGCAAATGACTTCACTAGCATCACTAGTCAAATAAAATTAATAAAATAGAATATATCTAAAAGCAAAATATTTGCCGATACAATTTGAAGTTTATACACTTGTACCAGTGTTAGCTCCATGTCCTTTTAGGACCCAATGTACCCACCTAAAGCCAGCTCTAGATCACAGTGGTTCACAAAAAGAGATGAGAAAAGGTGGGGAATCTCTAGCAAGTCCTTTAGATATTTAAGAAATTCTAACAAGTCCTTTTAAGGAGGTAAAAAAGGTAAGGTCGAGAAGATTTTCAAGAAATCCTTTTGAGTCGTCCAAAAACAAATTGGATCCTAGAAGCGAAGTGTATTCTTAACGATATGGTGTTCAAGAAATCCAACATGAACATCCTTTTCAGCAAGTCCACAAGGGCTATTGAAAAACCTACAGCTTATTCACAAAAATCATACACCAAATTAAGCAAACATGTGCTTTTTTTTGTTTTTGTTGTGGTAATCCCACCACCCAAACCCCACCAAAACCTCTAACACGGAGCCAACCTGTGGCTTTTTACACTTAGCCCTCGGTGACTGTGACCACCAACTCCTGGTTAGAGGTGTAAGTCTTAGCTCTCTTGATGACTAAAACTACCAACCTCCAAATTGCAAATGGAGGGTGCTTTCCACTAAGCTACCCCTACCTTGTTTCATTTTAAGCTAACACATCTTTTCTTTGCAAAACAGCTATAGATAAAGATATACCGTAAATAACTTTTCAGCTAACAAAATTGTTCTGGCTTATAGATTAAATCATTTCACCACTTGGCCATTTACAACAAGCATAATCAAAATGAGTAAGAGAAACGTATTAATTCCATATGTTCTACTAACACAACGACATGGTTACAAGCATATACCCTATAATGAAAAATATAGATCAAACTGAAAATAAGAAGGCATATGCATATTTGAAGACTCATTTGTCCAACCACTGTTGCTACACGCTCGCTTCAGATGCATTTAAGCTCTGGGACTAGGTGGAGAGCAGGTATGTGCTTTGTCTCGCTTAAGTAACGTTTCAGAGCAGAGACCAATGCAAAAAATGCACTAAATACAACTTGTAATTTTTCTGCTTAAGAAAACTATTTACTCTTTTATTGTACGAAAATCTGTAGGTGATTCAGAATGGAAAACTGTAAATTTAGTATAAAAACGTAACTGCTAAATTTTAATTAGAAACTTAAAACTATATACTTTCATCTTATTTTTCTGGTTAAGAAAAATATTTACTCTTTTGTTGTACGAAAATCTGTAGGTGATTCAGAATGGAAAACTGTAAATTTAGTATAAAAACTTAACTGCTAATTTTAATTAGAAACTTAAAACTATATATTTTCATCTTAACGAAAATTTCAAATAGTTTACACACTTGAGTAATGTCATTTTTACTTCATACATTCCAAATCTTTATGAATGACTTCATATTTTCTAGTTCCTTAGTCCACATTGTTTTTTCTTTTTATAGGAAATTTAGTTATCTTTAATTATATTGCATATTATTTTTAACATTTGTGCCTTTCTCTAGTAAGCGCTTCACTTAAAGTCCAGCAACAAGCCATGGCTTTCCCTTCGCTTTTCAGTTTTGACAGTGCTGGAGTTAGCAGTAAATCCTTATTAGATGCTCAAGAGCCTTACTAATTTCTTCGCCATTATAGAGATTAGAGACCTAATTAGCCAATGTGCACTTGCCCAAATTATGAGAGCTCATGTGATAACACATCCTTATCCTATATCAAGGATATGTAGAGTGCTAACTTTCTCTTGAAATACCCTATAGCTTGACAGCATTACAAGGCTATTAGGGACTGAAAAGGACAAGGGGATCAGTAGCTAGAAGGACTAAATTCTCATGGAAACAACACAAGACAAAGATATCTAGTTTAAGAGAGAAGAACCTTCTCCAATTATTCGAATGGTGCAATGAGATGTATCTTGAATAGACTTAATAGTGCTACCCTGTTTCCCAATCAAGTTTCCAGCCTGTGAGCCTGCCACAAGTAGTCTTGTCGTGACTGGCCTCCCAGCGCCTGGTGGAGCACTAGCTGAATCAGTGTCTACATCAACAATCCGCTTGTGAATCTTCAAAAGACCATCCATAGCAGGCGGAATTGATAGACTTGGGTCTTCTTTCGCAGATATCATCACCTACAACAGAAAAGAATCATAAATCCATGGGCAACAAGATATGAGGAAAATATGTGCTTAATCAACTTTTGCCAAAGCCTAATGACTGTTCACAATATGTTCACTTGTTCAGGGTTCAATCAGTATCACAGTTGATTACACAGATAACAGTTGATTACACAAATAATGATGCTAGCATCAGTAAGTATAGTGTTCTCTGCTGGTATGATAAGCAGATTAGTTCTAAAAACAAAAGCTTCCAAGAAAAACTGCCGAAATCAAGTGAGAATATAGCCCAATATGCCAGTTTTACAATTACTGCCAGCTCATTCTCCAATAAACTACCAAACAACCCATCCCTCCAAAAATGAAAATAAGAGAATTCTTGTAGTTGGAACTTTTTAACAGGGACTTATTTTATGAAGATTGTACTAAACTACAATTTATAACTAAATCGACAGGCATTCTGATAGGCCTCATACAATGATGAACAAGACTTTTGATAGGACACCGGCATTTTGTGCCAAGTGTATTCACATCTATAAACTAATGAGTCTGAATTCCTATGGATATGCTCACTTATTAAAATGCCTATTTAAACCTTTTAATATGAATTGTTAAATATAGATCCAGTTGCTCATTTGTTTACTATTTAGCTAGGCATACCTACATAAATATAAAAGCAAATTTTGGATCCTTCTGGATAGTCTATAAAAAAACTGCTGCTATATTTCAGGCGACTTTTCATAAAGTAAAAAAGATGAATCCCACTCAGTTATTTTACTAAGCTTCTTGTTCAACTGTATCCCAGCATATAATCTTACATTTCATGATCTTTATAGAAGTCACATTAAATGATTTTGAATGTTTCTCATGTGGAAGTTATGTCCTGCAAATTGTTAGTTACATTTCTTAATTTTTTTATACAGTACAACACCTTCTGGCAAGACACCAACCAACCAAGTTTTGAAGTTACCAGACACAGTGTAATGCTTCTTGGACTGATAGTGGATCAAGGCAATTCTCATGTATTGTCAGAACTTTTCAGCACTTGTAATGCTCATGCTGATGACGGCAGTCTGGATCTTGGTTCTTCTAGTATGAATCCCACTTTCATTGAAATGTTTCCTTATATGGGCAAGAACCTGCACACACTCATGTTGGTTACTATGACAAAGAAACTCTCAGATCATTTTGGTTGTGTTAATGGTTGCTTTTAACCCACTTTGAATAAGTTATTCATAGTTATGGTTAAATAAGTTGAATGCTTGAACAATACTTAAAATTCTCTAATGAAATTAAAGAAGTTAATTCTCTTCTGAATTAAAGGAAGGTTCTCATAATTACTGTTCAATCAGTTGTATATTTCTTATTTCTACCAGTTCTCCCTCTATTCTCTGTGATTTTTAATGCTACTATCAACATTAATAATTACTGATTTTTCTTTTTCTACCTCTCCTTTACGTAGATTACATGTAAGATTAATCACTACAACACTGCTGTTAACACCATTCCAGTTGGCTTACAATAACATATAGACTCAAAGTAGGGCTGAGCTAAAGGGATTCCAGGAACCACTATTCTTTTCTTTTTGGGCGGGTGGGCAATTTAGGAATCTCTACTTAAATGAGTCAAGTGAAAATATGCTTAAGGCAGATCTCTTGAACCATGAAATACCAATATCTAAAATCATACCCCATAAGCAAGTATTTTTAATAAAAGAAGAATTAACCATAAGCAAGCAGTGCTAATAGCTGTATTAACACTTGTAGATCAACCTTCAGATATTGCATGACAACCACTGAATTGACTGGTAGTTCGCATGACTTAAAAAGATAAACAACTGTACTCCTACATGCATGAAGGAAGGTGAAGCTCACACAAGGATGCCTATATTAACATGTGCAAGCCATAAAGAGCATTCACGAACAGTAAGACAAATGGAGCATGTAGCTTTCTGCAGCAGCAACATCAGTTATCTCACGTAAATAATTTCACATCATTAGAATGCATAAATTTATACAAAAGACGTCCATAATATGTAGATGCTAAATAGTGCAAAGGACAATATCTATCAGAAACTCACAGCTCTTTCAGTGGTCCCAGAAGGACCATCAAGAACCTTAATGCGAGCTTTTGTCTCCTCGCAGGTCTTCTTAATGTACTCTCCTCTGCGACCAATGATACCACCAACCTTCTGAGCAAGAACTAACATCCTGAAAACGTTTTCTCCTGGCCAACCCGGCCATCTTTTTTCTTTGCCAGGTCCTGTATCAGTTGGAGTAATTTTTACCTCTTCAGAAGGATGTGTCTCCTCTGGTGCGCTATTCACGCCAAGAATAGCATCTGAGTCATGAATATTATCCATGTTATGCACATCATCTGTATCGGGTACATGATCATGCACATTGTCTGCATCGTGCACATGATCTGCGTTCTGTAAGTGATCGGCGTCATCCACGTACTCAGTGCCTTGCACATTATCCTTGCCATTCACATTATCATTGTCTTGAACATTGTTCATATCATCCATGTTTTCTGTGTCATGCAAGTTACCTATCTCAGGTTGCTCAAAATTTTCATCAGCCATTCTGGAAAAAAAAAAGACATTTAGAAAAATATCCAAGCTACAGCCAATTGGCTGAATGAATTATTGAACTCTGAAGGCTGAAGCAGGAACATAATAGTTTGCCTTCATGAAGTTGGTACCATATTGCTTGCCCAAAAAATAAGAGAAAAAGCTAGAAAAATATGCATCGTTACTAATATAATTCCTGTAGATATTTTCAAGACAGAACATTAAAATTAAAACAGTGAAACAAGGTGAAAGTTTAGGAGCAACACAAGATTAGACCCTGTGGGCTCACTATAAAGCACTGAGAATAACCAATAAGTTGAATCCCATGCTGGAATCACCAACCCCCAAAGAAGCAAACACAGCAAAAACAACCTAATCACACGTGCATCACTGACCCCCAAAAATCTCAACCATGCACCTCACCTTCTCATGTCCAAAAACCATACTCTGAAGTTACAAGTCACAAAACCAATACCGTCAAACATACTAATTACCACTTATTTATTTAATCAATATCATCCTCTAGTACTAAGTCGAGAAAGCCCCCAAGGTTTTGGTTCAACGGCAAAGGTAAATACTACATGAGATGCCACTTCACAAGTAGGAATCCCAATTTTCACATGTTTGGTTGGTCGAACGTTTTGAAAAATATTTTCTCTACGAAAATAAATTCCTTAAAAATGAGAAAAAATGACATCCCTAATGGAAGTGGTGAAAACAAGTCATAAGTCTCCTCTCCACCCACCCAATTCTCCCAATCCCCCACCCACGCCACCCCTGGACCCCACTCCCCACCCTATCCCAACCCCGTAGTATTTTGCTAGACTACATATAAATACTTTTAGGATAATGTTTTTTTGCTTACTTAACAAACACCGCTAAAAAATAAAAAACATACTCATTTTCCAAGAAAACATTTTCCGACATACCAAACACACCCCAAGTCTGATATTTAAAAGGAGAAGATTAGAGGGGCAGGTGCATTATCTAATGCAAAACCGTGGATTTCTCGTTTAAAAGGAAACCTTAAACTCTACAAGATGTAAAAATACAAAACCCTAAACCCTAAAAACTCCACAACCCCAAAGCTTCAAGCCATCTCTTACTTCATTTAACACTTGGTATAAAAGACTCAAAGCGTATTTACCAACGCTCGGCCAAAACTCTAATAGACAAAACATGCAACCCCGGAACCTTCTAGAACCATCTCTTTCCAAAAATAAACAAGCATAACCCTCCACAAACAAGAAAATTGACAAAAATTGTTTAAACACTAAGATAAGATATGATATATCCACGCAGAGTAAATTGAATAAGGTTAAAGTGACAATACTTACAGAGACTTAAAGTTTGCGTAACGGAAGAAGGAGATTTTGAGTGCCAAGTGCCAACACTAGGTTTTATAACGAGGGAGCTATCTCTATCTACTTCCCACACTTCTTGTATTTGCTCATTTTGGACTTTCCAATTGAGAGAAAATGACAAAAATGATCCCTTAGGTTTGGGTTATGTTGAACTTAGTCTCTTAAATATATTTAGCTAAGATTTATCGGAAACAATCTATCTACCTCTGTGCCTAGGGGTGAGCGGGTCCATACACCCTAACTTTTTTTAACTACCCGGACCCTAACCAGTAAAAGATCGGTTCCTAAATTTACTACCCGGAACCTACCCGGACTCTGTGGTTCCGGGTAGGTTCCCGGGTACCCGGAATCGGTATTTCTTTGTGCAAAATAATGTCTTCGTATAACAGCTTTGGTTTAGGAATAAACTCGTCTGCTTATCTTCTGAAAGTCAGTGCCACAAAACCCATAAAGAATCCTTTCGGAGCAAATAACCCAAACATGTTTCAAAGATTTGCCTTGGTTTTCGTTTCAACTTTCTTTTTCAATAACTTAAAGGAGTACATAGTTTAAAAAATTAAGTTTTTCAGTTTTATAACGCTTTTGGCTTTTTCTCTGCTTATGATTGTCACTTTGTATTATTTGATTTATTTCTTGATGGTGAAAGTGATTATTCTGCATTTGTTTTCCCCCCTTAAATGGTGGACTTTAGTATGACCTTTTTTTTCCTTTTTTTTATTAACTAAAAAATAATAGAATTAAAAAAGTAAAAATATTTAATATTTCATAGATTTCGGGTATCGGTTCCAAGTCCGGGTACCCTGTCTCTATTTGCCGGAACCGGATCTGAACCCGACATTGATCGGTTACTAATTTTACTACCCGGAACCTACCTGTTATTATAATATATCTACCCAATGTGCCTACACTCTATTCTTTCAACATCTCATTTATGGAATTACACTAACATGTTGTTGTAGACTCTTAAATATACTCATGCGTAGTTTTGGTCCTTTAAATTTTAAGAAATGAGCAATTTTGATCCATCAAATATTTTAACAAAATTTGTCTGTCATATTTGAGGGAACTGTGAAAACAAAATTTAACCAAAAATACCAAGAGAAACCAATCAAATCTTTAAAAAATGCAAAACAAAAAGCTAAGCTAGACACTAAAAGTAATAGAAATTGCACCTCAAAAAGCTACAACAAATCTATATACTATATAGAATGACATTTATCCTTTTCTCAAATTTTTGATATATTTTTAATATTTCCTATTTATATGATATATTAAAAACCCTAAAAATAATTTCTTAATTAGATTCTCTTAATTAGCTCAAATTTATGTATTAGATTAAATAACACTTAAAAGACACAACCGTTAAGAAATAACTGTTTGACACTTAGAAAAGTTTCTACTAAAAGCTCAAAAGTCCATGATAGGGAAACGAACACCAAAACGTGCAATTATTGATTTTCCTAGGGTTTTCTCTTCATGTGGTGATACAAGTGATAAGTAATGGAATAGTGCATATAACTTTGACAAATCTAAAGGTAGATTATCATTGCTAGGGGTGGTGTATATCGGTTCGATTCGATTCGATTTTGTATCCGAAAAATATGAACCGAATAAAAATTAGTTTTTTTAAAAAAAATCGAATACAACTTTTTTTTAAAAAAAAATTGATATGTTCGGTTTATATAGCCGAACGTATCGGATTATTACGGTTTTCTAGTGGGTCGGGTCGGGTCGAGGAATTTTTTATTTTAAATAAATTGAATTTCCAAAACTAAAATTGACATTCACACCTACACTACCATGAAATTTCGACGTTGAAATCTATTGTGTATCGTGAGATGTTTACTAAAGAAAAAAGGAAAATTAGAAATCGATTTGGGAAAAAATACAAATTGATTGGAAAAATGGGTTTTCATAAAATTTGGCTGCATCAAACTGCCTTGTGGCAGTTTGGACCGGCCCCGTCTCTAAAAAATACCCAAAATCAAAAAACAAATCGGGTAAAACGAACTTCCGAGCGCAGAGTTATGACCATTTAAAGTTTCACCAATTTACAACTATTTTCTCTCCCTACATTTTATGTCAATGCTTCCGTGATATGTTAATCAAGTTCATGCCGCATTTGACTTCCATAAAAGCTTCGAAGATTGACTTAAATGACTATGATTCAAGAGATAGTAGTAGCATAAAATAAAACATAAGAATAATTATATATTTAATTCAATTTTTTTGGTTCGGTTCGGTTCCAAAATTAAAAACCCGAACCGAATCACTAAATCCTGATTTGGTTCGATTTTTCAAAAAATCGTTTTTTCAAAAAAAAATTGAGAAAAAATCGAACCGAGTTTCGATTCGGTTCGAATTTTTTGATTCTCCGGATTTTTTGCCCACCCCTAATCATTGCGTAACATTATGGAGCAGTGCATACAACATGGACAAATCCAAATGGGGATTATCACCTTGCTGGAAAAAATAATAATGATTTTAGTGGAAGATAAGTATACAAAAGATGCTTGAACTTCCCCCCTCTCCTTGGGGTGAAATGTTACATATGATCATGTAACTATCATTTTTTTTTCATAAAAGACACTTAACTATCATTTCTAACGCAAAAATCACTTAACTATGAGCAACTAACACAAAAATCACGAAAACCACTTTCAGGTATCATTAGACCACTTTTCTATAAATAACTTATTTTTTACTTTTTTTAATTAAAATCTAATAAATAAAATTTTAATCTAAAAGGTTCAACCCGACCCCACCCAAAATTCATATGAAAAAATAAATAATCTTTCATATTATTTCCTTTTCCCTACCATTTTAAAATTACTGTATCTTTTACTTTGTATTTTTGTTTAACATTTTTAAGCTTTTAAAAAATTATTACTCTATACATATTCGTTAAATAATTTGTGAAATTGGCAATTTAAACCATAAAGCAAATGACCCGCTACAAAAATAATACTTATAGTGTAAAACTTATTTAACATATCATAAGCGGTCATAACTCCTAAAATTATTAATAACTTAAAAATAAGATGGGTAAGTTCCTATCAAGTAAAATTGAAATTTATGTTGACAGTAACATTTTACTAAAAGACTTTTAAGAATAGCTTGTATGAAGTACATTAAATGTTTCAATTTATTCTGACACTTTTTATTTTTCGAGATTTAAATTATGTACACTTTAATCAATATTTTATAATATATTTTTCATCATGACATGAGAAAAATAACAATTTATAATACTTTTCTTTTGGTATATTTTTTAATATCCAGTTTACCCTAAAAAATAATTCAATTCATTGTCATGAATCGAAATTAAAGGTGGCATGTAGATTGAAAAGGAGGGGGTATAAAACAGGTTGTCTTTTAGTTAGGAGAAGAAACATGTTGCTTTTTAGCACTTAAAAATACTCAATTTTGTGACTTCCGGGATTTGCTAATATTTCAAACATATTAAAATGGTAGGAAAAAAGGAAAAATTAAGTAACTTTTATGGGAGGAAATGATAGTTAAGTGACCATCTATGAAATTTACCCTCTTTGATCTAATCTCAAGTCTTTCTCTTGGAACTATGTTAAGACCTTTAAATCTATTTTATGTTTTGATATCAACAAATCTGCATTTACTGGACTTGTAAAAGTTGTTATAACATCTAAGTTTGTCTTTCTATATATCATTTTATTACGATGATAATTCAGTAGTTGTTAACACTAAAAAATAGCTAAGTGTTTAGCCGAATTCAGTGATAATCGAACTATTCCGGAGCTGAATTTACTCCTAGCCCTTGACTATAAGAACTTCATCAGCTACCAAAGCATCTTAGCCGAGTTGTCGGTTACATGTACGACTGGACCCACTCAGACGCAGATGCCTCAATGACCAAGTCAAAAGGGTTTCAGACCCCCATAAGCGATAACGGCCAACGACAACTAAAAAAAAGGAGCCATTATCCGAGCAAGAGGAGTTGAGGGCGAGAAAATCGACACCACCTCCCCCATAGTCGGCCATTAAACTTGGTGGGTTACTTGATGACTGACATGGGGGGGCACATTTGTACTTTTTCTTTCTCTTTTTGTACTATAAATATAACGTATTTCTGTACATAGACACACACAATCAATCAAACAACTCAAACCTTATCTATCTTTATCTTTAATCCCTCACTTTATCCTTTACTTTTACTTTACTCGGTTGTATTCATGTTTCTTACCTCTTAGTTTACTCACACCACCGTCCTAACGCTTTCTGGAGTAGTTGGGGAACCCATTGCTGGAAATTAGAGTTCCGTTTTCAGCCCAAATCACTTAAGTTAAAGAATCAATTTGTCTCCGATTTCATCAACCGATAAAACGGCAGAAGGAAAAATTCGGGGCGAGAACAAATTTGGCATGCCAGTGGGACCATATGTGAATTAATAGCAAAGTTTGATTCTCCAGGTCAGGATCATTCTTGGCGTATGCGCCTAAGGTCTGGTAAGAAAATGAACCTCGAGTCCAGTCCATAGCCTAAACAAAATCCTCATAGAAGGAATAACGAACCAGCATCCTTCGCAGGTATGCCTACATCGGTGGATACCCCTCCACTTCCTCCATCAACCCAGGATGTGGTAGAATCTAGCCAATCTGAAGGTCCAACCATAATGATCATATCTTTTATTAGACAACAGATTGACTTGGGCATCCACGATATTATGTACCAAGTTTCTAAACAGTTGGCTGACATTGTGAAACTGATGGTACATAATGAGGTTCAGCAAGCGAGGGAGATAGAAACCAACTGAATGCACCCAGGAGGATGTTCGGTTAGTTCTGTCATCCCTCTGACGAGCGGTGTTGTTCAGCATGAGACTGTGACTCCCGGTGTTGTTCCTCAGCCGCATGTACCCACTCAGGCACATCCGATAGCGCACCTAGGAGCACAAGCCCTATCGCCTGGCAACAAGCACACTGCATGGTCGCCGCCGAACCTAATGGGGGAAAATGTGTCACATGACCAAGCGAGTCTGCAGTATGGGTAGATTAACATGGTTCGGATACCAGTTCAGACTCCAGGACTATTTGGATTGTCGTACGTTTCTACAAACGGCCCTACAATGTAGGTGAACAACGTTGGTCAGCCGAATTGGCAATCGATGGCCCCTGGCAATGACTTAGCTCGGCTATTTGGTGACGTTGTTTATAGCGGAATACCATTTCAGCAGTCATTGCCGGTACCCAATCCATACCTTCCAAAAAGCGTAAACTTTCTAAAAATGACCGACGTCCGAGGAGAGCAGCCATGGAACACAGTTCCACCTTATCCTCAGACTCCGTTAGCTGTTCCAGGAGCTCAGGTTGCAGGCTTTGGTGGCTATACCCATCAATAGCTATGGGGAATTACCCCACCTATTGTAAATGGCCAGCAAACCATTTTCAACCTTCACAACCCTGTCAAACAAAGTACATAATGGAGGCCACCAGTGCAGAATGCCTATCAGCTGAATCTAGTAGAGAATCGGCAGGGGACATCACAATTGATAAACCCGGAGATTATTGCTAATACCATGCGGAGCTACTTCGACATCCAACTGAAACCTTTGGACATGCCTGTAGCCCTACCCCGATTGGGTAGATCGGATAACATATTTGTCGATGGGCTTCAAAACACCGGAGTTTGTCGTCTTCTCTGGTGACGACAGAAAATCCACTATTGAGCACATCAGTAGATTTACTGCCCAATGCGGCGAGGCTGGCCAGAATGAGTATCACAAGTTGCAGTTATTCCCTCTCTCTCTAACGGGAACAACCTTCGCATGGTACTCCTATTTGGCTCCTGATTCCGTACAAAGCTTGGCCGATATGGAGGGTTGCTTCCATGATAGGTTCTATTGGCCCCAACCTCAGGTTACCGTGACTGGTCTAATGAATCTCAAGCAGCAAGTCAATGAATTGGCTGCCAATTTTATCGAGAGATTCAGAAAAAAGGTTAGAAAATGCACCGTACACTTCCCCGAGTCTGAGTGTGCCCACATGATAATCAACAACATGCACCCTCAGTTAAAGGAGAAGCTGGTATGACAATCTTGCTCTGACCTGAGCCAGTTAGCCGAAAAGGCAAGCCAAATAAAGCAGTACGTCCAGGAAAAGGAGCGGAGAAGAGCCAGTCAAAATCGAGGCTCCTACTTGGTATCCATCATTGAAGCGGATGAGTCCAACTCAGAGTCATCCGATTGCACGGCAGACGCAATGGTGGTCGAGATTGTTAGGGGTAAGGTTTACTCTTACCCAGCCTTGAAAGTCGTAAAAGGCAAGGAGACGAGTCCATCTGATTACATGATCGGTTACTCGTTTGACATCTCAAAGGCAGATCAGATCTTTGATTATCTGCTAAAAATAAGCAGATTCGATTGTTTGATGGTCATAGGATTCCGCCTGCCGAGGAACTAAAAGATAAGAAGTACTGTAAATGGCATAATTCATACAGTCATTGTACTTATAATTGTGTGATCTTCAGAAAGGCGATCCCAAAGGGCATCAAGGATGAGAGGTTCAAGCTAGCCGACAAGAGTATGGCTGAAATGTCCATTGATATCGATCCCTTTCCATCGGTGTGGGTCTCAAAGAAACCTACCGAAGGGGAGAAGGCCACAAGGACCTCTATGTTCAACCGGTTAAGCAGCCTACATGACATTCGTGATGACAGGCAGCCAGCTAGGAGCAGTTTTCATGGTCGCTCTAAATACTCGAGGGACATTGAACGAGAACTTCAGGAACAAACCATAAGGTTCAGAAGGGTCCCTATCGACGTCGGGCATAGGCCTGGGGGGCAAGCACAGATGCCAACCAATCGGCAGCGGAGCATGCCTCGAATAGATGTGGAACCACTCCTTAAAACCAAACAGAGGGTGGTCAAGTTTAACATCAACGTGGGTGTTTCATCCTTGCGTATCATGGCGAGAAATGAGGACCAGACGAGACCCCAGAGAATGATTAAACTAGCCGCCAACACAGAAGAGGGGAAATGGTCTATCAATCAGGCTCCCAAAAAGAAAGAGGCACCACCGAGAGTCGCATTCAGAACTCAAAAAAGAAGGATGAAACGTGTCAAGACCTTCCATAAGATGCAAAATACATTACATCTAATTTCCAATACCAAGGCAGCAAAAAATCAGGAGATTCCTGAGTCTGCCGTAGCCGAGGCTATCGAGCGGGCATTCGACTCAGTTGCTTCAGGGGCAATGTCACCTGAAGGAGAGACGTCGGGTCAACTAGAGTTGGATGAACAGCCTACCGACAACCTGATAAAGGAACCCCGATAAGATAACGTGACCCCGGATGGACTTCCAACTGAGGCAAACCCATAAATCGTGCAGAAGATTCAGTTAGAGGATCTTCAGCTAATCCCCATTTATCTCCAAGAAATGGAAGATATGAGCTCATGGTCAGACGAATTGAATGAAGGAGGAGACTCCGTCATCGATTTATTTAGCCAAGACCTGGATGACGAGATGCGGGCATACATTGAAATGGTCAGCCTAATCCCATGTGAATTCTTGGCCAGCCGCTCCGCGCTGGATAGCCTAAAAGGTGATGTTTGCGTAGAAGATGCAAAATGGGCAATAATAGTCGATACCACAGCTAGGGATACTTTGAGCACTGCGTTTAGTGCACCTACGAAAGAGATGGTTAAACACATCAAACCCCTCTATGTGAAGGCTTACATCAACGGCAAAACCATTAGCCGAATGTTCATCGACAATGGGGCTGTGCTGAATGTGATGTCACTGCTTACTTTGAAAATCCTCAACAAAACCAGAGAAGATCTCATCCCAACTAACATGAAAATGGATAGCTTTATGGGAGAGGCTTCTGAAGAATTGGGGATTCTAGTAGCAAAAATCACGGTAGGTCCTAAGACGGCCAGGTCTGCCTTCTTTGTAATAGATGGCAAGCCGTCCTACACCATTCTGCTGGGCAGGGACTGAATTCACACTAGATGATGCATTCCTTCTACCATGCGTCAAAAACTTATCTTTTGGGAAGGGGACAAGATAAAAATCATCTTAGCGGCTGATAACTCATTCCAGCCAGGGGTTTAGGACATAGAGGCTATCCTCTACTCATCCTATGTGGATCCCATAGCTATCACTGAGCAGTATGAAGAAGGATCTTGGAAATTCTGTAATCTTACCTCACGAGGGTTTGTAATAAAATAATTAGTCGAATCACGACTTACCTTGGAGGATTTAAATGGTTGAGGAAACCCAAGTCATACCTGATCTGTGGCATCAGCTGACCGCCCTAAAATTCCGAGGCAATGATAGCCGAAGTATCGCAGATGGGGAACCACGACGGGAAACCAAATCTGGCGGCCAACAACATTTGAGCTACCGATAGGAATTTTACACCTAGCTTTGTTTGTCTTTGTTCTAAGCTTGTACAAAATACGAGTGTTATGTTTTACCCCACGTTGTGTATGTTTTGTGCAAGTTTGAATAAACTCTTTTTACAAAGACATGTCTTAAATGAAATAGGTAATAAAAAACTCCAAATCTACAACTATGGGGACGACATCCTATCGGCTAAATCTATGACCAAGATGCAGTGTTGTCCTCAGAAGTTAATATCATTATGGATGGCCAAACCAAATTTTCTAAGTTTGGAAGAATATCAACAGGCCATTCTAATAGAGTTGGGTTAGTTAGAGGAAAATCGACTGACAATCATAGGAAGAGTCAAAGACGGTAAACATAAAATGGCCAAAGCATATGACAAACATATAGGGCCTAAAGAGGTTTGTTGAATGAGACTTAATTTGACAATCATCCCGCCGATTGAAATGAGAGATCATAAAATCGGCAAATGATCGCCAAACTAGGAAAGGACCCTTCGTAGCGAACTCACGGGTTGCCAGCAATGCAAATCAAGCGATGAACATGCATGGAAAAGAAATATAAATGGTAGACATATTACCCATTGATTTTGGGGCGTGCATAAGTAATCGACAGCGACAGACCGGCTGCCTGTTCACAAAAGAGGCTAATTTCCCTTCAATTTGGGGAATGTACGGGCAAACGACAGTCATAGACTGGTTGCATGGTCACAATAACAAGACCCTTAGATTTGGGGTCGATACAACTAAGAAGCCGAATTGGTCGGCTTTGAACCAATCAAAGGCTGCACTACTTCATCAGCTATTGAAGTCTCAGGATCAATCGAATCAGCGGTTGCTTGGTCTTCCCTAATTGATGCAATATGTTCTTCATCACCAGTCACATTAACGTCCACTACCTCAACCGCTCCCGCTCCTACACGGACCTCTCTTTCAGTACTCAGTGAAGGCTCAGCCACTACAATTGATGGGGCTTCGGTAGAAGCTTGAGTATCGGCCGATACCTCTTGAACAACAGAAGCAATGACTGCTTCGGATGGCAAGTCCATAAGGGTATCGGCTGACAACTCAGCAACAGAATTAACTGGCGAGGGAGCAGTGATTGTCGGCGTTGCTTGGACTAGATGACTTTTCCACGCAGTCCATTCATTCTCCAGGTTGGCCAGCCGTTCTCTACCTGCTTTCTGATCCAGCTCCTAAACCACATGTTGGTTACCGAGTTCCTGGATTTTGCTATCCAACTGAAGGCTCTGCCGGAACAAAGAAGAACGAGAGGAGTCATGGGCACTAATAGCTGAGTCTAAGACACTTATAGCCGGGGTGATAACCCATATCTCCGCTTGGATCCGCTCCAACTCAACTCACAGTTTGGACATCCACTCATGCAAATCATTTCTTCAGCTGACATTTTGTTGCCTCGCTGCATTCACCTCATTGAAAAAAGTTTGAATGCGATTCTTCTCTTGCCGAAGAGACCCCAAGTGTTGCAGAGCAGCGACAACCTCATCATGACTATCTTTGGCCATTCTATATAAAGCAAACAAATCATTCAGAGCCAAAATCATGTCGTTGTAAGTGGCTACCAGAGCCGGGGAATCCATTGTTTCTTTCTACAATCGAAGCAAAGAAGCCCTCAGAGCATGTAACTCCTCTTTGGTAATTGGAATTCCCCTGGCGAGAGATTCCTCGACTCGCTTTCGATGGACGCCAACAGGAGAAGCTGGTGGAGATGCAATGTCGACTAAGCCAAATTAGCGCAGAAGCACATCTTCAGGGATGATTTTGGTTGGTACCTCTGAGCCGTCAGTTGGTGTGGGCTTCATTCGAATGATTACCTCCAACAGTCTCATGTACAGAAAAAAATAGTTTCAGAAGAAAAGCAAGAGTCTAGAGACAGTTGGTAACAAGACTGGAAGGAAAATGGTATATCACTACGGTTACGTCAACCTCATTGGCTGCCTCAACAGGAGAAACAGTTATATCGAGGCTATCCGATGGAGAATCCTGCAGGTGTTTAGAAGTACGAGCCAAAGAGGATGCCTATCCGGCATGGGGAGAGGCATCATGTACTTTACGCTGCCTATCTCGCCTTATTAATAGTGGTTCCTGAAAGACAAAACCAAGGAACATGAGTAACAAAAGATAGTCGATATAAAGGTAGTCGAGGCAGATAAGGGATATACCTCATCATCCTCATCTTCAGAAATAGGGACTTCAGCTCCGCGAGATCTTTGTTCCTTACACTCACAAATTAAACCCCTTCACCTAGCCGGGGTTGCTTTAAAACAGATTGCCCTAGGCGACGGAGATCCCTTGGTAGGAGTGGTTTCCAAATCAACAAACCCTGAGAGAGATACATAAAAAGTGTTAGCCTAGAATGTATAAGAAATTCTGGCCAACATATATGTAGAGGAAAAATAACTCACCTTTTCTCTTCGGCTGTCGCAGCGTGACGGAAGACCAAGAGGCAGTAGGACTAGCCAAACTGATGGACACTACATTTGAAGGTTGTGTTTTTCTTTTTCGGCTGGACTAGCCGATCACTCTCTCTTGTCTGGATCAGCCGATCGCAGTAGACTCCCAGAGAGGATTGGAAGAATCTTTCTTTGGCTACCTTCCACCAGTCAACAAAAGCAACAATGGTGTTGGCCCTTGGGGAGAGCGGCTGCCAGACGAAAGAGGTAAGCTTATCGAGATTGTGGGTGACTACCTCCTCCTTCTGCTTGACATTTAGAGAGCAACGGTGGATCGAATAAACAACACTACAGTGAGGCCACAGTATGTGCTGAGTCAGGCCAAATTGTTGTGCCACAAAGTTGGGTCTATAGGGCTCCGTGG
Organism: Anisodus acutangulus; assembly: GCA_029783415.1. Lineage (NCBI taxonomy): Eukaryota > Viridiplantae > Streptophyta > Magnoliopsida > Solanales > Solanaceae > Anisodus > Anisodus acutangulus. The sequence goes on along the minus strand of CM056507.1, from coordinate 40,860,068 downwards.
TTAACTTGTTATGCCTAGAATTGTGCTTCAAGCCTCCCAAAAGGTCCCTAGCCGTAAGGATATGGCCCCACACTCAATTCATGACCTTCCGTTGGGCGAACGAAAGGTTATCGTCGGCTATATAATGAACCCAGTCAGGAGTGGCCCATTGTTCAAAGATCGGTTGCCAATCTGCGTAATGGTCTAGAGACAGACCATACATGGTGGAGACTGTAGTGAAAACATCCTGGGGCACAAGAGGTATTCCCCAAAGAATGTCGGCTAACACCTGTGAAGCTAACGGAGAACGGCTGCCATCAAAATCGTCAGGGATGAACTCTGGGAAATATAAAGTGATCCACAATTGTAAGAACCATAGAGGACCGGCCAGAGTATCCAGATTTCGAGAGTCTCTTAACCTAGTCTGAGCATCGCCCAAAGCCATGTACAAGTAAGCCAAAAAGAGGGATGCCCAACTGACATCTTCCCCTGAAACAGCTAAAGCCATATAAATCTCCAGCTCATTGACAATTGCATAAGAGCCCGTACAGACGAAGTAACGGTTAAACCAATAGAGCAGAAAAGAATGATGCTCAACATCAATGACCGGAAAAGGTGAACTTCAGCGGTTAGCGGACATGAAAGAGCCATAGCTGGAGGAATTTTTTGAAACAAAAATCCCCAAGTCTGAAACTTTGATTTCACTCAGGGTAGGCGCTTCGACTCCCAATATCGGAAGGCCTAGTATAACTGTTACATCAAGAACGGTGGGAGTCATCATCCCGTAGGGAAAAACAAAAACATTAGCGGTAGTCGACCAATAACCAAGAAATGCATATATGAGGCCGATATTGCAGGAGATATCAGACCCCGATAGTACAATGGTGTCATAAAGACCCATAGGCTCCCACTCGTTTCCTTTGGACGACCTGACCCGGTCCACCCAAGCAGAATAGTTGGTGACCTTGGTCGGCCAGATGCGTAGGTTAGTCGGACAACGATTAGCAGTGAACCAGTAATTACACTGCGGTCATTGGCCATAAAATAAGGGATCCCATTAAACTAGAGTCCATTCTAGTAAAGCCAGGACCTCCAAAGATGGACTTCCTCATTCTAAAGGAACCAGTCTCAACAAAATTCAAAGGGACATCGAGCGAAATGCTGATAACAGTTTGTCAGAAAAATCTCTCAAAGATCCTACTAGGAATAGTGCATCCCTCAAGACCAAGCTCCGGTAATTTTGAAATTCCACTAGCCTCGGCATTTGGAAAGCATTGGGACATGCTCCACCCCCTTTAGGAAAGGGAAATGAGTGAACTTGAACCCTCACAATCCTTAAAGTGCTTTGATGAACTTCATAATTTGGAATACTAGAGGGGCCATAATGCCGAGTTTCGTAGACACTATCATGACATAGTTTAGACCCACAACCCTACTATACTTATCCTCTTAGAGACTAAGCTGAATGACCACAAACCCCTAACTGATTTCCTGGGCTTTAACTCTCTTGTTCAATCTCCGATAATTGGCCTTTCTGATAGTATTGTCATCATGTATAGGAAAGATTTACTGAAGCAATATAATATTACCATCAATTCCCAAGGTGTACATGTCAATGTTCAGGTACTTTATTCTCTTTCTAGTTGGATATTCTCTGCTATTTATGCTAGCAATGACTTTATGACCAGACAAACCCATTAGAATGACCTTATAAGTATTGCGTAATCTTATGGGGGAAATGACCTATTGGGGTTATTTTAATGAAGTCCTCAAAGCTTCCGATAAGTTTTGGGGAAACCCTATTAATAGAAGGAGAGCTAATTCCTTCTGAGATTGTATCAATATATGAAAGTTAGTAGATCTGGGGTTCAAAGGTAGCAGATATACTTGGTCCAACAAGAGATATCGAAATAGGCAAGACCTTATCTTAGAAAAGCTAGATAGGTGTTTTGCTAATGATAAATGGATTAAAGCTTACCCTGATGCTATAGTTACTCACATGCCCAGACTCTATTCTGACCACTGTCACATCCTTGTCACCTTTGACTGTAACATCTCCAGAAGCCAAATCAAACCTTTTAAATTTGAAACAATATGGTACAATCACCCTGATCTAGTGGGGATTGTTCAACATAACTTTAGCAACCAGAATCCTTCCAAGAAGAAATAACCATCAGGAACATGGAGGTCTTTGGCAACATCTTCTCTAGGAAAAAGGAAAATTATGGAGATCTACTAACAATCCTACTAGCAATTTCCTTCAAGTCCTAGAAAATTCCTTATACGAGGAGTACAATGAGATACTTAGGCTGGAATCTGAATTTTGGAAGCTTAAGTCTATGATTAATTGGCTAGCTGAAGGGGATGCTAACTTCAGCCTTTTCCACACCTCATCCCTCAATAGGAGAAGGAGAAACATAATTATTGCACTTAGGACTAATGTTGGGAACTAGATTTATGATAAGAACTCCATCACTTGCGAGATCCCGACCTTCTACTCTAAGCTCCAACTGATCTCACCTCATATTTTAGGGTTAATGTTGACTCCAAACCTAATCAAACATTCTCAGTAATGATATCAAAAACCTCCTAGAAGCCCTTCTTAGAGATAGTGAAATAAAGCAGACCCTCTTTTTCTTTAAGCCCAATAAGACTTCGAGGGTTGATAGGCTCCACTCTCTTTTCTACCAAAGATACTGGGATAGTGTCGTGTCAACACTTTCTATCACAACACTTTATCCACTTGAAAAATAGACCTTAAAGTAAACAAAACTTACATCTGGCTCATCCCAAATCCCCTAATGCTTTCATATTGAAGAATTCAAACGCATTGGACTCTGCAACACCATATACAAGCTAGTGACCAAAATCATTGTCCTCCAGATAAAACCCTTTCTCCAGGACATAATTGTACCAAGTCAGGCTAGCTTTCTTTCTAACAGGAGAAAGATACATTGGCAATGCTATAATTGTCCAAGATTATATTACCTAATTCAAAAAAATGAAATTCAAGATTGACTTATAAAAGGCCTTAGATAGAATTGAATGGTCTTTTATCAGAGAGATGCTCCAATTCTTTTCCCTGAGAGCTTAAGTCACCTCATCATGTCTTGCATCAGCACTAACTCCATCTTTGTCCTAATCAATGGTAGCAAGTCTCATATTTTTATGCCCAGTAGGGGCATAAGACAAGGGGACCCTCTCTCTCTCCTTATATCTTCATTATGTGCATGGAGATGCTCTCCAGACAAATTGATCTTCAAGTAGCCAGTAAGCACTGGTCACATGTTAGTATTAGCAAATGAGGACCAAAGATATCCCGCCTCTTTTTAACTGATGACGTTACACTCTTTGCCAAGGCAAATCTCCATAACAGCAATACTATTCTCAATACCTTAGCAAACTTCAATGCCAAATCTGGGCAAAAGATCAATTTCTAGAAGTCTAAGGTTGTCTTCTCTCAAAACACCCTCCAAACTGTGCAAGCTGACATTGCCCAGGCCTTTGGGATTAAGCTTAGTAACAATTTTGGGAAATACATTGGCTTTCCCATCTTCTATAGTGAACCCACCATATCTAACTTCCATTTTATCATTAATAACCTCAACACTAGGATGGCTGGTCGGAAAACTAAATTCCTTAACATGGCTGACTACTCTTGCTAAAGCAACTCTCAGTAGCATCCCAAACCATGTAATGGAATACATTACCCTGCCAAGAACCATCACCAAGCAAATCAATAAGATCCAAAGAAACTTCATGGGGAACCACCTCTACAAAGAGGAAACTTCACTCGTTTGAATGGAAAACCATCACTCTTCCTAAAGACAAAAGAGGGCTAGACATCAAAGAATCTGAGATCAAGAACAAAGCTCTCCTAACTTGCCTAACCTGGAGACTTATGAAGAATCCTAACTCAAATTGGGCCTTTATTTTCATCCACAGACACTGTAGGATTGTTCAAACCAATATTAGGGTAAATAATAGGACTTGGAGAGCCATTATCCAAGGGTGGGAAGCTTGCAGCAAATGAGTATTCAATGTCATCCATAATGGAAATAATACTATCTTCTGGGGGGAGCGCAACTGGATTTCCAACATAGGCAAACTTAAAAACCATATTCATGGGCCAATGCCCCAAAACTCAGACCGTACCATAATGGCCACTGTGTATAATAATAGCAACTGAAACATGGAGAACCTACCTTGTGAACTTCCCACTCTCCTTTCAAACACCATCAGGGATGTGTTCATTCCCCAAAATTCTAGAAAGTCTGACAACCTTACTTAGAAGTTGAATAGTAATGTCAAGATCTCCACAAAATCTGCTTACAACATGATTAACAAGGAAAAAAAGGAACATAAATGTTACCCTTTCCACTAAGTACAGTTGGATATATAGGTTAAACACTCCAAACAAAATCAAGTTCTTCATGTGGATCTTCCATCATAGAAGGCTTGATACCAACAAGTATCTCTCTTTAATTGGTCTTAACATCCCTAACCTTTGCAGTTTCTACAACAGTGCTAACGAAGATATCACTCATGTCTTCTTTGAATGCCCTAATGCCACTGCTTTCTGGAAAAGATGTGCTCTTTAAGCAAACCAGATAACCAAGGCAACAAGGTTCAATTCAACTCTCATAACTCGTTGTCCACTCTATTTAGCATAATATATAGAAAGTTTTATCCTTACCTTACCTGGAAGGACATCTCTCTATTCTGCCTCTGGTACATCTGGTTAACCAGAAACAATAATCAGTTCAACCACAAAAAAGATCATGTTAACCACAATGATGCGTTGTCAAAAGCCATCGAGTTTCATATGCTCATCAGCAACCATAAACCCAAAACATCCTCCACCATTATCCAAGTTAGATAGATTCCAATAGATGTAGATTTTTTTAAGCTCAAAACTGATGGTGCTAGTCTAGGAAACCTTTGGATTGGGGGGATGGGAGGAATCATTATAAACAACAATCACAATTGGGAGATAAATTTTACCAGAGAAATGCCTAATGCGATCAGTACTCACGTGGAGATAGCTGCACTTCTAGAATGTTTAGCTACAATTATGCCCCAGAATCTCTATCTTTTAGTAGTGGAAAGTGACCCCACTGACGTAATATGATTGCTAGTGGACATGATACTGACGATGCCTTAATCCATAAATGTAGGTATATGATGATAAAGCTGAAGAATCCTCAAATCAGTCACGTCTACATGGAATAGAACTATGTGGCAAATGCTCTAGCTAAAGATGGAGCAAGAAGGGGGGTTTTGTTGCTACTGAATTGCTAATAGTTCCTCTAATGTATGCAAAGAGTTATTTTTGGGCAGACATGGGAGGAACTACTTTTAATAAAAAATATTAATGCTTGTAATGTTAGCTTAACTACTCATTTTGGACAAAACCGAAGCATGTCTCTGACAGACACTTTGTTTCGTGATCTAGTGTTTAATTTTAATGAAATAATCTGAATTACCCAAAAAATAAATTTTAAAAAGAATAAACATTTATGTTTCATTATTTTTGTATTTTTTTTATAGGAGATAAAAAGACTACTTAGGAATTAGCTCTAATGCCATGGATTAATTAAAAATTTAATTGTGAATTGACCCATCACAATTGCAGTGACAGATGAGGGGATTCGTTTCAAACTCTGTACGCAAGAGGAAGAGCAATCACCAAAGATGGAAAAATTCCCGCGACAGGTGGGCCCTCAGTTCTTCAAAATTATTTTGAAATATAATTAGCACATGATACACTTGCATTACGATTTTAATAATTTTTCACATATGTATTTATACCCCATATCAGAAATATTAGAATCAATTGAACTCATTGACTATATGCTACATCCTTCATGACTGCTAATCACATTCGCTCTCCTAGCTTTCGTCTCTCTATGACAGTGTCGGCCCATCAAAGTGCTTTCGTCATTATTGATGTTCGGTCAATTATACTTAATTTTGATGACGATAACAGAAGGAAAATATGAATTTCAATAATGTGTCAGATTTGGGGATTTCGAAAGAATAAACCAAAGAAAAAAAGGTACTTAATTAAAACGGAAGAGGGGCACAAGACATGCCCATTCCCGATGGGTGAACCCAATTCTAAAAAAAAAAAAGGCAGTTGTGAGATAAACTTGTTGGGAATTTTTGCTCTATGGTACTTTATAAAGCAGTACGGGAAGTATATAACTATTACAAGTATTCGAAAGGATAAACAAAGATTCAATAATTCAACTAGTAATCTGAAAATTACAATAGATCCACAAAACTGAAATTACAATTTTGTTGAAGACGGAAAAATGGAAACTGATTTTGCTGAGTCGAGTGTGGCACTCTGTCCTTAAGACAATATTGCCCCGTATGTATCCTTTATACGTCCTGGACAATTTGTCTCCCAAGATAAAACAGCAATGGAACACTTGAGCAAAGGAAACTCAAGAGCTACCGTGAAGAATATTGAGTAACGAAATGATGCCTTAGAAGTTGTAGGAAGAAGAAAACTTTCTGCTTTTGTAAGCTTCTGAATTTCGTGTATATTATATGTGTGTTCTTCGTGCTCAACAATGGTGTAAGGGGGTGTTTATATAGGTGATGGAGGGTTGAAAAACCGCTTCCATAATAGCCAAATAATGGTCATTATGGAGGTAGTAAAGTCACCAACATAAATGGTGAAAGACCAACGGATTTGGCCATTATAGAGGAGTAATTCACCAAAATAAATGGTCAATTGAGAGCTTGGCGTTTCACTTTGATCGCCCAAATTTCGACGCTCGAAACTTCAGGGACCAAATCAGACATCTGAAAGAATTTCGATCCGAATCAGACATCCGAAAAGTTCTCTGCCCAAAAGATAATATCGAAGGCCCATGACCACACCACGGCCAGGGGCCCGTGGACCCTGAATCTGACGGCAAGGGCGCAAGGCGCTGCGTGTGGTCTTTCCTTGAACCGAAGCACATCTAGGTCCTCCCAAACCCCAAACCAATTTCGAGTCTTATATACACAACAATTCTTTCTTCCTCTACCAATGAGGGAGAATTGAACACAATACCACACTTTTCATGCTTCAAACACCTTACTTCGTAGACCAATATCTCTTTCATTTCTCAATGAAATTTGACGATTCTTGGCCCTACGGTTATCTACGTACTTAGTAGATCATGCATGTGTGAAGAACCGGATTCTCCAACATACGTAACACTAGTGTTTAAGCCGTTAAAGTTGGTCGGTCGCAACTCCCGCCAAAGGCAAATTTCCAACAAAACTATACTAGAGTCATCAATAGATTTGTTATGATACACTTACCGGAGTTTATGGACCATGTGGTAAGAGCTAGGAAAGTATTATAGCAGGCGCTTGCTGCTATTTAAGGCCAGGGTAATGTTCGATGGAGCATCAGAGGAGACATTAGTGTCTCTAGAGTCTTAAAAGAGAAGAACAATGGTTAATCAGAGGTATGATGAATTTGAAGATGTATACAAGAGTGTTCATAGTTAATTATATCGTTTAGTGATTTACCTTTACATAGAGGACAATACACTAGGTTTAAAGGCGGAGACATTGTCATTGCCGCCAGGCTTGATAGATCTTTGATAGCCACATAGATATAATTATTGACGTAAAGTATGGTCTGCGCCGTAAAATTAAATATCTTAATACTTTATGTATACACAAAAATAAGGGGAAAAACGATGCTTGATTATTTTATAATAGATCATTCAACATTCAGCCTCAAGAAGCCAATATATCAACGAACATATATTACAATCAAAGATAAAATTGATCAACAACAGTTGCAATCATTCATTGGAGTTTCTTGATAAAATTGATCAATAACTACGATATTTGCAATTATTCATTAGAGCTTCTTGATAAAATTGATCAATAACTACGGTATTTGCAACTATTCTTAGAACTTCTTGAAATATGTGACAATGTCGAATCTCCTCATTTATGTTAAAAGATATTGTTCTAAATATGTTTACTTAAAACAAAAAACGACCTTTAAGTTATTTTTCTTATTCGTATAAATGAGGCCATACACGTCATTTACCTAGTTTTAGAAAATAGACCGCTTCGTAGCTACAATTGAGGTAGCCGCCATTTATTATGATTTATGAATGTACTAATGTTTAACCAACAACTTTAAGGACAACCTCTTAGCTGAATCTTTTTGTTTATTTAGGAATAATAAATTATCGTAGTTGAACAGTTTGAAAGATTTTTTTAATAGATATATTGTTGAAATGTATAAACGTAAGGCATAAACATTTAATTTGGAACTAGAAAAATCTAAGTAGATGTGTTATCGGGAGTTAGATTTGTGGAATTAATCCTAAGCCCAAGTTTGATAAGGTCAAGACAGGACACTACTCATTAGACAAATCCTTTTAATTTAAGTTAGAACGTGTGAAAAAACATTAAAAAAAAGAAAAGAAAAGATAAGAGATAAATACTGTTCAACTGTCTAACGTAAATAAAACGCAAAATATCTTAATAACATCCCATAACTGCACTGAAAGGATTAAGTCATGGAGATACTAATATGAGTACAAAATACAGGTCACTCTAATAAACAATATAATAAAAGTCTACTTATAGTTGAATAGCAAAAGGGCCAAAACTATCTAAACCGTTTGTTTTTGGTATCAAATATACATTTACCGTCAATGGAATAACCTCAAATACCCTTCTATATGACGGATTGCCAGATTTGCCATGTGAAAAAAATTATCACTTGGCCATCCATGATCCAACTAAGCACTCTCTGCCTCTTCCGCCGCCCTCGCCGAATCCACTTCCGGCAACCAGCCGCGCCACCACCACCACCAGCTTCTCCTTCTCCTCCTTTCTTCTCTGTCTCCCCCTTTCTCTATCGCTGCAACCAGCGAGCTCCACCAGTCACGCCTCTTACTTCTCCTCTCGTCCTCTTCTCCTTCACTGTCCCATGCCAAAGCTCCGGCCAGATTCCGATGAACTCCCTTCTCCGGTGAGCTCTTCATCGGAGATGGAGCAGTGGTTGTTGAGCAGTTGCTGTTGGGGTCGCTCACCGGAGAAGGGAGTTCACAGGAAAATACCTATCGAGAGTTAAAGAGGGAGAATCAAAGAATACCAAAAAAAAAAGAAAAAAAAAAGAGGAGAAAATCATCAAAATATTAACCTCAATTCAAGGAAAGTATCAGATTCCAAATATTTTTTCTTCTTCGTGCAATTAGGTTCCGATCAATTCGCAAATCTAGAAAAATCTGTAATTTTCTTTAACTTTTTGTGAATTTTATTTTAGGGTGATTATGTTGGAAATTAGCCTTTGGCGGGGAGATGCGTCCACCCATCTTTGATGAATTAAACACTAGTGTTCCGTATGTTGGAGACCTTGTCTCTTTACACATGCATGATCTACGAAGTGAGTAGATGACCGTAGGGCCAAAAATCGTCTAATTTCGTTGAGAAATGAAAGAGATATTGGTCCACGAAGTAAGGTGTTTGAGACATGGAAATGTGGTGTGGGACAAATCTACCACATCGGTGGGAATAGGAAGAATTGCTTTCTATATAAGTCTCTAATTGGTAAAGGGTTTGGGACCCCAAGGGGTATCCCATGTGTTTAAAGGAGGGAAGACTTAGATGTGCTTGGGTTCAAGGCTAAGCCCACACGCGCGCCGCCGCCGCCCGCCCCGTCCGGTTCCGGGCTCACGGGCTGTGGGCCTTTCTGATATTATCTTTTTGGACCAGAGAACTCTGCCAGATGTACAGTTTGATCCCTGAAGTTTCATATGTATAGTTTGGATCAAAATTCTTTCATATGTACAGTTTGGTCTCTGAAGTTTCAATATTTACAGTTTGATCCCCAGAGTTTCTGGGAAGGTGACGGAAAGGTTGGACTGCATTTTGGAGCATTAAACAACCATTACTTGGCTAATTAACTTTCCATTAACAGCCCATTACTTGGGCAATTGAGCAGCCTCCTTCAAGACCTTAAATCAGCCTCACTAATGGCATTTAACATGCCATTTACAGCCCTCCTAATGGCCATTAACAGCCATGTTTGGGCAGTTGATCAGCCCCTCCTCCATGCTATATATTGAGCCTCTTTTGGCTCAATTCGTTGGTAGCAAACAGGCAGAAAAACAGACGAAAAAGCCACTAGAAAACAGACTGAAAAATCACGAAAACAGTGAGCAAAAACTGCTCGAAACAGTGGTTGAAAATCAGTCAAAAACAGTGACCAAACCCTCACGTATACACAAGATATACACTACAGAAACACACTATATACACAGAGACAAAAGAGAAGAGTAGAGAGAAACTCTTCCTTCCTATTCCATATCTTCAGCAAGTCGAGTCATATTTGTTTTCTTCGCCAGGCTCAACCTATTGGCTTTGTAGTGTTGAGATTATAGTGTTGTTTTATCTTGGAGACTATTGCCCGCTAACGTAAAAGCATATATACGGGGCAATCTTGTCTTAAGGATAGAGGGCTATCCTCGACTCAACACACAACGTTGTAACCATCCAGATTTAGTTGTTTCTTGATTTCATGATATCAACATTCAAGACACAACAAACTTGCGGCAGTTCTCAACATTGGCTTTGCAAGGTGATCAAGATTCAAGACACAACACACATGCGGCAGTTTGAAGATTGACCATTTATTTATCCTTTCGAACATTTGTAATAGTTATTACTTCCCGTACTGCTCTATAAAGTACCATAGAAATACCAACCGATTAGTCGTCAATTTAAGAAGTTGCTGTCTCGACTTGCAATTAAATTTGTGTTTGATTTTTTGACATTTTGGTTAGACTGCTCCATCTCGATGAGGAGCTCACAGGAGAAGGGAGTTTATCGGAATTTGTCCGGAGCTTTGACATGGGACAGTGAAGGAGAACAGGACGAGAGGAGAAGCACGAGGTGTGACTGATGGAGCTCGCTGGTTGCAGCGATAGAAAAGGGGGGAGACACAGAAGAAAGGAGAAGGAGCAGCGGGTGGTGGTGTCGTGGTGGCTAGGAGGAGGAGCAGCGGGTAGGGCTACAATAGATGTTGAGAGTACAGTGAATGAAGCACTATTCAGTTGGGCCTGTAGAAGAAGTAAGACAAGACGAAGAGTGTGAGGAGTTGCCCCAGTAGCACTCATGTGGGTCTTATGGGAGGAGAGAAATAGGAGAGCTTTTGTAGGAAGAAAGAAAACGACTATGTATGCTACTTGCAAAGGGAGATCTTCCCATCATTAATACTCCTAGAATAGTTTACCTTGTAAAAAAGTGGAGTAGTTGTTTATAACCTTTTCCAGTAAGAAAAAAAGTTTAATAAGCACCACATTTGTCCTCCCAACAATCCTGATTAACTAACAAGTCAGGCAGGTCCATGGTATCATAAGCACCATAATAAAGATTCAACAAAAAAGTAAGAAAAGCCCGTAAAATTGTCACAAGCAAGAGAAAGGTTCTCATACCTGATTGATGATTAGCAGTCAATTAACCCCACAGAGTGATCTAACAACACCAGGTAGCATCTATCCATGCTTATCCAATACTTGTGTTTCTGGCAAGATCTGCTATTTTGAAGCAGCACCGAGTGATTGATGAGACGTTGGTCAGTAACGGCTGAACTCAACAATTTTGGTTTCTAATCCAAGTAGGGGTATCAAGGGAGTGAAAATTCACAGATTCAACCTTCTGGTTTTGCACTTGAATTGCATTCCCCTACTCATTGAGACCAGATATGATTCTCATAAAGGGAGATTATCCCACATACACAATCCACCCCAAATTCATCCCATATGATGAACTGCATCCAAAAACTCACTTTTCGTCAGACCGGGTTGAAAATGGTGGAATCAAGTCCAAATATTCATGACATTTCTCATCCTTCGAAAGTAATTATACAACAAGAGATATTGTTGATAAATCTGGTGAAATATGTTTCTCTGCCTCATCTCCTCCTACATTGTCAGGTGACAATTCACTTAGGGTGGGAGAACTTGGGATGGTTAGGGCTACAATGGACTATGTAGAGCACAGTGAATAAGGCACTATTCAGTTGTGCCTGTAGAAGAAGTAAGACAAGACGAAGGGTGTGGGCTTGCCCCAATAGCACTCATGTGGGTCTTATGGAAGGAGAGAAGTAGGAGAGCTTTTAAAGGAATAGAGAACAAATATGTACATATGAGGAATAGCCTCTCATTTCAATTTTTTTTCTTATACACCCATTGAGGTTCCAGTATGTAAAGAGGATTTTGTGTTTTGTAGAGTGTTAAAATATCACACATCGGTAGTTTAAGGGATGAGTGGACTCCTTATATGGACTTGGGCAATCCTCCCTCATACGCTAGCTTTTGGGGTTGAGTCAGGCAGGTTCATGGCACCATAATAAAGATTCAACAAAAAAGTAAGAAAAGCTCGTAAAATTGTCACAAGCAAGAGAAAGGTTCTCACACCTGATTGGTTATTAGCAGTCAATTAACCCCACAGAGTTATCTAACAACACCATGTAGCATCTATCCGCGCTTATCCAATACTTGTATTTCAGGCAAGATCTGCTATGTCGAAGCAGCACCAAGTGATTGATGAGACCTTGGTCAATAATGGCTGAACTCAACAAGTCTGGCTTCTAATCCAAGTAGAGGCATCAACAACAACAAAAAATTCATAAACATGAATGCTAGCACTTGAATGTATAGAATTGCATAAACAGACTCAACTTGCTGGCTGTGCACTTGAATTGCATTCCCCTGCTCATTGAGATCAGATATACTCATCCAAGTCTGAAACACCAGCTTCGATATAATTGTCATAAAGGGAAATTATTCCACATACACAATCCAGACAAAATTCATCACATATGATGAACCCCATCCAAAAACTCACTCTTTGTCAGACCAGGTTGAAAATGTTGGAATCAAGTTTAGGTATTCATGATACTTGTCATCCTTTGACAGTAATTCTACAACAAGAGATATTGTTGATAAATCTGGTGAAATATGTTTCTCTGCCATTTTCTGAAGAAGGTCTACTACCTGTGGCGCATCATTGTTATCACAGAAACCTTGCATAAGTGTATTAAATGTGACAACATTCGGTAAACATCCCTTCTTTTCCATCTCCAAGAACAAATTATTTGCCTTTTCTAATTGACCATTTTTACAGAAACCATGAATCATGATAGAATATGTAATGACAGTTGGCACCAAGCCTTTCGGGGACAAACTCTCAAACAGTTTGGTAGCATCTTCAAGTTTTCCTCCTTTACACAACCCATCAATCACACAGTTAAAGATTTCAATAGTGAGTTTATGTCCTGTCCTTTCTAGAAGTTGTAACAACTCCATTGCTTCCGTGAGGCAATTATTCTTGCAAAATCCATCTAATAATATATTGAAGGTTGAAGAATCTGGCGTCATGCCACACCTTTGCATCTCGTCAAATAGTTCTCGTCCATCCCCAACTTTCCCTCTTTGAAAAAGGGAAGTTAACAAAGTGTTAAATGTAATTACAGTTGGCTTATAATCTTTCTGAAGCATCTCTTTGTAAAGCCTCCAACCCTCATCTGTTCTTCCACACTTGCAATATCCATTGATTAAGATATTGTAACTTATTACATCACGTTCCTCACCCATAGCTGCCATTGAAACAAACAACTGCCTTGCATTATCAACTTTCCCCGCTAAGCAAAATCCATCCATCAATGTGTTATATGTAAAAGAATCAGGTTTTTCACCTCTTTGAACCATTAAGCCCAACAACTTACTTGCTTCTTCGATTTTCCCTTCCTTGCAAAGGGCATTTATCAAGATGTTGAAGGTTACAACATTAGGACGAATACCTTGATCTACCATTTCATTAAAGAAAGCCTTTGCCTCCTCCCATTTACCAGCATCAGACAGACCATGAACCAAACAGCCATATACTACCACATCCGGGGAGATTCTTTTCTCCCTCATCTCCAAAAACACCTTAACCGCCTTACCTACTAAACCTTCCTTGCAAAGACCATCAATTATCATACTATACGTAACTAAATTTGGCCTAAACGGAACACCAAAAAGAACATTCCCTTTCGACATCTCTCGATGCAAAACGAGCGCCCTCTCAGCATTTCCACTCCTACATAACCCATTAATCAAAGTACCCCACGTCTTAATATGAGGCATATATCCCAACTCAACCATTTTCTTGAACAACCTCACCCCCTCATTAATCTTATCCTCAACAAAAATCCCTTTAATCAACGACGTAATCGTTACCACATTTGGACTATAACCCCTCTTTATCATCCCACCTAACACACCAAACCCGAAACCCGATTGCTTCAAACTACAAAAACTGTTGAGCAAAATGTTAAGCGTGATGAAATCAGTTGAATGACTTACAGCTACCATCTTATTATACAGTGAGATGACGTCATTGTAGTGCTTGATTTTAGAAAGTGCACCAAGCAAGAGGTTGAATGATGACGTGGGTGGAGGGGGATGCACATGAAGCATGTTATTGAAGTGATTAAGTGCATCTTTAATGTGGATTTTTCCTGATTTACAGTCGTTTTTGAGGAACTTGTCAAGGGAATTGTTATTATTTAGGGTTGGAGAAACGAATATAGATGAAAGCTTACCACTTTCAGCAGCAGCAGCAGCAGCAGCAGCTGCGTAACTAGCTAGATGAATTGAAGTTCGTGGAACCATCTCCCTCGATGGAGAACAGAGGTCTACTCACCAACAAGTAAAGGTTGGAGGTTAGGTTTTTTATTTTGTATCATTATTATATACACTATTGTCTTAATTTCACTTGATATGAATTTTAAGAACAAATGAAGAGTTTTGAAATGTGTGATTCAAAATAAGTTTTAAATTTTTATGTGATGGTAAATTATTTTCAATTATAAAAATATGTCAATCTTTTCGGAACAAGCTAATAAGGAAAGTTGAACAATCTTTTTGAGACGAAGGAGTAGAAAACATATCATACTTATAAAATTGTATTATTATTGTATAAAATATGTATACTTACAATACGTATCTAGAAAATGTATCATTATTATATAATTGATGTTTAATAAATATATAATCAACGTATACTTACTATATATATATATATACAATTACTACACACACATTATACATATTCTGGGATATTTCTTGAAGGCTCGATCAACGTATACTTACTAATTATACACATATTATACATGTTTTGAGATAATTTTTGAAGGATCAATAAGATATTTTTTTCATCGCATATTTATTTTCTTTTTATGACAAGCTTAGTCACCACAAATTGTGTAGTTCTTGTCACAAAAAAACGTTAGCAACAACAGTACATACGTCCACTTTTAGTGACGACGTTTTGATCTTTTATTAATCGCCATAAAAAAGTTTGATCTCTTTTAGTGATTGGACTATTCGGCTAGCGCTTGACAATAATTTAGGCCGAATTAATTCTCGGCATTAAGTGCAAACATAGGCCAAACAAATTTCTGATGGCTAGATAGTATCCTTTTTCCTATTAAAAACTCAAAGTGGTTAGTGTGTGCTAAAAAATAGGTGAAAAAGAGTATTCGTGTGACATTTCATTATATTTTATATTTTTCTTCTTCAAACTTTTAAATCTTTTGCAAATAACAATAAATTAATTGAAATAAATAACTTTAAAATATTAGTGACATTAAATAAAATAATAATAAATAGTTAAAAATTAGAGCCGAATTTTATCATAACAGTTGACTCAATTGAAAAAGATAACTCTAAAAAAGTAATCGTAAAAAAATAATTTGAAAAATAAAAACTATAAGTTAAAGTTTAAAACAATGTTTTCTTATTTATTCTTTCTTGACTTATATTTAAATTTATTGATTTATTTTTCTACTTCTTCAAAATTCAATAGTTTTATGAGAGTAAATTTAGTTGTAAACTATATTTATAAAATAATAATAAAAAATAGTCAGTAATAGTAAACCTACTTGTAGATTTCTATATAATCTACTCTATAATTATAAATCCAATTGAAAGTTTGATACTAAAAATACTTAAAATAAATATTGTGCTCGAAAATAAATACTAGTAATTTTTAAGAATGAATATAAAATGACGCATAAAATCTCTTTGACCTATTTTTAGCTCTCCGATACTACAGGAGAGTAAGACCATTTATACTTCATGGGTAATAAAACACTTCTTAGTTAAGTAAGGTGCTAATGACACTTTTTGCTATTAATAGGATTTAATTTCCGATTAACCTTTATTTCCCGATTCCCGCCCTCATAATAGTAGTTATTTTATGTTACTCCTCGAGCAGTAATGTAATGGCAATAGTTTTCCAATTGTTGTTGTTGGAAATTTGCCTTTGGCGGGAGTTGCGACCGACCAACTTTAACGGCTTAAACACTAGTGTTACGTATGTTGGAGAATCCGGTTCTTCACACATGCATGATCTACTAAGTACGTAGATAACCGTAGGGCCAAGAATCGTCAAATTTCATTGAGAAATGAAAGAGATATTGGTCCACGAAGTAAGGTGTTTGAAGCATGGAAAGTGTGGTATTGTGTTCAATTCTCTCTCATCGGTAGAGGAAGAAAGAATTGTTGTGTATATAAGACTCGAAATTGGTTTGGGGTTTGGGACCCCAAGGGGTATCCCATGTGTTTAAAGGAGGAGGACCTAGATGTGCTTTGCTCAAGGAAATACCACACGCCATGCCGCCGCCGCCGTCAGGGTTCTCGGGTCACGGTCACGGGTCACGGTCGTGGGTCAGTGGGTGGGCCTTCGATATTATCTTTTGGGCCGTAAAACTTTGCCGTAAGTACGCTTTGATCCCGAAGTTTCGAGTACGCTTTGGACCAGAATTCTTTCAGATATACAGCTTGGTCCTCAAGTTTCAAGATGTACAGTTTGGTCCCGGTTTCCGTAAAGTTGGAATTTCGACGGTCAGAACAGAAA
The DNA here is from genome assembly GCA_029783415.1 of Anisodus acutangulus. Classification (NCBI taxonomy): domain Eukaryota; kingdom Viridiplantae; phylum Streptophyta; class Magnoliopsida; order Solanales; family Solanaceae; genus Anisodus; species Anisodus acutangulus. Next base: position 40,843,145 of record CM056507.1, on the reverse strand, counting down.
CGTTCAAGCTCTCAATTCAGCCATTTATTTTGGCTGAATTACTCCTCCTATAATGGCCAAATCCGTTGGTCTTTCTCCCATTAATGTTGGTGGCTTTACTACCTCCATAATGGCCATTATTTGGCTGTTATGGAGGGCAGTAATCAGCCCTCTCCCTCACCTATTTAAACACCCCCCCTTACACCATTGTTGAGCACAAAAGAATGACCAAGAACATACATATATGATACACGAAAATACAGAAATATACACAACAAAAACAGTTTCTTCCTACCCCTTCCAAGGCATCATTTCGTTACTCAATATTTTTCACGGTAGCTCTTGAGTTTCCTTTGCTCAAGTGTTCCATTGCTGTTTTATCTTGGGAGACAAATTGTCCAGGACGTATAAAGGATACATACGGGGCAATATTGTCTTAAGGACAGAGTGCCACACTCGACTCAGCAAAACCAGTTTCCATTTTTCCGTCTTCAACAAAATTGTAATTTCAGTTTTGTGATTATATTGTAATTTCAGATTACTAGTTGAATTATTGAATCTTTGTTTATCCTTTCGAATACTTGTAATAGTTATATACTTCCCGTACTGCTTTATAAAGTACCATAGAGCAAAAATACCCAACAGTTGTTGCATTTTCTGCGCAACGATTTCGTGCATATAAGTGATGCAATGTTACTTCAGTTGATTAAAAATTACATACTGTGCAAATTACTTCTTGTGGAAAGTGTACTTTAGGTGCTTAGATGGGGAACATCAAAGTTTACGTGGAAGGGGATTTCGGTTCAATGAATGGAAATGGACTAACAATCTCTGCTTAACCGCCAATTGTCAGCTGGTATGAGACAGAGTTAAGGAAAAGGAAGTTGTTTTTAAATGTAAAGTAGCATCGGAATCAATTAATTTTGTATGATCCTGAATAGGGAGTTGTTTTACAATCACCGACTCAAATTCATTGTCGAATCCTACTCAGCAGAATATGGAGGTACTTATGACAGAACGGGTCAATCTGGTCTTTCACAATAAAGCGATAGACGGAATGGAATCCAAATGATCTGTTGATCAGAAGATCTTTTCAGTTGGCTAGAATCCGTTACTTGAACAAAACTAGATCTTGTGGAATCATATTGAATATTTGACGATATATTCTGTACCTTGCTAAAAAATTGATCCTTGTTTACCAACCCTGAGAAAACTCGATAACTTATAGAAATATGTTTATTTTGTGAAATCAATACTTCACTTGTTTGTTGTTTTCCTATTGGATCACATAATGCTCATCTACCTCGACCTCGTTTGTTAAGTGCAATGAAATTGGTAGTTTTCTATCTGTTACCAAGAAAAAAACAAATAAGCTTTTCTTTCATCATTAGTTGTCCTACCTTTTTCTTAGTGTCTTTTTCCCTCTCTTCTATCCATGACAGTACAGTGCTAGAAATTGCTAGCTAAATAACACTCTGTTTAAAGATGCTTCTTAGTTTGTCTATTCCTTATTCATTTTTATAGCCAGCAATTATTACGTGTTTCAGCAGCCTTTTCCTCTGTGTTTCTCCATTAAAACTTTGTGAAGGGGAAAGTTCCGAAGACGAAACCCCCCACCTGTACCAGAGGCCCCTTGGCCAGGTGGGATGTAAATTGATGATATGTGCGAGTGACAGCCCTGCAAGGGAGAGGACCAACGGGACACGAACCCAGCAACAACCCTTGCAATATTTCAACAAAGACTGTCACCACACGAATTTGAACCCGCGACATCGGAGTGATTGTACTCCAGTCACCTTGCCACTTACCAACCCGCATGTGCCCCTGGGGGCTGTGTTTCTCCGTTAAAAACTGAAAAAGGCGAAATAATAAGGAAAAACAAAATTTACTGGAATTTGTATGTTGGCAAGGGAAGTAAGCAAAACACATCAAGATTGGGGAAAGTAATTAGAAAGATGGACCAAGCAGCTTCTCTGAGTAGAACTATGGAAGCTTCACATTGCCATACAATAACTGTACTACTAACTTCCAACGACGTTTTCTTACTGTTTACAATTAAAATAGATTAATGTGGCATCATGACAGTAAAAAAAGGAAACACGTGAGGCTGGTTTCATAGAGCAATGAATAGCTTCCGCTCTGTGCAGCGGAAGGCCGGTGTCCTTCAGGCCCAACAAATGACTGATGGGCTGCTCCAATTAAACCACCAATTTTACAGTTTCAAAAAAAAGGGGAACCTTTATAAAAGTTCAGTTACATAAAGCTTGGTTTGGGTATACCCACCTATCTGTCTTTTGATCAATTGTGTTTTCTTTTTGTGCACTTGAGTTAAATTTTATTCAAGTCAAAGTTGCTGCATGCCCTGAAGAGAAATCTAATGGCTCAAAATAAGAAAGTATACAACAGCGTAGCTGTTCTTACCATGCTGCTTCATTGCTTAGTTTGAATTAATTTTAAAACTGATGATTTCACTTATATTGTTGTGTATTTTAGGCTGTGAGTTCCTTGAACGTCACTTATGCCTGTTGCAGCCCATTTGATGGATGGCTTGTGTGTTTGACATTTATTCTCATGATGATTCACTTTGTTCCTTTTTTGGTTTTACCAATGAACTCTCCATATTTTCTTACATTTTCCCATATAGTTATGTTCTTGGTGAGTACTGTTCAAAACATTACTTGGATGCACTTTTAGCTAGAAGTTCAACCTCTCTTTGGGTAGTGGAGACAAAGGCTTCCACTCTATTGTTTTATATTGGAAATACACAAATATTTACCAACAGTTTATACCTTAATCCTGAACTAGTTGGATTGGCTATATGGATCCATTATATTCATTTTGCTCTATTTGGAACTGTTTTATTCTAATACACCCAATAAATTTTCCTTTTTAGAACTAGATGCTCCCTAAGTCTCTCAAATTACATATGAATTCATAATTTGATTATTTTATGCCTAGTGCAATCCTTGGAACAACTATGCGGAAACTCACATAGATGGAGTATGTATATTGACAACACTTGCTGAACAAACTTTTGGGAATTATATTAGTATGTCTACTAGGACAAATGTTATAGATACTCCTTGAAACAAAGGGTAAATTTACTTAATGCTACACTAAAGTCATTTCTTGGAGCAATCATGCACTTCCCAAACTAAGGTTTGAAACTATTGGGATTATCACATGTTGATGGCATCAACCAAAATTCTATTAGTTTGTTTTACCTTCTTTAATGCATTGTTTCATCTAGGAGTTGAATGACGTGATACTACGTTTTGCTTAATTCTTTTTCTTCCACTAATTTGCATGTATGTCTACTGAAGAACAATGATATTACAGTATTTTATTTGAAATAAGTGGTCCTGATTTAAAAAACAAACCATAATATAGTCTCAACGTATGAGAAATCTCTCTGTCAGATCTTTATAGTATACTTAGTTTTGTTGATTGTTTTTTCAAATATAGATCGTAAAACTTATTATCGACTTGAATGGTTAGCAGTGTATTAGAGGGACTCTTTATATAAGACTTTTAGGTTACATAGGTGATCATTCTCTATGGCTAATAAGGTAAGTAACAACAATGCTTATGCCTTAAACTAATTCCATTATTTAAGTCGAGAAGGGTAGAGGGGCGGGTCCATTATCCCCGAGTTCTGAAGGCTGCAGTTGACCCAAATGGTTGGCTCCAGACCGATTCCTCGGTCATTGAAAAGAGATTCTCTACATCTTTTACTGATATAAGAATCTTTAAATAGATTAATAAGGTAAGTAAATATTTCATAATTAAATAAATAATATCCTAAGATATGCTATAGAGTATTCTATAGTAGTTTCCTTACTCAAGTTCGATGAATCTTGACATGTACGATGGATTTGGACATATACCCTCCTTTCGACATATTACCTAATGACTTCGTCTGATCTATTTCTCCTTGAGTAAGTTATCAAGTTAGATCTCCAAGCTCCTAATAGTCTCCCCATGAATTCTTTCTCCAACTTCACCTTCCCTTGTGGTAGTGGTTTCAACAGGAGAACTAGGGAGAATCATCTCTTCTTTCTTATTGCTCTCCCCCTGAAGAGTAATGGTGTAATGGAGAAATAGGGGCCAAACTTTTGAAAGGTAACATCCATATTGACAAAGGATCTCCCGGAAGCAGGATGATAGTATTTGTACCCTTTATGTATAGGAGAATTCTCAAAAAGACACATTTACGGGCTCAAGGATGAAGTTTTCCAGAATTTCTAGTGTGAACAAAGCATACACACCCAAACACATGCGGAGGAACAATACCTGCAGCTTGCTCTAAGAATAAGAAGGCACCTTTTGGCTAGCGTTTACAAATTTCACTTTATGAGAAATTTTACGAGAACATTGTGAAAAGAGAAAACGACAACTACTCTCTTTGTACTTCCTAGAAATAATCGAAATATAGTTTAGTGCGCAGGAGGACAGGGACTGATCTAGTGACTTAACTATGGGTTTCTCTTAATTCAATAGCTTCGACTTAATCTTGTATATATGTTAAAAATTCACTAAAAAGTACAAATAACAAATTTCAAATACAGTAAATTAGATAAAATATAGTAAATGATTCGAATCGCTAATTCATAAAGTTTAAATTTTGAATGTCTCTGATTTTATACTCAGACGTCTAGAGTGACTAAGTCCAACTCAATCGAGCAAGCAAAAGGCATGACCAAAGAGCAGGTATAAGTTCCCAATTGTCAGCAAGAAAGAACCGATCAGTTTATGCTGCGATTGGTACTTGGTGGGTCACAAGTCACAAACAATATACGGAAAAAGGCTAAAAATGCTTTTGCAGTATCTAAAAAAATTTAAATATATCCTTCATTAGCTAAAAATACTTCACTAATCTTTTTGACTCACTTATATCCTTTACTAACGGTCAATATTGAATTAAAAAATATTTATTTAAATTCCACGTGGCAACTTATTGGCCAAAATTAAAAGACCATATCCATTAAAAGATCCACCCATATGTACCCCATTTTTGGATTAACCCGACCCGAACATAAAATCCAACTAACAAAAGAGACCAACTTCCATCAAACTACATGGAAGTAAAGCCCCATGAAGTTGCTCTGATTTTGATTACTCTCATGCGGCATCTTCAATGTCGCTGGCTTTATTCGAGTGTTTACAAATAAATAAGATTAGTTTAACTACTGAGAGGCATATGTCATGATAATGATTCTTTATCTTTAACCAAAACGTTCAAATTTGAGATTGGAAAATAAAAATCTTTCAGTAAGAAGTGTATTATCCGCTAATAAAGCTATCTAACATGAATTTAGATTAACCGATCCAATAAATTTTAATTACAGACTAAAAAAAAAGAAGAAGATAAATTGAAGTAGCAAATACGAATAACCAAAGAGTAGGGACCAAATGTATTTATCCATTCATTATTAAAGAATTAAGCTTATCTTTAATAGTTGTGAAAATAGTCCAAACTAAGGCTGGCCAGTGGGCCGGGTCGGCCCGGTCCGGGCCTAGTCCCGCCCCGACCTTGACTTTTTTTTTGCGGTATCGGGACTCGAACTGGGAAGGGACATGATCTCGTCCCGACGCGTCCCGTCCCGCCCCAGTCCCGCCAGGCCCGACCCGATCCCGCCCGAAACTATCCCTTTGCACAAACAATCATTGCACCAACGACCATTTTACATTTTGGTCGTTGTGCAACAACCATTTTGGCCTCCCCCTCCCCAACCCCCTTACCCCCTTTATATTTATTTTAAATCCATAAGTTATTATATTTACACTTTAACCCAATTTTTCAATTATAAATACCTCATTTTCTCTTCATCTTTCTCACAAGCCTTCCTACAATCTCTCAATCTATTTCTCTACAAGTCTACATTGTCTACTAAATATTGAATTTTATTTATTCATTTGGGAGTGAATTTGACAACTAGCTTGAGGATCTTCCATCGAGTAAAGTTTCAATTTTCAACCTCTCGATTACACGTCGACGTTACATCGGCGTTTGGTACATTCGTTCATTCATTAAATTATTATTGTCTGTTTATTTTATTTAGAGCACTTAATTTTATTTACTTTAATTATTTATTAATATAATTATAAATTTATAATGAAAGGATTTAAACGTATGCTTACAGGTAGGGGTCAGGCTTTTTCTAGTATGGGCAACAAGGGCAAGGGTACTTCTTCTAGTCATCCTATTTCTAGACAGAATTCTATTCCTACACATGATGATTTTGTTGATATTGAACATTTTCCTACAATACCATTAGATTTAGACCAGGAGCTATTTTCTAGAACTCAAGAAGACTTTAATTTAGACGATGATCTAGATGATACACCCACTAATGTAGATGACAACACACTAACTAATGCACCTTCAACTGAAATGCCTCATATTCCCCCTAGTATGAGACGAGGTCTAGCAAAACGACTATTAAAATCAGATGCATGAATATTTTTTGATAGGCACGTAGAGAATCAAGTAGATAGATGTAAAATTTGTAAAGATGTTTTAAAATTTAAAACTGGAAAAGGTCACGGTGGGACGGGGGGTTTAATGAGACACGTAGTAAGGGCTCATCCAGCCAGGTATGCCCAATACCAGGCTTCAAAATCGGGTGCGCAAACGACCGCTCTATCGGGACAAGGTTCACATACTGATACTGTCCCGGACCAAGTACATGGTCAAATTAACCCTATGACGGGGGAATTGTAGGCCTTAAATACAATAAACATAGAGATAGGGAAGCAATATCAAAATTAGTTGATGTGGAGGGTTTGCCTTTTTCATTCCCTTCATCTCCCGGTTTTATTCATTACATTACAGATATATATAATCCTGCTTTTAACGGTTTTCCTAGATCAACTGTTAAGAGAGATGTATTTAAATTCGCACATGAATATCAACAATATTTACGTTATTCATTATATCATTTTAATGGCAAAGTATCTATCACGTCTGATATAGGTCGTAGTACTAACGACCATGATTATTTAACGGTAAGGTTGCTGGGTGGGACGACCCGACTCCCGCCCGACCTCGTCCCGACTCCCGCCGGTCCCGCCCGACCCCGCTCTAAAAAAATTTAATCTGGCGGGACTCGAACTCGGGACGGGACGATGTCTCGTCCCGCTGCACTGAGCCCGCCCCAGTTCGCCGGACCCGAGCCCGCCCGAGACCGCCCCCAGCCCGACTCCCGACCCCCGACCCTTAAACCTCTTTTAAAAATGGCCGTTGCACCAACGGCCATTTTAGATTATGGCCGCTTGGCCAACGGCCATTTTAGGCCCCCTCCCCAACCCCTACCCTTAATATTTATTTTTAACCCATAAGTTATTATATTTACACTTTAACCCAATTTTTCAACTATAAATAACTCATTTTCTCTTCATCTTTCTCACAAATCTTCCTACAATCTCTCTAATTTCTCAATATATCTCTCTACATTATTTGCTAAATATTCAATTTTATTAATTCATTTGGGAATTGGGAGTGAAGTTGGCAACTAGCTTGAGGATCTTCCATCGAGCAAAGTTTCAATTTTCAACCTTCGATTACACGCCGACGTTACGTCGGCTTTGGGTACATTCGTTCCTTCATTAAATTATTATTGTCTGTTTATTTTATTTAGCGCACTTAATTTTATTGTCTTTAATTATTTATTATCATAATTAAAATGGAAGGATTAAAAGGTATGTTTAAGGGTAATGGTAAGGGTGCTTCTTCTAGTAGAGGCAACCAGGGCAAGGGTACTTCTTCTAGTCATCTTATTCCTACACAGGATGATTTTGTTGATACTCAACATTTTCCTACAATACCATTAGATTTAGATGAGGAGTTATTTTCTGGAACTCAAGAAGACTTTAATTTAGACGATGATCTAGACGATACACCCACTAATATTGATGACAACACGCCCACTAGTGCACCTTCAACTGAAATACCTCATATTCCCCCTAGTATGAGATTTGAGGTCCAAAGAAACGACCATTAATATCAGAAGCATGGACATTTTTTGATAGGGACGTAGAGAATCAAGTAGCTATATGTAACATTTGTAAAAATGTTTTAAAATTTAAAACTGAAAAGGTCACGGTGGGACTTGGGTTTAATTAGACACGTAGTAAGTGCTCATCCAGCTAGGTATGCCCAATACCAGGCTTCAAAACCGGGTGCGCAAACGCCCGCTCCATCGGGACAAGGTTCACATACTGATACTGTCCCGGACCAAGTACAGGGTCAAATTAACCCTATGACGGGGGGAATTGTAGGCTCTAAATACAACAAACATAGAGATAGGGAAGCAATATCAAAATTAGTTGCTGTGGAGGGTTTGCCTTTTTCATTTCCTTCATCTCCCGGTTTTATTCATTACATTAGAGATATATATAATCCTGCTTTTAACGGTTTTCCTAGGTCAACTGTTAAGAGAGATGTATTTAAATTTGCGCATGAATATCAACAATATTTACGTTTTTCATTATATCATTTTAATGGCAAAGTATCTATCACGTCTGATATAGGTCGTAGTACTAACGGCCATGATTATTTAACTGTAACTTGTCATTGGATAGATTATAAATGGTCTATGCAAAAACGTATTTTAGCGTATAGATATATAGATGATAGGCACACTGGTACTTTTATTGCATAAAATATTTATCAAGTGTGCGATTATTACCGAATTACCGATAAAATTATGACTATTACATTAGATAACGCTTCTAATAACAATTACGCAATTACAATGTTAAAAAATAGTTTAGCTCCATCTTTTCCAGACCATTTTCATATAAAATGCGCGTGCCATATATATAACTTAATTGTAAAGGATGGTCTATCACTTTTTGAAGACATTCTTAGTAAAATACAATTTGCTATAAACTTTATTTTTAAAAGTAATAAAGTACAACGTAGAAAAGAATATAAAAACTTGTCACGATTGTGGACTACCTTATAGAAGAATTCCACAAGAAGTATCGACTAGGTGGAATTCTTTATACGAGCAACTACTTGTTGCTTATGACTATAAATTACCTATAACTTTATTTTTAACTCTCATAATAAAAACCCAAATTGATATGATTTTAGATAGTGATTGGGTAAAAATTTCCTAACTTATTGTATTTTTAGAGAAATTTTTTCAAGCAACAAAAGAATTTTCCGGTATATATTATCCTACTATTTCAACTATGTTATTTTATATAACTCTAACATTTTTATTACTTAGTGAATATATGGAAAACCAGTTTATAAGGCAATTATTAAAAATGTTTGTCAAAATAAAAATATTTTATTCCTATTCCTTCTATTTATATTATTGGTTCTCAGATAAATCCTACTATTAAAATAGACGGTACTAAATCACTAATTGAAACTATTTACGATTGTATAGAAGTACTACCACCTCCAAGTCCCAAAATCTAAATCACCCACCACCTATTGAACAAACTAAAGAAGAAGTGTTGAATAGCGTAGAACACCAATGCAAAAATATATATAGATTTTATCAACAAGAAAATGCTAGTAACGCATCTGGCTACCATACCATCTTCTTCATCTTCAACACAACCTCACAAAAGACATCTTTGTTTCTGCGGCTAGTATTGAAAGCCTCGTAAATAGAATGTGCGGCCGCACTCTACTAACCAAATTAGCGAGTTGGATATTTTTGTTTTGCGTGGTTCTGCATCAGTATCAAGAAGTTATCAATGAAGATGGACAAGAAGACTTGCTTTGAAATCGGAGGGAATGAGAAGACCTTTCCGACACTTTCATTGATGGCTCGAGATGTTTTGAACATTCAAGCGCCATCAATCAAGCTGCGTCGAAAGCGCTTTTTCTGCAGTGTATATCAAATAGGAGACCACGACACTCATTGGCCGGAGACACTTTGAAATTGCAGTATTATTCAGAGATTGGATACGAGCGGAGCGGAGAAGGTGCGGTCAACCGGAGATCAACGAAGAAGATGATGAAAACTACAACGAAATCTTAACCGAAGGTAGTGGAAGCGACGTGGATCAATTTGACCAACAAATACCTATTCCAACCGAAGAACCACATGAAATCATCAAGCAATTAGAACAGATATTTTGAAAATGTAATTTTTTTAATTGCAATTTTATTATGTAATTTGCAACTTTTGGACAACACCATAAAGTTGCAATTTAGATTTTAGACAATTGTATTTGTATTACAAAAAAATCATATGTCTATTAAATAATATAAGAGGCACAAAACAAATTTGGGATGTTTTTTTTACACTTTCTTTTTTTGTTTATTGAGTTTTTTTCTACATATGTTATTTAAAAAAAAAAAGGAAACCCGACCCGCTTCGCCCGACCCGAGCCCGACTCCGAGCCCGCCGCTTCGATATCGACGGATCGGGATCGGACGGATCGAGCAGTCCCGCCTGCATCTGACCCCGCTTAGCCCGCTAGTCCCGATCCCGACTCCCGCTCGTCCCCGCCGACCCGACCCGCTGCATCTTACCGCTGTATTCGAGCCCACTTAATCGCCACCCCTATTTAACGGTAACTTATCATTGGATAGATTATAAATGGTCTATGCAAAAACGTATCTTAGCGTATAGATATATATATGATAGGCACACTGGTACTTTTATTGCAGAAAATATTTATCAAGTGTGCGATTATTACGGAATAACTGATAAAATTATGACTATTACATTAGATAACGCTTCTTCTATCAATTATGCTATTACAATTTTAATAAATAGTTTAACTCCATCTTTTCCAGATCATTTTCATATAAAATGTGCATGCCATATATATAACTTAGTTGTAAAGAATATAAAAAGCTTGTCACAATTGCCAACTACCTTATAGAAAAATCCAGAAGAAGTACCCACTAGGTGGAATTCTTTATACGAGCAACTACTTGTTGCTTATGACTATAGAAAACCTATAACTTTATTTTTTTAACTCTCATAATCAAAATCCAGCTGATATGGTTGTAGATAGCGTTTAGGGAAAATTTTCCGAACTTATTGTATTTCTAGAGAAATTTTTTCAAGCAACAAAAGAATTTTCCCGTATATATTATCCTACCATTTCAACTATGTTGTTTTATATAGCTCTAATATTTTTACTGCTTAATGAATATATGGATAAACCAGCTATTAAAAAAATATTTATCAAAATAAAAAAAATATTGTATTCATATTTCCACTATTTATATTATTGGTGTTGTATTAAGTTTGACTACTAAAATAGACTGTACTAAATCACTTATTGAAACTATTTATGATTGTATAGCAGTACTACTACCTCCAAGTCCCAAAAATCCAAATCACCCACCACCTATTGAACAAACTAAAGAAGAAGTGTTGTCTAGCGTAGAAGACGAATGCAAAAAAGTATATAGGTTTTACCAACAAGAAAGTGCTAGCAACCTACCGGCTTCCATACCATCTTCTTCTTCTTCAACACAACCTCACAAAAGACATGATGTTTCTGCAGCTAGTATTGAAAGCCTCAGAAACAGAATGTGCAGCCGTACCACTACTAACCAAATTAGAGAGTTTGATATTTTTGTTTTGCAGGGTTCTGTACCGTACCAAGCAGTTCTTAATGAATAAGGACGTGAAGACTTGCTGAAATATTGGAGGGGGAATGAGAAGACCTTTCCGACACTTTCAATGATGGCCCGAGATGTTTTGAACATTCAAGCGTCATCAACGGCGTCTGAAAGCGCTTTTTCTGCCGACAAATATCAAATAGGAGAGCACATACACTAATTAGTCGGAGGCAGCTTGTAGATTGCAGTATTATTCAGAGATTGGATATGAGCGGAGCGGAGAAGGTGCGATCAACCGGAGATCAACGAAGAAGAAGACGAAAACTACAACGAAATCTTATCCGAAGGTGGTGGAAGCGACGTGGAATAATTTGACCAACAAATACCAATTTCAACCGAAGAACCACATGAAATTATCAAGAAACTGGAACAGATTTTTTTCAAAATATAATTTTTTAATTACAATTTTACTATGTAATTTGCAACTTTTGAACAACACCACAAGGTTGCAATTTTGACAATTGTATTTGTATTACAAAAAAAATCATATGTCTATTAAATAATATAAGAGGCACAAAAATAGTCTTGGGATATTTTTATTAACTATCTTGTTCAATTATTGAGTTGTTTATATATGTTATTTTTTAAATTAAGTGGAAAAAAAACCTCCCCGACCCTATCCCGCCCCGACCTGATTCCGACGGGATCGGGATCGGGATCGGGACGGGACTTCGGCGAATCCCGCCCCTTTCCCCGTCCCGCCCCGACCCAATCTCGCCGTACCCGCCCCGACAGTCCCGAACCCGCCCCACTAGCCACCCCTAGTCCAAACAAACCTTTAAGCAATCAAAGCGCTGGGGGACCAGAGACTCAAAGCAAAAAGAAATGAAAGGTGAACAGTAATTGCCTAAACAATTAAGAGAAAATAGTCAAATGAGCTTCCACGTTTAACCGGAATTCCAAATACACACTGTATTTTTGCGAAAGTTCTATTATCCCCTGCACTAATTTAAAATAAAATATGTTGCCCTCTAAATGCTGAGATGACATGAGGTGGCAAAAAAGTGTATTTCACTCTCTTTGAGAGAGTGAGAGGCAAAAATAAATTATTAATTTTTTTTTTTATAAATATATTTTATTTAATATTAACTTTTTGTTATGGATATTATCATATATTGTGGATGTCTATCTTCAGGAGAAATATTAGGGCTAATAACTTTGGTTCCAAGTCAATTCTCTCCTATAAATAGAGATGTTCCCCTCATTGTATTTCATCCCTCAAGAGAAATAAAGAATTCTCATCCCTTTCTCCACAATATCTTGTTCTAGTTTTATTATTTTATAACACGTTATCAGTACGAGATTCTAACCAACTGAGAAAATTGAACAACATCATAAAGCCACAGAATATTTCCACGTTTGCTCACAATTGTTCTGCGGGTAAGATTTGTTTTATTAAGACTTGTGTAGGTTTATAAAGTATTGTGAATGACTATTTTATTCTCAACGTTGGTGAATGGTGAAACACTTTTATAAAGTGTTAAATATTGCATCTTGTGGTAATGATGAAAAAAGCTAATATGACCGATGATTAAAAAGGTAAATCTCCTTAATAACATGAGATTGCTTCTCTGGGGTGCTTACAAGATTTCTGAGGTAATTAAATTTTTCTCCCGAAGAGCAAAGTTATCGGAAGGACATTATAAATATCATATATATACCTCAATTTTTTCTTGAAGTAGCAATATCTTAAAAGATGTTCTAAACATGCTTAAGGCACATTCTTATATATGTCTCGATTTACTCCTGAAGTAGCAAGATCTTAAAAAAGTTCTAAGTTATCATTACTTGATATGTTTAAGGCACGTTGAGATATGTTTCATTCCTGAAGAATGAGAACTTTTGAAAAATGTTATAAGTACATATCCATTCCCTGAAGTGAATGTGATGATTAGTAAAGATTATAAAGACAAACGTGCTCTTTATTGTGAAAATATCACGACCCACCTCCAGAAGAGGTAGGATAATTGAGAAATAATATTTTAAATATTTTATGCTTTACTCCCGAAGTAGCAAACTTAGAATTTTTCTCCCGAAATAGCAAACTCAAAAATCTGCTCTCGAAGTAGCAAATTTTAAACTCTACTCTGGAAGTAGTAGAATTTTAAAAGTAGTAAAACTTTGAATTTACTCCTGAAGTGGTAAATCTTTGAACTTCACTTCCGAAGTAGTAGAACATTGAACTCTATTCTCGAAGTAGTAGAAACTTTAAATTTTACTATTGAAGTAGTAAATCTGAAATTTACTCGTGAAATAGTGAATTCAAAATTTATTCCCAAAGCATTAAGTCTCTGTAATTTACTCCTGAAGTAGTAGAACTTTGAATTTACTCCTGAAGTGGTAGACTTTTGAACTTTACTCTCCAAGTAGTAAGGTTTTGAATTTTACTTCCAAAAGTGTTCAACTTTAAAAATTTACTTCTTTATTTCACATATTAAAAGAAGTTTATATTTGAACTCACTGGCATATTTATGGAATAATAAGTTGTAGAAACTTAAGAGATAGCTAATTCCATCGTTTGAAGTATACTGCCTTCTTATCATTTGATCTATCAAGTAACAATTCTGTTAGCGGTGGCTCTCATTTCCTTCATAAAATGTACGCGTGCTCATTTTTTTTTCCTTTTCTCTGTTGAGGTATGTCACTCTCTCAATTTTTAAACTGCAGTTACAGTTGTACTTCGTGATTTTGACAGACTAACTTTTACTATATATTAAAGTAATAGATGAAAGATTTGTTATGTATGGTATAACTAGCATAAAGTACCGTGCTTCTGTTTTGAAAGTATTCAAAAAATTGAATTCACATGTTTCATGACTTGATCTCACAAAGGTTGGTATTAGACATTAGTTTTTCCTTGCAGTGCATGTATATATGATTTTCAAAATAGATTTACTATTAAAAATACAAATGACATAGTGAATCAACATTTAATACGTTAGTGCTAGGTATGCATACAGTAATTATCTTAGTACTTATGTGCATGGTTTGTATAGTCATAAATTTTTGATACCTTTTTAACTTTACAAAATATGTGAATCTATCATCACTGATTGTGCATCTGCATATGAGTATTATGAATGTATACAAGCATCCTCGGAATACGTGAAGACCGAAATTCATTAAACGAAAAAGGGTGAACCCTTATACCTATCGCACGTCAAATCATCTTGAAATTTTTTATTATGTATCATTTAAGGCAAAAGGATATAAATTGTGTAGAATACTATCTACTATAACCACATTGACATATTATGGTTACTGTAGCAGCTTTGATGATAACTATTCGAATCTTAATGGTATTCTCTCTGAATGAGATGTATGAAATACTAAAGTTTAGAACTTACTTTTCATCATTTATAAATTATATTATCTTTAAATGTCCATTTAATTACTATTTACTTCATGATACCAGCAGTGTCTAACTATAAGTTCTTTTATGATACCCGCAATATCTAAGCAATATTTGATTGTACAAAATTAATGATCAAGTGCTCCAGAAGAGCTAACTATTTATCTAGAAGATCATGACATTATTTATCTAGAAGATCATGACACAAATAGTGTCCAAACAATATGTGTGATTATGGAGAATAAAATAGAGGCTCCTGAAGAGCCTATATATATATATATATTATGTCATTCGTTCTAGATTGTAAAAAGTTGTTATGATCGAAGCACAAGTTGTAGTAAACCCGAAGTTTACTAAAGTAAATGGCTATCACATTGAAGCTATAAATGATTAGATGACTAAATATCTACGAAAGCATAATGGGTAAGAAATATGTATTTGAAAGGTTAGCCTCTTTATTCTTCAAATTGTATTACACAAATATAAGCATGATGAAATCACATGTCACGATAAACCAGAAGTTTATTGTACAAAATATAATTCATGTTATAGTAAACCAGAAGTTTACTAAAACAAATAGCACATGACATGGTAAACATGAAGTTCACTAGTACAAATAAATTTATCAATTGATGTGACAATTTTGATTGTCCTGATTTAAATCTGATGTGCTAAGTTTGTACTCGGAATATATTGAAGAACTAGAAGATTCTTCAAGAATTAATTTATTTGTTCTCATGATAAGTTGATTACACCAACTAATGTTGGGATTGAGTTCCCTAAATTCTAAAAAATATAAAAAGTGAAAAAACCTCTTATCTTTACGGATTTCCATTCTATGTGTGGGGATAGGGGCAGTGGCGTGGGGCAGGGACGTTGAATCTAGGAAGTGGGGCGTGGAGGCTGGTGACGGTAAAAGTGGGATGTGGGGTGTCGAGTCGGTGATGGGAACGTTGGGTGGGGTTGAGTTTGTCGGAAGGGGGCAGTGGGATGGTGTTATGGTAACGGGATGATGGGTTGGGGCAACGACTAGATTCGGGAACAGTGGGGTGGCCGACGGGGAGTGAGGTGGTGGAAGGGAGGCTGCCGGAGGCAGTGGGCATGGAGCCGGACCGGGAAATCCATGTATTATGTTTTGCAGGAGAAGGGAATTATCCAAATTATCAACAAAGCCATAGTCGGGGACATGAAACTGATGGATGTTGGAATAAGGGAAAATATTTTCCTCAAACGTGACGTGACGAGAGACAAGGACTTTATTGGTGGACGGATCGAAGCATAAATATCCCTTGTGGTTTGGCGGGAAACCCAGGAAAATGCAAGGAGTGGTCCAAGGTGCTAACTTGTGAGAAGTCGTAGGGGCAAGATTAGGATAGCATAGACAACAGAAAGTGCGTATGTGACCATATATGGGGATTCGACGGAATAGAATTTCTTTCGGGGTTCTACTACGGAGGGTACTAGTAGGACCTGTTAGCTCATAAGTAAGTATTATGACGAAGTGGCTGTTTCTCACCCGACACGATCATACGAGGTCACAATTCACCCAACACGATCATCCGGGGTGAACAAAAATTGGGGATCGGATGCGGGCGAAATTCCCGCCAATGGCTGAGATGTTCAGTCGACTCCCTCCCCCTTTGTGGGGGTCCCGACCCCTGCGAGTGAGCAGAAATGAAGGAGGAAAGAGGCCATGTTGAACCGTTATAAACTATACTTCTTCACTACTCGACATTAGAAGTATATTGATTTTTCCCCAATAACTGAATACTTTTGTCTGTAAATACTGCATATATGATTCCATCCATAAATTAATTTTCTTCCCTATGAGTTATAGTCTCAATAAGAATGCAAGTTCTTATTGTTCATATATTATGATATGAATATACCACATCAATTCGTTATGTATGGATGATGAGATTCCATTGATACAAAGCCAATTCCAATAGACTTATTGGAGGGTCTCATTGGCGTGCATCTAGTAGGAATTGAAACTACAAATTCTCTAATTATGAGTTGGGCGCAAGTGACAAATAAGAGTAGTAGATCATATTCTATGAAAGAAAAAAGCAAAAAAGAATAATTGGAATCCATAGTTGTGGATCTCGAATGTATTCTACCAATTTTAATGTGTATACCCAAAAAGTTGGTGGGAGAGAAGCATGAATGAGCAATGTACTAATCATATTGTTAATGGTACGTAGGATTCTTTCGGCTTTACTATTTTTGGGAGAGGTATGGGGGCAAGAGAATCGAAACACCATTCCATTATCCGTACAAAATTTATGAAAGAGGGAATTATTAAACTCACGACCATTGTCATATTGAAATGATTTGATGTCCTTTTCAAAATGAGTTTTAATATATGTGCAAAATTTAAGAAATGTGGAGTAACTTGAGACTTAAATTTGAGCGGATAGACCAAAAGAAAATTAGAGAAATCATCTAACAATACCAAATAATATTTATGACCGAGTTTGCTAGCGATATGAGATGTCCATAAATCCGCATGAATAATGTCAACGGGAGAAAACGTAGAACTTAAAGATGACATAAATGGAAGTCTAACATGTTTACCTAAAGGACAAGAATAGCAAATCGGGGTAAGATTCCCTTTATTACATGTAATTAAATTGTGACTTCTAAGAGAGTTAAAAACGGGAGCTCTCGGGTGTCCAAGTTTGTTGTGCCACGTGGATGTAGAGATCGCAGCAAGGGATGTATGTGGGTTGATACTGACAACGAAAGTGGATGAGAAAGGATAGAGGCCCCCACATTATTGCATATCATAAGAGGTGTCTCCATACGTAGGTCCTTCATAGAAAAACCAAAGGAGTCAAACTCAAGAGATATAGAATTATCAATAGGAAATTTCCAAACAGAGATTAATTTTTTAATGATATTAGGAGCATAGAGTACGTTGTGGAGGGAAAATGGAGGGTGAGGTTTCAGTGTGTGGGCGGTGTCATACCCTTGAATTGGAATGCGATTGCCATTTCTGAGTAAAACAAACTGAGGATTGCGTAGTAGAAGATTACCAGAGTTTCGAGTGAGGTGGGATGTGGCGCCCGTGTCCATGTACCAAGAATCGTCGGGCTGCTGTAAATTCATGGTGCTGTAAGTCTGGACCAAATCTGTTGGCGTGAGAAATCCGGATTGGGTAGTGGGTTATTGGGCTTCTGTGACGTGGGCCTGATGAGATGGACGTCAGGCATAGGGCATGAGGTGGGCCCAACACGCTGAGTTGTTGTCAATGGGCTGAGGTAGTCTAGTAAGGGTAGGGGGCGAGGCCCATCTGCCTGAAAACTGCCAAGGCAGTGGGCCGGCCCACTGGACTGGGTGTCGAGCCTGCTGTTGTGGCTAGCCGCTCGAGTTGAGCCTTCCCCATCGGCCTTTGCCTCTATCATCGCGTCCACCACCGCAACCTCTTCATCTGCCGCCCCCGCAGCTGTTGGTTGTCGGTGTGGCCGGCTGGTGCGGTGGTGGTCTTTGGTGCATCAACCACTAACACCTTTTGATTGTGTTCATCCTGTTTAGCACATGTAGTTTCTTCCAAAAGCAATTGTGACCGGGCTTTGTTGAATCTGGGTAGGGGATCGGCCTGTTGTATCATCGTTGCGAGTGTGTCGTATTCACCTTTCGGCAAACCATTAATTAGTTTCAATACCATCTTAGTGTCCAAAATCGGAGTGCTCACATTGGATAATTGATCGGTAACTAATTTTATTTGTTTGCAATAGTCGTACATGTTCGCAAAGTTTTCAAGACACATGTTATTAAATTGTTCCTCAAGATACACGACATGTGTATGTTTGTTGTCCTGAAAAATTTCCTCCAACCTTGTCCATAGCTCACGCGCTGAAGCGCATGTTTTCATAATAGTATGAAGCAAATCCTTGGATATGGTGCCATAAATCCATTGCTTGACGATTGCGTCTAGCCGGCGCCATGCCAAGTCGTCGACACCGATAGGATGGGGGTATGTGTCGTCAATATGATCAAGCACGTTGTATGCACGTGCATGAATGTGAAATAGTTCAACTTATGATGAATATTGTCCATCCTCTTGATCAAGAACCAAAGGGATAAAGTTCTTGATATTGGTTACGGCGAACGCCAGATGGAAGGAGGTAGTAGAGGAGGAGGTGGCAGGGTTGTGTGTAACGATGGGGGTGGATGAGGAACCCGTGGGAGATGTGGGAGTAGCCATTAGTAGGTTGTTTTCGGTGATCAGGGGGAGAGGGAAAAAATTAGGGTTTTTGTAGGGGGTGGCCGCTGCCGGTAGGGGGGGGGAGTAAGAGAAAGAAATAGAGAGAGGTGTTTTAGGGTTTGACTCTTTATACCATGTAGAATTGTATTAATCTTCTTTGATTGGAGTCTTCTCATTAATACAATATATATAATGTATACAATATGAATCTCACTTGAATGAGGATCTCTACTTTACATAATTACACTCAAATATTAATTATAGAATATACGGAAATATATATGAATATATTCGCTATCAAGATAGAAGAAGTAAGAAGGCACATGGAGCAGATAAACCAAACCTAGAAGGAGACATAGGAACATAGAAGTCGTAGAGTAGGATATTTGGGTGGATTTAAATAATACAGAGTAAAGGGTAAAATAAAATTATGAAATATTAAGTAAGGACATAGTTGGAAAGAGAAATTAGGTAACAATGGAATAACACCAAATCAGTTGTTACATAAAATAGAGCATTTCATTATTATGTAACGATGAAATTTAATAATACAATACAATGAATTTTAAATAGCAATCAAAACAAACATTGTTTTTGCAATAACGATACAATACAATACAATGGGTAACAACGTTCCAAACATAGTGTTAGAAACAATTTAATTTAATGAAATGATTTACAACCACACATTTATATAAGATTTATTTTAGACCACACATTTTGAGAGTCTTTCTTTCTTAAACTTCGTATCAAATCAAATGATGCCATATAATTGAGACGGAGGAAATATATAATTTTCTTAAAGTTTTCCATAATTTTTATCTTTTAACATATTATTTCAAGTTTGTACTTAAAAGTTTTGAATGGTGCAATAGATTCTATAGTACATAGATATCAGTTACTCAAATAAAGCTCAAACTAAAACTAAATCAATACTAAATTATGTCTGGCATATTACGTCAAATTTCATATGCTTTTGCCGCTCTTTATGCTTAGATTGAGAATTAAAATGCCCAACTCGGCTAATATGGTGAGTTTATGCTAACGGGTATTATTTGATGATTCAGAATCATTATGAAACAAAAAAATAAGAAAAATTCGTCAAGGATGAGGATAAATACAACTCAGCTTGCACCGGCCAAGTGTAAAAAAAAGAAGAGAAATTGAGGCCATTAGCTTAGCAGCTAGATGTGCTGAAAATTGGTT
The DNA here is from genome assembly GCA_029783415.1 of Anisodus acutangulus. Taxonomy (NCBI): domain Eukaryota; kingdom Viridiplantae; phylum Streptophyta; class Magnoliopsida; order Solanales; family Solanaceae; genus Anisodus; species Anisodus acutangulus. The sequence continues at coordinate 40,822,787 of CM056507.1, read as the reverse complement.
GAGGCCATTTGCAAGCTTTGACATAAACTTAGGACTAGCTGCATATATTGCTGAAAACAGGTTAAAGCCAAGTGCAAGCTAAGCACCAACTTGACCCCAATGCCTGAAGCAGTTAGGCCTTTCGCACCATTGTCCTTATTTTAGGGTGGTCTTTAATTTTTGTCCATTAAATTAAAAATATTTAATTTTTGCTTTTCTCCAAAGATTTCGAGGTTCTGAGTTCGAACACTGCTTAGGTAAAAATTAAAAAGAATTTCGCAAGGCAGATGTTTGTAGCAAAAATATGTCTATTCGGGGAAAATTAGGCACAGTAGAGGTTTGTCATAAGACAAACTTTTACCCAAAACTAGGCCTTAAAGGTAAACTTCTGTCGATATAGGTCTAATTTTGCTCGAATAAGCCTAATTTTGCTACAAACCTTTGCCTTGCGATTCTTTTTAAAATTTTAGCCTGAATTGGGGTTCGAACCCGAAACCTATGGATTTTTAGGTGAAGGACAAAAATTAAAAATTCCAAATTTGAGGGGCAAAAATTAAAGACCAGTGCCTTTGAAGCGCACTCCGCACAAAAAAATGATTAGAAAGGATTGTGCACAGAAAACGCAGAGGCAACATCTCGTACAGAGCTGGGAATTCAACGTTAACATTGAGTTTTTTTTTTTTTTTTTTTTTTTGATAATCCAGGTTTCCAGGCTTGCGCCTGACTACTTCACTGGTATTACCCAGACGTCCTGGAGATGATGGGACCGGTCCTTCAGCACCCCACCACCAGGTAAATCGCGGGATGTGCACACATGGTCAGTGTCTGCTTGCGTCCAACGGATCAATGCTACAAGGTTGACCCCCCCACAGGCCCCATCCACAAGGCTTGGCGGAGACCGAACCCACACTGCAACATGCCCGCGCGGCTTTTAGCGCCCAGGCTTTACCACATGTATGTGCCCCGGAGGGGAGAATCGAACTTGCGACCCTAAGGCCGCAAAGTTGACTCCCTGCCAGCAAGCTGACCCCTCTGGATAAAACTAAGGTAGGGTAAACTTTTTAAAGTGACTGGTCCCACCGCATTACGGCCCCATACCCCAGAAAACCCCACCTCCGGCCTGGCCCTACGGATTAGTATACACCGTTTGGCCCTATGCGTATGGAGGAATTTTTTTGGGGGAACACAGTTCCACTCTCACTGATCAGAGGACTCGAACACGGAACCTCAGACAGCTGTTGGGGTGCTACGAGAATGTTGATGTTGGAAGCTTGAATTGATGATATTGGTTTATACACGTAGTTTTGAGATTAATTATTTTATTATTTGGCTAACTATTAAATACTATCTATGAATCTAGAAGTAATTCGAAAGTGGAATTTTTAGATTGTAATTAGATTAAATAGAGCAAATTCTTGAACCTGGGCATCAACAAACAAATTCGCGGTTAGAATAGACATATACTTAATTGTCTTACTTGGTTATTATACATGAATTATTAAGGAATTTTTTAAAAAATTATACAGCCCAACATAAAATTATACAACTCAATATAAAATATTAGGCCACATACCCCCAATATACAATATTATACATGAAAAAAGCATTGTACATAATGTATACAAGTATATAAAAAATGTTTATACACAAACATGGACTACCCGGTAACAAACTCAACCTATGGGATACTTGGCATAAATATTTTCTCAAGTAAACATAAAATTTAATTTTCTCAATTGTTATGCGCTTTCTTGTTAATTCTAATTCCATAGACATATAGACATTAGGTTAACGAATAGACGAGTTGTAACTCGAGAGATTCTTATGAGAAAATTAATCATGTCAATCAATGAACCAGAGAAATCAATTAGTTAATTCAAGTGGATAAGTAAACAAAATTGGTAGCTGTCCATAACCTTTGAAATATTTTCTCTCATTGAATCCAGCCTCTAAGTTTGCTTACTTCTTATTTCTAGTTCCGTAGTCTTTTTAGTTAATCAAATTACTTTTGGGAAGTCGCTTGAATAAAATACTAGTAGATTAGTAATTTAGTGAATAGTTAATTATAAATCTGTAAAATAATATTCAATCTTATTATTTATTGCTTGTCGACCACGTATACGCACGTCGTATGACACCAACACCAATACTAGTGACAAAAATTCAATTCTAAAACTAGCGTTTGATCATGTAATTAATACCTTTAAGAGGTATTTATTTTAGCATAAGTTAGTAGTTTTAGACTATGTTCTTTTTTCTTATGGCTTATTAGTGATACTTGTGTTGTGAGATTTCATTATCTTTATTGTTGATGATATTATATTTTAATATAATTTTATGACTTATCTCATATTTTGTGATTTTTTTCTTGGGAAGCACATTAATTGTTGTACCTTATCAAGACCAAAGAAATATTTGGAGCAAAAATACATCTATTGTGCTAGACACTTTACCAGGGAAAACCCCCCAGAAAAAATGAAAATAATTGAAAAACTCGACTTTTATTAATTTGATTTGATTTATAAATTTAAAAAATAGATACAATTAATTTAATTTAATAAATTGAAAAAACCCGACTATCTATGTGCACGGTGCACCCCTGATACTCGCTTAACGGCTGACATTTTTGTACGGACTCCATTAATAACAATTCAAATAAAAGCCACTATCATAGTGAGTTATCGAGTCAATTTTGACAGCAAATGCCCTTTTCAGTATTCAAATCACGGCACAAGTGCAGCAGTTCGAGATGACGGAAAAGCAATTCTTGAAGCACTAACTTGCACTCTTTTCCTAGCTTAGTAGTGCTTTGCTTGCCATATTCCACTACATTTTTGGCCAATGAGACATGACGTACGATATGCCCTTTGACAGGAAACACAATGTATCTAATTGTGGGGCCTAACAACTTGCTGTTTATTCAATAACTAATTAAATATTTTTATGTTATCAGTACACAAAACTTAAACTTGATTCCAACTAGTTGATCATCTTTAGAAAAAAAAATTACTCCCTCTTTCAAAATTTATATAACACAACTTTTTGTAAATAGTAATAATGTAATTTTAAATTTCTCATTTTACCCTTAATGGAATGATTTGTAGCGACACATTTCTCAATGTCTTGTTTTAAATCACAAATTTAAAAAAAAAATCATTTCTTTTTTAAACTCTGTGTCAAAATCAACCACCTTCATATAAAATCGGACGGAGATACTACTATGTTTAAATAGAAAGACAACTTCAGCCGTCCAAGTGTGGTAAAGATTAACCATAAAATAGGGGTGTGTTAAAGGAATTTCGTTATAAGTTGGAGGAGCAAAGTATGTGTTAAGCAACAACACATTCCCGATGCGGTTTCACAACTGAGATTTGAAAAGGATGGAGTGTACGGATACCTTATTCATACCCACCGCTATCCTTTGTGGGTAGATAAGTTATTTCCTGATAGTCAATCAACTCAGGAATGCAGTTGCTTAGACAATGCACATAATTCAGTTTGCAGCCATTCCCAACTAAGGCAAAGAGCAAACCATCAGTACTGGCCATTGCACAATGTGGCACTTATTAAGCATCAAAAGGACAAGCCTTGATACACTCTTGATTTTGACATACCAACCTCTGCAATAGCTAGCTGCCTAGCTCCCTAAGCCCAAGACAAAGGTTCTTATACAAAATTACAGAGCATTGATTCAATAAGAGGTAGTTTAAAATTCCTCTACAAACAGCAATTATTCTTGTGTGACCATCCATTCTGTTCCTACTTTTTCTCACCTTTTTCCAGCAGGGAGTGTTTGGGGTTACGTTGTTTAGACTCTCCAAAAATGTTGTCGCATCTGTGTTGGATCCTCCGCAAAAGTACTACTTTTAGAGGATTCTGACACATACCCGACGACATCTTGAAAGAGTCCGAGCAACACAGATTTGGAGGACAGAGGGAATAGGGGTTGGAGGACCAGACGCTTAGCAAATATAAATTGCGCTCGCAACAAAATAAATCTAGTGCCCGACCGAAGACCGGCATCCTAAGTAATATGATTAAATCATCACAGCAGAGAAATTTGCAAAAATCCTAAATTCTTTCTTAAAAGGAGTCGTACTTGATGAGGATATTCTTACACTTAGGAAACCTCAAGCCTCATTGCATCATTCTACATTAACCTGGCTTCGCACATTTGCCTTCCATATACCTAATAGACACAATTTTGAACTAGAATTTGGCCCCATCTGCACTTCAAAGCAAAATATGTACAGGAACAATTGAAGCCGGTCAAAAATAGAGTATGAGATATTTGACGCTTGTGATGACCATTTATCTAAAGATATCTCATGCATTTGCCGATTGAGATGGCAATCTAGGATGGTTATGTTCTCCTTCGTAAGTTACAATAAGCATCGAAGGTTCTTCCAAGCATCTCTCAACATGTTTCCTCGCAGGACAGCCTCTCATACTGCTACACTTATAGTATCCCCTGCACAAGCCAAAGAAAGCTTTAGCTTTACTTTCTGCTTACCCTAACATAAACCTGAGGTTGTTTTTTGCTTGACTCATAGAAATTGTACAGCTGGAGGAGCTACTAGCAAACCAAAATTCCTAGAACGAAAGGTAAGAATACACAAAGCAGCAAGTTCACATTCTAGTTCAGCAATTTTTTTATCAACTATGCCACTATTACAACATCCCTTTTCGGTTGATCAGATTAAATCTTCCAAGCTGTTAAATATCCAAGGAGTTGCCATCTCGACCAGCCAAATAAGATACAACATGACCAAAATTCAAGCGAAACGAAAAGCGAAAAACGAGCAGGCAACAATGATATGAACGACTTTGCAGGAGAAAGAAACACAATAGTAAACACACGAATTTCAATCATTTGAGATAAATGTATATTGAAGTGTACGGAAAGAGCACTATTATCAAGTCTTGCGTGTGAAAGAGATGATAAGGTAATATATGCAACAGAAACAAACATCATACACAACAAGACGGAGCAATACACTAAGAAGCAATCAGGGTAAACTTTTTGCAATTCAAATTTGTCAAAACTTAGCTCAATTTTGCAGATAGTAATGTTAATTCAGCTGCATCTTACAGGTAAAAAGCAAGAATAATACCTAGGGTGCGGAGAACCTTTGATCGGCTTCTGTCCGTACTTTCTCCAAGAATACTCATCCGGGGGAATATCAGCTAGCTTGTTACTTATAGCAGGAACCTTGATTGATCTCTTTACCCTGTGCTTCCTGTTAAAACATAATCCAGCAAGGTTTTAAGTACATATAAAACATATAAGTATCAAAAAGGAACTGTTCATATGATGCCTAAAATTACAAACCTCTTCTTGGAACAGTGACATCTACCACTACTTCCACATTTCACACTTCCCTCCTCTCCCCTTCCAGAGCATCTTTTCTTGTGTTGAAATGAGCTCTGATCCGCAGAGGGCGAAGCGCCAATAAAATGAAAGCCACCATTACTACCATCCAAGTTAGCAACACTTCCATCAATACTCAACGAGGAGATAAACGACCTAGTGGATGACATGGTTGGAGTACATGTAGAACTATCAAAATTTAGACTAATCCCACTATTGCTACGCCGATACATCATATCTGCCTGCTGCTGCTGCTGAAGTTGATACCGCCTCTGTTGTTGGACAAATTGATAGCTTGCCAAATTCGTTTGTTGGGCTAACTGAAGAGGATTTTTACTATGTGAGCTTAATTCCAATGAAGGGTTACCTAAAGTAAGTGTGCTTTTCACATTAGAACCAATTTCAGGAACTGGCAGTAACTGTAGGGCTTTAGGCTGATCATCAATTTTGCAACTTGGGTTGTCTAAAAGGAGGTTATGAGGGAAAGGGGTGTTAATTTTCTTGGCCTTTCTTACTCTTGCATGACCTAAATTGGAATTTAAGAGAGTAACCACTTTCTTGAACTTGTGAACAGCTTCTCCAGTTTCCCTCACTAACTCATGTTTGTGATCATGATGGGGTTTTTGAGATAACAGATTAATAACTCTATGACAACTCTCAACTGCAACCCTGTTAGCTTCCTCAATCTCCTCCATATCTCACCAACTAAAAGAAACTGAAAAAAGGTTGCCCTAATTCCTAAAATACAAGAGATGAAAAAGAACAGCCCAATACACTAAGTTCACACTATGAACGGGATCGCAGGAAGGATATCCCAACCAAATTATGCAACACAATTAAAAACTAGGCATCCTTAGGACTTCAACCATCTATGAACACAAGAAAAATTCAAGAAAGGTAACATCTTGACAACATAGCAGGTGGGAAAACAGAAAAACAAGACACAGGTATAACATTGAGCAAGAAAGAAAACAAAAGAAGAGACCTTTAGTTGGACTTATGGGATTGTGGTGTCAAACAAACCCTAGATTCTCCAATCTCCATAGGGCTGCAGTGATGGATGGAGAGAGAGAGTTTGGGAGGTGTGAAAGAGAAGACTTTGCTTAGTTAGTTAGCTATAGAGAATTACATGCCCAAAGAAAAAATAGATACAAAAGCTGCAATCTTTATTTTACATCACTGTCATTGTTAGAAAAGAGAAATAGAGATTAGAGAGAGAAAACAATCAGTAGTGAAGTACTATGATTAATAAAGAAGTAAAGTCTGTTCATTTAGTTGATTTGTTATCAAATCCTCATCATTTAAACACATTTAGTAATTTATTTATAGTAGTGTTGATGGGTATTACTATCTCCGAAAATAATCTGACGTAAATCAAAAAATTAAATATAAAAAAAAACAAGTAAAGCAACATTTCTTCAACTCTCTGACAACGAAAGAGAGAGAAGTCCTCGGGCATAGCTGGATGACAAATGAGGTAAATTTAAAATTCAACTGAACGCCTACAACGTGGGTTCGAATCATGATGGAGCACTTTGCTCTCCTCTGGAATCGGACCTTGTAGTGATATCAGAGCCAGGAAGCTTGATATAAAAAAAAATTGATTTAATACTATTACATTATTACTTTTCCGCTTTTATTTATTCGTTTTTAATTTTGTAAGTTTCTTAAGAATTAATTCGTTTGTCATTCCTCGTTCACTTTTAATTTTATACGCTCCTTGAAAGTTAATAAATAAAATAGATATTTTATTATAATATTTATATTAATTGACATATGATCTCAATAAATTTAGAAAATGATTTAGAAATAAATAATTAATATTAGAGTAAAAAAATGGTTTTCTCTTAATATGTTAAAATAGATTAACGATAAAAGTGACAATTTATTTTTTCATAGCAAATAAGTTTTTTCAACTTTATTTTATAAAGGATCGGAAAAGAAAAAATGGAAAAGAGATTATAAGGTGGACAATTAAATTCTCGCTAATAAAGTGAAAACTCATATAACTAACTAATTTAATTATTAAAATTTCTATATAGTGGACAAGTCAAGGCGAAACTGCCGTTTCAGTCACAGATTTCAAAGGGTTGGGTCCCAGTATTGGACCTTGTTATTCCCACAGGCACACACATCTTTTTCTTTTTTTTCCTCTTCCAAGTTGATTTTCTTTGTCTCTACTCTCTAGTCTGCACTGTTTTTTACTACTTCCAACGTGGCTCGCATCTTGTCCTTTTCCCTACAAACAGCATCTTAGGCCTCATTTACCTCATTTATTTGTAATTAATGGAAGTTTAAATTTTAATTATTCAAATTAAGTTAATTAAGTGTATTTTATCGGTCTGAATCTAAATCATTCAGATTCAGTTCATTAAGTTCATTTATTTTATTTTTTTATGAAGTTTTTTAATGGGTTTAAATGAATTTGAATGAATCAGATCTGTAATAAGTCTTAACACCATTCAGACTCATTTAAAATAATACATTTTATTTTGCATACAAAAATTAAATATGGGAAATTCATCTTATCAATAAAGTCCCTATCTTCACTTCACAATTTTTGAAAGATTGCAATGACTCTATAAATTAGTGTTTCTCGTAACAATAACAACGAATTGAAAAAAAAATCTTGAATACTAACCGTCTTATCAAATCTGGAACTAAATACATAATATCAAGCTTCAAGAAATAACCGAAAACACTCAAAAAATTGAGTCAAGTATTGAAAAAATTTCACCTTTTTATTTTATTTTAATAAAATTTCTTACTAGAAAACATCTTGTGGAATTCAGTCAGAACAACTTCTTTAAATCACTTTCACTTGATAGAAAAATGTTTACCATTTTAATAATAAGCACAAATTCTTAAAATAATTTATGTTACCATGTTACAGTATTTTTTATATTGATATATAAATTTTATTTGCATTTCAGATGTTCAAATTTTATCTTTGTAGAAAAAAAAGATAATTCAAATTTTTAATCAAATATAAATATTTAAAATATTATTTTCTATCAAAAATAAGTTTATTTTGCTGAAATGAGATGTTTATAATATTTTATTAATATAGTGGTTAATTTCATATCCACATTCAGATACTGAAATAAACAGTCATAATCATACAATATTCAGATTTAGAGACAACATCTTAATATTCATATGTGTATTCATATTCAGATATCTAAATTTTAATACACATCTTAATATTCAGATATGTATTCAGATTCAGACGTCTTAATCTTAATGGAAATAAATGAGGCCTTATTGACTTATTGCATCTACCTAAATTTTAATCTTTTTTAAAACAAAAATTGGTAAGAAATCCTCGTGTTCCACCCCTCTTAAAATTGTCATATTACTTGCTCATTCTTTTCTTAATCTGTATGTATTGTTGTAAGAATAATTATGGGACAATCCCATAATTATTTCCAATCACTACTAATTAAGATGTAATCTTGTAATTATCATTGTAAATCAATTAGTCATCATTTAGGTAGATTAGCATCTTATCTTTTAGGTAAACTTAGATTAGTACTACATTGTAATATTGTATATATTTGCTATCATTGAAATAAAATACTCAAGGGATTAATTCTCCCACATGGTATCAATAGCCAAAGATCCTTTGCCCTAAACTCCTCTCTTTTCTTCCTTAGCCGCTTTCTCCCTCTCTTTATTCTATTGATTTTCGGCCAACTACTAGGTTTAGTACTCCTAAATCCTAACCCTAAATACTTCCTCAAAACCTAAACACTCAACTAAACCCTAGCCAATTACTACAAACCCTACCCCCCCTCCTCGGCTACACTTCCCCAAAGTTGAGGTTTCTTTCATCCACTTCCATCAAAATACCACTTCATTCTCCTCTTCCTTTGATTCTAAGTGAAACCTATGGCCGAAAAACAAACCTTTCATCCCGCTCTTGCCATTAATAACGTCAAGAACTTTATCTTCATATCTCTTGAAATGGATAAAGGGAAGTATACCTAATGGGCAGAACTATTCAAAATTCACTTCCGTGCTTATGAGGTGATTGACCATAGCCTTCCATCCGAATCACCGTCGGATACCACTACGGTAGATAAGAAATTATGGTCTCGATTAGATGTTATAGTCCTTCAATGGATTTATGGCACAATTTCAAATGATCTTCTCCATACCATCTTGAACACCAGTTTACGAATATTAAATTGGATGACTTTTCCAACATCTCAGCCTATGGTCAAGAATTAAAGATGCTTGCGGACCAATTGTCCAACGTTGGTTCACCCGTGACAAATCAACGGTTAGTCATCCAGTTGATTGCCGGATTGAATGAACAATATGATGGGGTTGCTACGTTCATTCAACAAAGTAATTCATTGCCTCCTTTCTATGAGGACCGTTCAAGGTTAATTCTCGAGGAAACAAGGAAGGCAAAACAAGCATCTTCTGGAGCATCCATCGCCGGCACTGCTCTCGTCTCCACCAACTCATTTTCCACGGATTCGGAGCCCCAAAATTCTGGTTCGGGGGGCAATAATAATCGTCAAAATAATGTCCAAAAACGGGGTTCAAACTGTAACAATAATAAAGGAAAAAATAATGGTGGAAAGGGATGAGGCCGTGGCGGTGGCCAACCCGCTGGAGGCAGCGGCGGTAATCAGTGGGGGCAGTACCCACTGTGGGCCTAGGCCCCACAGTGGGCTGCCTTGTTATGTCCGTACCCTACTTTTTCGTAGGCCATGCCTCCACCTTAAACTCGCCAACCCGAAATTCTAGGGTCTCATCCCCAACATGCGTTTGCGGCTCAGGCACCATCGTCGGTAGGTTATGCGCCCACTGACATCGAACAAGTCATGAACTACATGAATCTAAATGTTCCAGACGAGTCATGGTACATGGACATAGAGGCGTCACACATGACTACATCTCAATGTAATCTCTCATCTTATTTCAATATAAGCAATAATAAAAATATTATTGTCGGCAGTGGTCAGAAAATTCCAATTCATGGTATTGGTCAGGTAACACTACCCTCTCTACATCCTCCATTATACTTGAAAAACGTCCTACATGCACCAAAAATAATTAAAAACTTGATATCTGTTAGACGTTTTACAATTGACAACAATGTTTCTATGAATTTTGATCCGCTTGGCTTTTCTGTGAAGGATTTTTAGACGGGGATGCCACTCATGAGATGTAATAGCACGGGGGACCTGTATTCCATCACTTCTGTTTCTAACAACCACATAACCAAACCATCCATCTTTGCTGTCATTTCTCCTATTGTCTGGCACAATCGGCTGGGTCACCCAGGAGCACCGATTTTTAATTCTCTTAGGAAGAATAATGTGTTTGCTTATAAATGAACTTTGGACTCTTCTGTTTGCCAATCTTGTGTGATTGGTAAACATGTTAAGCTCCCTTTTGCGTCCTCTACTTCTCATACTTTTATGCCGTTTGATATTTTGCATTGTGATTTGTCGACATCACATGTTTTGAGTTCTACAGGTCATAAGTACTATCTGCTAATTCTAGATGATTATTCAATTTTTTTGTGGATTTTTCCCTTAGGACATAAATCACAAAACTATACCATTTTAAAATAATTTAGTGTTTTTATCAAAACTCAATTTGATAAATCCATTAAATATTTTCAGTGTGACAATGGGGGGAATTCATAAATACCCATTTTAAAGATTTTTGTCACAAAAATGGGATGTCTTTGCGTATTTCGTGTCCACATACATCACCACAAAATGGAAAAGCTGAAAGAAAAATTCGAACAATTAATAATATGATTCGCACCATCCCTGTGCACTCTTCCACACCACCGAATTTTTGGCACCATGCACTTCAAATAGCAACCTATCTTTTAAATATTCTTCCTAGTAAACTGGTCTCCAATGTGTCCCTTACACAAATGTTGTATCATCGCCTTCCATCTTTTATACATTTGCGGGTGTTTGTGTTATCTGTTGTTTCCTTCTACTTCCATTCACAAGTTGCAGGCAAGGTCGACTTCTTGCGTGTTTTTGGGATATCCATTAAATCATAGGGGATATAAATGTTTTGATATGGCGACGGGGAAAGTTATTATCTCTCGTCACATAGTTTTTATGAGTCTAAATTCCCGTTTGCTAAGTCTCATTAGGCATTCTCACCTTCATATGATTTTTTGGACAACGGAATACATCTCATTTTACACCACCATCTCACTAATCAACCACCAGTTGACCCGTCACCCCGTAACAACCAGGTCCATGGGGGGAGCCCACTGCTCTATCACCGATAAACCGAGCCAGCCTATTACCCCGACCCAATAACCACTCGGTAAATCACCCTTCTACACCTTCAAACTTGGACTCCACTACACCCCTGAGATCCATACCACCCAACCGATGACAGTACAACCTCAGACCATTGAAATTCGTGCCATACACGAGATTTTTTGGCCCAAACGTCAGTTTAACTTACTATCTTTGGTTCAACCATCACCCATACTAAAAAAATCCCAAAGCAGACTTAGCAGACCCGAATTGGAAAGCTGCCATGTTAGATGAAATTAATGCTCTTATTGAAATAAGACATGAGAATTAGTGCCCCGTCCATCTACTGTGAACATTATTAGCTCTATGAAAATTAATGTTTGCAGGTTTTGTATCCACTCTTGGTTTCTCCCACAACAAGTCTGATAAATAATTATTCATTTATAAGAAGGGCAATGACATGACATAAATCCTGCTATATGTAGATGACGTCATTCTCACTAAATTATCTACCTCTATTCGCCAGTCTATTATGTCCTTTCTCGCAACAGAATTTGCGATGAAGGATTTGGTCTTTTAAATTGTTTTTTGGGCATTGTTGTCACTCAATATGCAGGTGGTCTGTTTATAAGTCAGAAGAAATACGCCGAGGAGATACTTGAAAAAGTCGGTATGTCATCCTGCAAGCCATCGCATACTCCAGTGGATACAAAAGCCAAATTGAGTAATACTGTAGGGGCTTCATACAGTGATCCTACACATTACCGCAATCTCGCAGGGGCCTTGCAGTACCTCACTTTCACGAGACCTGATATCTCCTATGATGTTCAGCAGGTGTGTTTGCATATGCATGATCCAAAAAATGAACATATGGGGGCTCTCAAATGGATTCTGCGGTACATCCGGGGTATTATTCAGTTTGGATTACATTGTATAAATCCTCCATCTCGACTCTATCCTCTTATACTGATGCGGATTGGGGTGGCTTCCCGGAACACGCGACGTTCAACCTCGGGTTATTGTGCGTTTTTGGGGGATAATCTGATTTCATGGTCATCCAAACGCCAGCCAACTTTTTCTCGCTCAAGCGCTGAAGAAGAATACCGAGGGGTAGCCAATGTAGTCGCTGAATCGTGTTGGCTTCGTAATATTCTCTTAGAGCTCCACTGTCTGATTGAGAAGGCAACCGTTGTTTATTGTGACAATGTGAGTGAGATATACTTATCCGGTAATCCAGTTCAGCATCAACGCACAAAGCATATCGAAATAGATATCTTATTCGTTCGAGAAAAGATAGCCTGTGGATAAGTATGGGTTCTCCATGTACCGTCCCGTTATCAGATTGTAGACATCTTCACGAAAGGTCTTCCGCGCATACTCTTTGATGATTTCAGGGACAGTCTCAGCATTCGAGAACCTCCTGCTAAGACTGTAGGGGACTGTAAGAATAATTATGGTTAAATCCCATAATTATTTCCAATCACTACTAATTAAGATGTAATCTTGTAATTATCATTGTAAATCAATTAGTCATCAATTAGGTAGATTAACATCTTATATTTTAGGTAAACTTATATTAGTACTACATTGTAATATTGTATATATTTGCTATCATTGGAATGAAATACTCAAGGGATTAATTCTCCTACAATTGTTTCATCTGAATTAATTGAATAGATAAGTTTTGAATATTAAATTGTTAAACAAAAATTAACTATTCCATACTCCAGCCTTAATTTTAAAAAATAAAAAGTTGCAAAGGTTTAATAAAAAAAGGGAGATGACTATTATTTTCAATAATTGAGTGACTATTTGAACTATCAACTCTACAACTCGAGCTAAAGTAATATAGAAAAGTTGTTTAAATGTCTACACATGGGCAATTATATGGATCAGGGTACAATATATATTATTGTGGATCCTTAAATTAGTTATGACACGTAGATTATGTGATGATGAGATATTTTATTATGTGTTTCACTCACATAACTGATAGTAGTATTTGTTAGAGTAATTATGAGGATATTCCATAATTATCTCTTATTTATTATAATTAATAGTATAATATATTGTAATTATTATGATTGTAATTAGTATCATATAATTTAGGTAAGGTAGATTAGTCTTCAATGTAATATATGAGAGGTAATTATGGGATATCCCCATAATTACTCTAGCAGTATTAATTTTGTGAGATTTTTTTATATCACAAAAAATAAATTCAAATCTTACGCATTTGATCTACAAATTTTCGTTCATTTTTTTTATGAGACAATTTTTTTAACACAACTAAAGAAAATTTCCGTGATGACAAAGATAACGGTTCGATAATTCATATATGTTGTTATAGTTTTGAAGATTGGTCCACTTAATTCTCGAAAAGTGAAAGTAGACGAATAATATGGGACAGAGGGAGTAATAATTTATGTTTGAAGTAACAAGTACTATATAATAAAGATGAAAAGAATAGGAACACAACAGAGACACTTTCCTGTCCAAATTGTAATTTATCTTGTCTTATTTATCATGTGAAGGTTGGAACCTTCAAGGTCTTCCCTATCATCCCCCTGCCTTTTCTTCAATAGAAAATTAAACCTATGATGTCTCTCCTTTAATAAATTTTAGGCGATGCAAATTTAAATTAACGGTTGAATATATTACAACAACAATAACATATCTAGTGTATTCCAACACGGTAGGATCTAGGGAAGGTAGAGTGTACGCAGACCTTACCCCTACCTTGGGAGGCAGGGAGGTTGTTTCTGAAAGACCATCGGCTCAAGAAAAGACATAACAAAGAAGGTTAGATAAGGTTTGAAGAAAAGTAAAGTGAAGTAAAGTAGAGTAAAGCAAAACAAAGTAAAGTAAAAGGATCAGGTAACAACAGATAATACCATGAATCAAAGGACAAAAAACTACACGAGTAATACGAAGTGTGTCATGCCCAACTACCTACTAGCATTCTACCCATGTGTCCTCCAAACCCTCATATCTAAGGTCATGTCCTCGGTGAGTTAAAACGACGCCATGTCATGTCTAATCATATCTCCCCAATACTTCTTCGACCTACCTCTACCCCTCATGAAACCATCCACAACTACCTCTCACACCTCGGCACTGGGCGTCCGCGCCCCTCCTCTGTACATGCCCGAACCATCGTAGCTTCGCTTTCACACCCCAACCTTGGGGGTTGTGGCCGGCACCCAAATACCCGAGCATACCAATTGTAGAACCTGGAATTTCTAACATGCACTTGGGGTCGATAAGACCTCCAAACAATCATAACATAATACGAATGTACAACCTGTAAGTAGAAGAGGTCCAACAACAGTATATATACATAACTGAGGCCGACAAGGCCATATCAATAGTATCGGCAACTGACAAGAAGGTCGTCAAGGTCAGACAAGATGAATACACACTGATACTAGTTTGTAAGCCTCTAAGAGTACTATACTATCACAGGTGGTCGGGACATGGCCCCGCAGTACCCAAAATGTCAAAACATATATACATAGGTATATATTAACTCCAAACAGCAACTCGGGAGAAGTGGAGTGTGACTATCAACCGCTGAAATCAAGTACCCTACTGGAGAGGTACGTCCGCCTGCCTATCTGTACATGTTGGCATGAACACAGTGCCTTAGAAGAAGGGGACATCAGTACGAAAGATGTACTGAATATGTAAGGAAGATAGCATAAGTAAATATGAAATGAAATACACGAGATAAAGGTACAAAAGTCAACCTGGAACTCGAAAAGAGCCACAAATGGTGTACACAACAATGAATATATGCATGTACATAAAATTGGGCCAGTCTACTGGGCCATATAGTATCATATCAAATCTCTCTGTGGGGTGAGCTCATAATAAATTGCCCGGCCATATATGACGCGGTGGTATCTGCCCAACTGATCAATGGTGTGCACATATAAGTGTTGCCCGATCGATAATAGCGCGACACAGTATGATATATATATATATGATAAACAAGAAATACTACAATCAGAGTCGGAGTGACCTATTGGCGTTATCCATCGACTATCGTTATTGTCGCTACATTCTTCAACTGTAACTAATCATCAAGAGGCATAACGGATATGAAATATATGATAAATAACAATACACAAGAGATACGAATAGCTCGAACAAGAAGGGGCATAGTAGCTTTGGAATTCATTATAGAAAATCATTTTCGAAGAACGTACTTATGTTAAATCATGCCAAGGAAGGAAGTTGGCCTTACATACCTTGTTGATGAAATGATCTATGTTTCACAAGCTTTCGCACATTCTACGAATGACTATCTACATTATACGTACGGTTTGTATCAATTTCGGATTCACAATTTATAAGAGAGTTCATTTAGACATTTCATCGAGCAACTCGCGTGCATAAGTTCACGAGATCATTTCTTGCTCAAACTCTATTCATAATATCACAACAATCTTCATACTACTTCTAATTATCACCACAATACCATCCATAACTCCACAACTCTATATAACACCTTCAAATCATATAAAACAATCCACCACAACAAGACATACTTGAAAAACCTTACAAGTACTTGTTTTTTAAGAAACCTCCAACAATTCCATCCTAAACACTTGTAAAATCTTAAGAAGATCATATAGAAGATGAAAATTTACCTTAGGGTGCAATAAACTCTCCGAAACAGAGTTTACTTCACGGCTAAGGAGTCTCCAAGGATCACTATAACAAAGAAGAAACTAATCCTACGATATTTACGAGCTTCCTTACGCCGATCTTGGGTAAATTGCCTTTGCATTTGGCACCAAGGTCTTAGGAAACCTTTGAGATGGTATGAGAGGTGTTCTAGGGTCTGGTTTGGTCGAGGAATGATGGGAAAAAATGAAGTCATCGCTTAAATAACTCAAAAGATCGGCCACCACCTCCATTCTGCGGCCTATTCTGCAACCCGCAGAACCCTTCTAGGGCCCGCATAATTGGTCCACAGAATCGGTTGCAGAATTGCCCAGAAAGTTCAACTTATTTGTTCATTTTTGCGCCCCATAGTGCGGTCCGCAGTCCCATTCTGCGGTCTGCAGAATGCTCCACAAAATTCTCTTTTTGTCGATTTTTCATCGAAACTTATTTTCCGTTGATGTGATGAGTCTTAAACCTTCCCGAAACTTACGTAATACATCTGTAAACCTTCATAAACCTCATGAAATGGTCTTACCATCCTTGAGCCTTATATTGGCCACGTTACGACAGCGACTACGCGCGAAAACACGAGGTGTAACACTCGCTTCCCTCATCTTGTCCTCCATCGAGGCTACCCCCACCTTATCCCGAATATCTTCATTCATAATCATGTCGCTCCTCCTGTGCCCATACATCCACCGCAAACATCCTCATTTTCATCACTTTCATTTTCTGAATGTGAGAGTTCTTAACTGGCCAATACTCCGCCCCATACGATATAGTTGGTCTAACCATCACTCTATAGAACTTGCCTTTAAGTTTTGGTAATACCTTCTTGTCACACAAGACTCTGGAAGCTCCACTTCATCCACCTCGCACCATACGATGTGTGATATTAACGTCAATATCTCCATTACCTTGGATAATCTACCCAAGGTATTTAAAACTTATTTTCGTTTGAATTGCCTGAGTATCAAGCCTCACTTCCACGCCAACCTGATGAAGATTTTTTTTTTTTAGAAAAAAGCTCTTTACACTTGTAATTTTGTATCCCAATTCCCAATTATACCACACACCATGACACCAATTTTGTACTTATCTCGTATTCATTTCCGTTAAAGGTTTGAGACATGATGATCATTTGACTGATTTTTTCTTTCTATTCTAATCAACTATTATTAATATAAAAATAACGTAATAATCAAAGAGTTTATAATTTGAATTTACTCATGACCTGAATAGCAAAATATAGAATCATAGAATTACTATAGTCTATTTGGATGTATTCTATTATAGACAGATTTAAAATTGAAATTTTACGGATTTTAATTCAATATTGTATCGCTATTATTTAATATATTGGTTCGAAAATAATTATTTATACTTGTTTAAAGCATTTCTGTTACATACACAAAGTCGAACCAAAACTACTGAGCTCCCATTTCATACCTGACCCTCTGCATCCGCCCCTATTATCATAACTTCAACTTATACACTAAAGTTAGAAAGATTAGCTGCAAAATAAATATATAATATAAAGTTAAGGCATAGACAAGGTGATGTGGCACCTCTCTATGACTATCAATGTTAGTTATCTTTTTTCTCTTTTTCGGCTTTTTCTAAATTTTATTTTATTTTTTCACCTATTTTGTTATGTATTTTGTAAAAACATTAATTGGCTATATAATTAATACTCCACTTCTTCCTATTCCTTTCAGATATATGTCGCAGTAGAGTTCTAATGTTTATTTGCTGCAATATAATAACGGTACCAACATAAATGAAAAGGACTACTTATTGCAATTAAATTCTCAATGTTCACACGTTGACGAAAGGAAATTTTTTAAGAATAACAGTTACTGTTTCAACCTTTGAAATTCCTTAATTATGAAAGGAAAGATTTTCTTTTCCTCTTTGATTGGGTGTGTAATTAGGGATGGCAGGTGGGTGTAATTTTGCGGATTCCGCACCGCACCCGCCCCAATTGGGGCGGGTATGGGTATAACTTTGGCGGGTAGTAGGCGGGTATGGGTATTGAAAATGTACCCGTCACGGGTAGGCGGGTAGGTGGTGGATTTGCAGTCATATCCGCCTACCCGCCTACCCGCCCGCCCGCCCGCCCGCCCGCCTACCCGCCTACCCGCCTACCCGCCTAGCTTATATAGCTAAAATAATATATGAGTTTTGTCTACATTTGTAATATATAGTTATTTGGGTGGATAATTTTTTGGGTTTCTTAGAAATTTTATTTTCTTGATTCTTTGTTGTGCAATGGGGAAGAGGTGAAAAAAATGGGTGGCCCGCCTAGGCGGGTATGGATGTTGAAAATTGTACCCGCCACGGGTATAATTTTTTTTGGCGGGTACGGGTGCGGGGGAGGGGGTACCCGCACCCGCCCCGCCCAATTGCCATCCCTATGTGTAGTTAAGCATTATTATTACACTAATAATTAGACAATAGATGGGTGTGCATGGCGATTCTATGTGTAAGTCAATACTTTATATCTTATGCATTTGTTGAAACTATGTTAAGCTTTTCACTCATCAAAGTAGATGAATAGAGAATCAGACCTACGGTTAGAAAACTCAATATGTAAAACATAATCTACAAACCTCTTGTATCAGGCCCTATGAGTTTGTTTGAGCTCATATAATGATTTCTTCAGCAGACACACATGATGAGGATAAGTAGGGTCTCTATACCCTATGGGCTGATACATGTACACTGTTTCATTGAGGTCTCCATGCAGGAAGACATTTTTGACATTAAGCTGATGAAACGACCATGCCTTTGAAAGAGTCATACTAAGGACCGTTCTGATAGTTGTCGGTTTGACCACCGGACTGAAAATCTCATCGTAATCCACACCAACCTGTCGAGTATTTCCATCACCTACACGACGGGATTTATGCCTCTCAAATGTACCACCAGATTTTTCTTTGTGACTAAAAATTCACATAGACTGAATCACATTAACATCAGGGGGACGGGGCACCAAATCCCACGTCCTATTATTAATAAGAGCATTAAATTCATCATCCATAGCCATTTTCCAATTCAGGACATTAAGGGCAGACACAGGATTACGAGGCAACGGTGACTTGGAAACATGGGTGTGAAGACCGTATTTTTTGTTTGGCTTAAAAATTCCATGTTGACGATGAGTGACAGGCAGTTGGGCCGAAATTAGACTTGGGCCTGGCGGGAAGGAAGGACCGCCCGACAGTGGGTTGGCAGTGACTGAACTGTCGAGCAGTGGGCTTGCAGCGATGGTCGCTGAGCTCAAGTCGGGCCGAGACCCAGCGGATCGCCACCACTAGCCTCGCGGCGATGGTCGCCAATGAGACTCAGTTGGGCCATCAGCCGCTGGATTCGGTGATTGGGCCGAGACACCAGAAAATATGGGGCATGTTTGGGAGGCTAATTTACGGGTCAAATACGGGAGTATATTATCATCAAGAAATTCATAGGTCTCAGAACAATGTAATTTGGCAAAAGGGAAATTTGTTTCATAAAAAATTACGTGACGACTTACGATGATTTTATTAGAGGATAAGTCAATATTTGTAACCACGATGATTTGACGGATATCCAAAAAAATACACGGAGTTGACCGGTGTTGAAGTTTATTAATGGTTGTAGAAGGAAAGAGATGATAGCATAAGCACACAAAAATCCGTAAATGAGAACATGATGGGTCCCTTAGGTATAAAATTTTGAGTGGGGATTGATAGGCTACTTGTTTGTTCGGAAGTATGTTCAACAGATATGTTGCCATTTGTAACGCATGATGCCAAAATGATGGTGGTAGAGAGGCATGAGCAAGTAAGGTTCTAACAATATTGTTAATGGTTCAAATTTTTCTTTCTGTTTTTCCACTTTGAGATGATGTATGTGGACACGAGAGACGAAACGACAAACCATTAGTTTTGCAAAAATTCCAAAAAGGCCCATTATCAAATTCTCTACCATTATCACACTGAATATTTTTAATGTCCCGTTCGAATTGAGTGTGGATGTATGCTCTAAAGGATAGAAATGTGAAAAAACTTGCGATTTTTAGACAAAGGAAACGTCCACAAAAAAATTAGAGTAATCATTCAACAACAGAAGATAATATCGGTGGCCCAAAGAGTTCAAAACGAGAGATGTCCAAATATCACTATGAATAATATCAAAGGGCATAACACTACGAGAATTAGAAGCAACAAAAGACAACTTAACATGTTTTCCAAGAGAACAAACGACAAACATGAGAACTACGAGGTCTAGTACACTCAATAAATTTATTTTGTTTAAGAGAAGCAAAAACAGGTGTTTTCGGATGACCCAAACGTTTATGTCATAAAGAAGGAGCTAAAGGTGAAAAAGTGAATGGTAATTATGCTTGATGTGTGGTTGCGGTGATTTGATAGAGCTCGCCCTAACCATCACACTTCATTAGACGCATCCCCATCTGAAAATCTTTCACAAGAAAACTCAAAAGTGGTTATCTGAAAAAGTGGTTAAAAATGTGTTGTAAATGATTAAAACTAACTAATAGTTCAAATATTTTTATCACTATCAGTATATATTAAACACCATCCTTCATCAAGCAACAATTTTCCTTAGGCCAGGGAGGAGCATTGGTACATGATTTGAGCAAATCAAAAAGTTTAACTTGGGGACAAGAAATAATTGTAATATTATTATATAAATAAATACAATCTAAAAAAGCTACTAAATGCGTGTCATATGTGCAACTGTTGCTTTGGCAACGGATATGATATGTTTACTTTGAAAATTACAACTCCTTGTCCTATCACCAAAAGGGGTTAGGTTCAAAAGCAATTCCTCAAGTCATACTCAGGTTTACAATTATAAGATTCCTTATTGAAAATTGTAGCTCCTTCGTTCTTCCTTGATTTTTCGTCTATTAAGTATTAACTAGAAAGCAATTCCGTACATTTTATTGTTTTTTTTTAAATTTTATTTTCGAGCCCTCGACTAATTTTAATTTTGCGTCGTATAAGACTCTTTAAAAAAAAATACTTTCTATCAGAATTTTTTCATTAATCCAAATATTGAATCTGAAATACCTGATTAAGAGTAAGGAAATTATATTTATCCGATCATAATATTGGTAATGTTAATTAGTATTTAGTTACCTACTATTGCTTCCATTTTACGTTCCACCTTAATCGAATTCGCATGTCTGGTGCTTTTTTGTATACGTTGAGGAAAAGCGAATAGAATCGCAAAAGCAAAGAGTATTTTTTTTCCATAAGCCATAAGTTATCCTTTTAGTGAATTAATCAAGAGTTAGTAAACAAGTTGGGCTCATACACATAGGATTTGTGTGAAATTTATCCTATGTTGTTCATAGTTGAGGAAGAGTGATTTTTAAAACAAAGTTCGGGGATGTAAATGATTTTCACCCAAATATATACCTTATTTGTTCAATAATAAAATAACCAAAGACCAAGAGTAATTCTAATTCAAATGCAGAAATAACTAAAAAAAATCCAATCTAAACTTGATTTAATTTCTAATGATTATTGAGGTCCGACCTTTTCCCAGATCCCGTGCATAGCGAAAACTTAGTGCACCAAAATGTCATTTTTAATTAAATGGACGTTTGGACATGCGATTTAGCGTTTGAACATGCGATTTCATCTCATCCAAAAAGGCATAATTTGGGATTCCAAATTATGATTTCAAAATTTTTAAATATAAAAGTTAACCCATAAGTTTATATTTTATAAAAATAGATTAATAAGTTGGTTAATATATTTACCAACTATTTATATCAAATATTAAAAGATCTACAAGTTGATAATATATTTATAACAAATTTACTTTCATCTCATAATAATTTTCTATTTCCTTGATTATATACTTTAGCCAAGCAAAGATTGACACGTCACTGTTCCAGCTGCGACATTCTTATTCGGTACAAAGGATTTGCTATTTCTAAGAACACGTTAAGATGTACATTTTTATGAAAGAAATCATTGTTGCAATCTTTTTGATGCCGTATTAATAAACTTTCTCAAAAGAACAATAAACCCCTTTACAAATTAAAAATCTAAAAAAAGAAGCCAACTTTGGGGAATATTTGCCAATTTGATTCCATTATTCATGGCCACACTTTTTTCAAAGCAGCAGAATTATTTTATTGCAGTAATTGTAACTACTTTATTCAACTGGTCGTTGTTAAATAATGGAGAGGAGGAAAAGAGAATTTCTAAGGACTATTATAACTTTAAAAGGCACAATTGATTGTTGATACACATACTACTTTTTCTTTTGTTCGCTAAAAGCACAAAAAAGCTTTGTCAAAGCAAAGTAGCGCCTTGGGATCCTGTAAATAAAACAGAGTACAACTTGAAATTGCGAATCCAACAGACTAGCATTGGACCCCAAAAAAGAACAAATCTTTCACTTAGTAGATTGGGCTTATTGTAATTTCTCCCCTCAAATTATTTGTCGTGATTATTTAAAATTATTATCTTAAATTATTTATTGTTTTGAAAATTCAAAATATTAATTATTTTTTTCCTATTTTATTCTTAGTAAAATTTTTATCATGAATAGAGATGACATATATTAATTTAATAGAGAAATATTATAACTTAAACATAAATAAAAATAAGAATAGTTAAATACTCCTTCTAATTAATATTTTTTAAAATGTGCCCCTTTCCGACCTTATAATCAAGCAAGTTCAAATGGCCAAAATAAAATAGAAAGAATTACAAAAGAGAAAAAGAAAGTAACTCCAGAAATAGACATTAGTCGTAATAAAACAAATAATATTAAAAAATTTGCATAGACAAAAAATATTTTCCAAATATTACAAAGAAGAAATACCCGATTAATATAAAAATTCCATTATTTTATAAAATTATTCATTCAAAGATTATACGTAAAGTCACAATCAGAATCAAATTTGGGAGTTCGCCGCTTTTTGAATTTGAAAAAAAAAAAGAAACAACTTTGCTGACAATTACATATTTTTTTATTTTGTCAGAAGAATCCTCCGAATATTTTGGTCTTACATTAGTTTCGATATTTTTTTTGGAATATGTGTTGTTGTGCCTGTGTTCAAAAATCAGGAAAAACAGAAACCAAACGGAAAGACAAAAACCAGAAAAAACAGAAACTGGAAAAATAATACAGAAGTAAGAAAATATCCGAGACCACAGAATTCACTGTGTGTCCTTAAGGAATTTAATCCCCTCACTGCACTGAGGTTATGGATTACTTCCTCCCAGGATAAAACGGATATACCTGTCGCAGAGTAGCGGTGCGTCAAACGCCTTCGACTTCGACGAACTCAAAGTTGGCAACGAAACACAGGAAGACTCGATAGTTTTATTTGTGAAAAAGAATGCAGAATTTTAGATGCAGAAATTTTTGGTTTTTGGTATCTGTAAAATGAGGCATTGGCTTAGTTTAATTAGGCTTGAAGGTGGCTCTTCTAATAGGTTGGTGACTGTCGGAAGGTTGTCTTCCATTTCTCATTCACACCAACTTGGCTAGTTTTATTCATTAACTAGCTTTAACAATCCCCACATGAATGGGGAATGGTTATATGATGAAAAACATGCATGACAAAAACTGTGTGATTCGTAGCAAGGATTAATCGTGATCTGGATAAGTAGATTTCTCTTTGAACTTTCCGTAGTGAACATATGTCGGATATACTCGGTCAATCGGTAGATGTGATATCCTTGAACCGTCGAGCTTTGGTGTATACCTAGACAACCACATGTCACACAATTAACCCTTTAACCGTCTTTGGTTCTCATTGTTTTGTTCGTTTCAGCCATGAACACTGCCTGGTTCATAAGTGCGTAGAGAATTGGCCTTACATAATTCTCCTTGAAGCGGCTTACACTTCAAACTTACATAGGTGATTCCTAAATGTGTCATCCCGTAGATACACTATTTGATATACCCCGTACCAAACTTAGGAACCATTAAAAAGCCGCAATGCTTTATCCTGGTACTGAACATTGTCTCATCACGAGAATGGACCAAAGAGTTATTATGACAATGTTGAACCGCCATTAATAACTTTGTTTGATCTCTTTGAACCTAGATCTTGGGATCTCCAGTCTTCTAGGTAGAGTTACCGTCACGATGACTTGTCCTCGGCCATAGTCCCATTCCCCTTGATGATCTTTCAACTACCTCTCTAGTTAGGCCTTTAGTTAGTGGATCCGACACATTATCTCTTGACTTAACATAGTCAATTGTGATAATTCCACTAGAGAGTAGTTGTTTAACGGTATTATGTCTTCGTCGTATGTGACGAGACTTTCCGTTGTACATAAGGCTCCCGGCTCTTCCTATTGCCGCTTGGCTATCGCAATGTATGCATATAGGAGCCAACGGTTTGGGCCAAAATGGAATATCTTCTAAGAAATTCCGGAGCCATTCAGCTTCTTCACCGGCTTTGTCTAAAGCTATGAACTCAGATTCCATTGTAGAGCGGGCGATACATGTCTGTTTGGATGACTTCCAAGACACTGCTCCTCCACATATGGTAAAAACATATCCACTTGTGGATTTAGTTTCAGTTGAACCGGTGATCCAATTTGCATCACTGTATCCTTCAATAACTGCAGGATACCTGTTATAATGCAAAGCAAAGTTTTGAGTATGTTTTAAATACCCCAAAACTCGTTTCATTGCCAGCCAATGTTTTTGGTCGGGATTACTAGTGTAGCGACTTAGTTTACTTATAGCACATGCAATATCAGGTCGCGTACAGTTCATGATATACATCAAACTTCCCAACACTCTGGCATAATCCAATTGAGAATGACTTTCACCTTTATTCTTTACAAGAGCAAGGTTTATATCAATTGGCGTCTTTGCAACTTTAAAGTCCAAATATTTGAACTTTTCAAGTACCGTTTCAATATAATGAGATTGAGACAATGCTAGACCTTGAGGAGTCTTATGGATTTTAATTCCCAGAATTAAATCGGCAACTCCTAAGTCTTTCATATCAAACTTACTAGCAAGCATGCGCTTAGTAGCATTTATGTTAGCAATGTCGTTACTCATTATCAACATATCATCCACGTACAAACAAACAATGACTACGTATTTTGGAGTGTTCTTAATGTAGACACATTTATCACACTCATTTATCTTGAATCCATTTGACAGCATTGTATGGTCAAATTTTGCATGCCACTGTTTGGGTGCTTGTTTTAGTCC
Organism: Anisodus acutangulus; assembly: GCA_029783415.1. Taxonomy (NCBI): domain Eukaryota; kingdom Viridiplantae; phylum Streptophyta; class Magnoliopsida; order Solanales; family Solanaceae; genus Anisodus; species Anisodus acutangulus. Next base: position 40,797,293 of record CM056507.1, on the reverse strand, counting down.
GTAAAGAGACTTAACAAGTCGACACACCTTCTTCTCTTTCCCTGGAACTACAAACCCCTCAAGTTGCTCGATGTAAATTTCTTCCTCTAACTCTCCATTTAAGAAGGCTGTTTTCACATCCATTTGATGGATTTCAAGACCGTACACGGCGGCTAACGCTACTAACACCCGAATAGATGTAATCCTCGTTACCGGCGAGTATGTATCAAAGTAATCAAGACCTTCTCGTTGTCTAAACCCTTTAACAACTAGTCTTGTCTTATATTTATCAATAGTACCATCAACTTTCATTTTCCGCTTAAAAATCCATTTGGAACCTAAAGGTTTATTCCCTGGAGGAAGGTCAACCAATTCCCAAGTATGGTTGTTTAATATGGATTCTATCTCACTATTGATTGCCTCTTTCCAAAATTGAGCTTCCGATGAAGACATAGCTTCGTTGAAGGTTCGAGGCTCATTCTCCAACAAAAATGTTAGAAATTCTGGTCCAAATGAAGTAGACGTCCTTTGACGTTTCTTTGCGTCTCGATTTTCCTCATCAGGAATATTCTCCTTTGTTTCTTCCCGAGGTCGTTTAGATTCTTTGCTAGACGACTCACATTCCTTTTTATACGGATATATGGTTTCAAAGAAGTCAGCATTATCTGATTCAATTACCGTATTTACCTGAATGTCGGGATTTTCTGATTTGTGAACTGTAAATCGATATGCCTTACTATTTGTGGCATATCCTATGAAAACACAATCAATGGTTTTAGGTCCTATTTTTACCCTTTTGGGTTTAGGAATTTGCACCTTGGCCAAACACCCCCACACTTTGAAGTATCCCAAATTGGGCTTCCTTCCTTTCCACTTTTCGTATGGAATAGATTTTGTTTTGCTATGGGGCACTCGATTGAGTATTCGGCTAGCTGTTAGAATGGCTTCCCCCCACAAGTTCTGGGGTAAACCAGAACTTATTAACAGGGCATTCATCATTTCTTTCAGGGTTCTATTTTTCCTTTCCGCAATTCCGTTTGATTGTGGCGAGTAAGGGGCAGTTGTTTGATGAATAATGCCATATTCCAAACATATTTGTTCAAAAGGAGATTCATATTCACCGCCCCTATCACTCCTTATCATTTTAATCTTTTTGTTAAGTTGAGTCTCAACTTCAGTTTTGTATTGCCTGAATGCTTCAATTGCTTCATCTTTACTATTAAGTAAATAAACGTAGCAATACCGCGTACTATCGTCAGTAAAAGTTATGAAATACTTCTTTCTACCGCGAGATGGGATTGACTTCATGTCACAAATATCTGTATGGATTAAGTCTAAAGGACTTGAATTCCTTTCAACTGACTTATAAGGATGTTTAACATACTTAGACTCAACACATATTTGACATTTTGATTGATTGCATTCAAACTTAGGCAATACTTCCAAACTAATCATTTTTCGCAAGGTTCTGTAATTGACATGTCCTAAACGTGAATGCCATAAATTATTTGACTCAAGTAAGTAAGACGAAGCAGAAACTTTATTATTATTGGCAACCCACCATTACATTCAGTTTGAAAAGGCCCTCTGTGAGGTAACCTTTTCCTATGTACATCTCGTTCTTACTTATTACAACCTTGTCAGAAACAAAAACACACTTAAAACCGTTCTTTACTAGAAGTCCGGTAGATACTAGATTTTTCCTAATTTCAGGAACATGACAGACGTTGTTAAGAGTCACCACCTTGCCAGATGTCATCTTCAGCAGTATCTTTCCATAACCTTCAATTTTGGCCGTTGCAGAATTTTCCATATATATGGTATCGTCGGGCTCGGCGGGAGCATATGAAGCAAAGTCTTCTCTAACAAAGACAAATGTGGCGAGTGGCGCCAGAGTCAATCCACCACTCTTTAGGATTTCCCACTAAGTTGCACTCAGACAACATAGCGCACAAGTCATCAACTTCCTCGCTTGTTTCAACCATATTAGCCTGACCCTTCTTCTTTACCTTTTTCTGAGCACCCACCTGCAACTTTGTGTCCGATTTTTCCACAATTGTGGCGCTTTCCTTGAATTTCTTCTTGTTGGGATAGCTCCTGGTCCCGATGCATTTTTCCTCTTTTAGATTAGTTGGGGCAGCTTCAACAATATGTGCTCCCCTATGGTTGATCTCACATTTGCCTTCTTCTCCACGCCTTGTTATCTTCCTCGATTCTCAAACGGACGATGAGATCCTCCGGTGTCATCTCCTTTCGCTTGTGTTTCAAGTAATTTTTGAAGTCCTTCCATGAAGGAGGCTTCTCTATTATCGCCAAGAACTTGAAACGCCCCACTAATCACCAAACCTTCAAATGAGTAGATCGTGGATGATAACCTCGCAACTCTTGAACTTGAGTAACAACAGACTTGCCATCTACCATTTTGTAGTCCGTAAACTTGGCAATGATAAATTTCTTTAATCCAAAGATCTTCTGCTTTATATTTCTTTTCCAACGCATCCCATAGATCTTTTGATGTTTCCACATTACTATAGACGTTGTAAAGATCATCCTCCATCCGCTAAGAATATAATTCTTGCACAAAAATCTGAGTGCTTCCATGCCTCGATTACAACAAAACGTTCATTCTCGTGTGTTGATTCCAAAATCGAACGACCTCCTTAATAAACTTTTGGAGGTTTAAAGTAGTTAAATAGAAGAACATCTTTGTTGCCATCGTTTGAAATCAATTCCGTGAATTTTCCAGGCTTCTCTGCCGGGCCGGTCTTTGGTGCAAGATCTGTTGGAGGACGCAGCATTGCTCGTAGAACCAACCATTGGGGCAAGTGTGGCAGTAGCAGTAGCATTCAAATTTGGAGTCATGTCTCCCATTTCTGTCGCAAACGAAGCAACAGAAAAAGTTTAATAAACGGTGAAGACTTCAAATCGAATCAGTTTTGACAGCAGCAGATGTAATACACAATGGTGAAGATTTTATTTCTTCAAACCGAATCAAGGTTACACAAACAGATTTAAAATCCTTGAAACGAAATGCAGTAAATTGTATGTTGTATACTTGATGAAGTTTTTATATCTTCAAATCAAGTACCCAAATGAGTAGAAAATTATGAAAACTTTAATCTCAACCGGAGTAAAAAATTCGAAGATTTTAGTCTCCAAACAACATATTAGTTCGTTACACCGAAACAACAAACACCTTTTTTTTTTCCTTTTTTTTTCCAGTAAATTGTATGTTGTATACTTGTTGAAGTTTTTATATCTTCAAATCAAGTACCCAACGGAGTAGAAAGTTATGGAAACTTTAATCTCAACGGGAGTAGAAAATCCGAAGATTTTAGTCTCCAAACAACATACAAGTTCGTTACATCGAAATAACAAACATACACCTTTTTTTTTTCCAGTAAATTGTATGTTGTATACTTGATGAAGTTTTTATATCTTCAAATCAAGTACCCAAAGGAGTAGAAAGTTATGAAAACTTTAATCTCAACCGGAGTAGAAAATCCGAAGATTTTAGTCTCCAAACAACATACACCTTTTTTTTTTCTTTTTCCGACAACGGTCTGTAATTGTTAAACAAGAACAAATGAACACAGAAATAATGAATAAATTCCTTAAGCTTGTTGTTGTGCCTGTGTTCAAAAATCAGGAAAAACAGAAACCAAACGGAAAGACAAAAACCAGAAAAAACAGAAACTGGAAAAATAATACAGAAGTAAGAAAATATCCGAGACCACGCATTCACTGTGGTGTCCTTAAGGAATTTAATCCCCTCACTGCATTCGAGGTTATGGATTACTTCCTCCCAGGATAAAACGGATATACTGTCGCGCAGAGTAGCGGTACGTCAAACGCCTTCGACTTCGACGAACTCAAAGTTGGCAACGAAATACAGTAAGACTCGATAGTTTTATTTGTGAAAAAGAATGCAGAATTTTAGATGCAGAAATTTTTGGTTTTTGGTATCTTTAAAATGAGGCATTGCCTTAGTTTATATAGCCTTGAAGGTGCCTCTTCGGAATAGGTTGGTGACTGTTCGGAAAGGTTGTCTTCCATTTCTCATTCACACCAACTTGGCTAGTTTTATTCATTAACTAGCTTTAACAATATGAACAAAGAAAAGAAGATAGGCTCATTACAGTCATAAAAAAAATGTGTAAATAAAAAAAATGATAAATAATTTAAAACGGCGGAAGTAGATTTTTGTTCAAAGGGGAAAAGGCAATATACAGTTTATATGAAATTTTTAATTGTAATTTAGTTTAAGATAAATTAAATATGGGTAGACGTAGTAGAAACTTGTCAGTTACTTTTTCACAGCACCACTTTTTAAGAGAGTATCTTAAGAGGCAAATTTAAGGACGATTCTACGAGTTTAACTTAACCTATGTTTTTTTTGTTTGAACTATCTATATAAACATACGAATATAATCTAATACACATACTAAAATCATACTTCTTTCGACCCACGAAATGAATTTGCTTTTGAGTACAATCATCAATAAGCTAAAATTTGAATCTCTGTGACCATAAAATTAACCACTACTAATCTACTATTCACTATTCATTATTCATTAGGACATTGTTGCTGTAACCTGTACTTTTTCAGTTTTCACACAGTTTAGAAACTGTAACCTGCTGCCATTGAAAGGATGTCAGGTGTTGAGCTGAGGTATATCTATATCTAGTCTCACCATACAACTCAGCCATAAGATGATATATTGCAACGATTATCCACAACTGTTGGCAGTTGAACTGCTGTTGATGGTATAGTTGGAGCCCATGCGAGTTCGCACCTATTACTTGATAAAATTGGCCCATTTCGAATAGTACAAGGGTAATATTAACCTATTTAATATACACGTGGTGTATATCATGGTTTTGTCAAGGTTTTGTAAAGGTTCAGTCGGTGATATACACACCGTGTCTATCACAGTTTAGGGCAGATATTGTGTAATAATTTAGTGTAAATATTGTATTAATTAGTATTGTACACTTACCATAATTATAAGATTCTTGTACTACTAGAATAGAGTTTTGGGAGTAGAACAAGAATACGATTTCTATTATGGAAAATTATAAATTGTATATATACTCTTTCGTTTATGAAAATAATCAAGAGATTATTTCTTTCATGGTATCAGAAGTCTAGGTTATTTTTCTCCCAACTTTTCCATCATATTTTGGCCTCGGATTCCGGCGATCCCTTCTCGGTTTCCATGCCGGCGGTGGTTCTCTTTCTTTCTATTTCCAATTTTTCTTCCAAATCCCTACATCACGTCTTGCGTTGTTATTATGGCTAAGAACACATTTCACCCCGCCCTTACTGTTTCTAACATCAAGAATCACATCTCTATCATTCTTGAAATAAAAAACGTCAAATACGCGACATGGGCCGAACTGTTCAAAGTTCACGCACGCTCGCATCAGTGGATTTACTCAATTATGGATGACTCTTGATGCTACCGTTCTTCAGTGGATTTACTCCACTATATCTACCGACCTTCTACAAACGATTATTGAGTCAGACGCTACGGAGATGGCTGCTTGGGATAGAGTACGTGACATATTCCAAGATAATCAGAATTCTCGAGCTGTTACACTTGAGCACGAATTCTCCCACGTCAATATGAAAGATTTCCTAACGTGTCAACTTACTGCAAAAGGTTGAAAGAATTGAAGGACCAACTCCGCAACGTTGGCACGCCCGTTACCAATGGTCGTTTGGTACTAGAAATGGTTTCAGGCCTATCTGAGGCTTATAGTGGTGTTGGTACGCTTCTTCAACAGAGCAATCATCTTCCATAATTTTATCAGGTCCGTTCCATGCTTACGCTCGAGGAAGTCGGATTGGCAAAAAAAATGGCTACCGGTGCTAGCCCCGTGGTCATGATGACGTCCTCCACTCAGTCTCCAGGTTTTGTTGATAATTCAGGCCAAAATCGTGCTCACAATGGCGGCAAGAACACTCGGAAAAATAATGGCAAAAACTGCGGGGGCAAACGCGGTGGTTCCGGCAGTGGCGACGGTGGCCAGAACAGTGGAAGCGGGCCTCGGCCCAGTAACAGTGGGCCGCAGCCTAACTGGTCCCAGCCCTGGGCCCCTGGCAGTGGGCAGTGGCCCAACAAACCTTTTTCTCCGGCGTTTCCAGCCCATGGACAATGGGCTGTCCAGCACTCGTTTTGGCCCAATACACATTGGCCCAATGGTTTCCGCAATACCTCTGGGCCGAGGCAGCAAACATGTGTGCTTGGGCCTCGACCTCCGTAGGCCCATTATGCAGCAGGCCCCACCCCTACCGACATTGAAGTCGCGATGCACACACTTAGATTAAATCCTCAAGACCCGAATTGGTACATGGACACCGGCGCCACTACCCACATGACGTCCGACCAATGTACTCTCTCGTCTTATTCCAATTTGAGCAATAATCGTGGCATAATTGTTGGTAATGAAAATTCCATTCCGGTTCATGGTTACGGTCATAAAACTTTATCTCCCCCCCCCCAATCCACCTCTTGTCTTGAAAAATACCCTTCATGCTCCTAAATTAATTAAAAATTTGGTGTATGTCCGTAAATTCACCACTGATAATTCAATTTCTGTTATTTTTTTATCCTTTTGGGTTTTCTGTGAAGGATTTCAAGACGGGGATTTCTCTCATGAGATGTGATAGTAGGGGAGATATTTATCTTATCACGCCCACATCCGGTCTCTCGAGTCAAGCCTTGCCATGTACTTTTGCAGCTCTTGCTCTTTCATTGTGGCATGCACGTCTAGGTCATCTGGGGTCGTCAATTTTGTCTTCCTTAGATAAAACTAATTTAATTTCTTGCAAGGGTACGCGTAGTACTCCGATTTGTCAATCTTGTTCTTTAGGAAAAAATGTTAGATTGTCGTTTGTAGAATCTCATAATCATACTTTTATGCCATTTGATATTATTCATAGCGATTTATGGACATCTCATGTTATCAGTTCTTTGGGCCATCGTTATTATGTTCTTTTTTTGGATGATCATTCTAATTTTATGGACTTTTCCGTTAGCGAAAAAAATTCACATTTTCCCACCTTTTTAAAATTTAGAGCTTTCATCTGTACTCAATTCGAACGGAAAATTAAGAATATTCAATGTGATAATGGATTGTTTCGGGATTTTTGTGGTAATAATGGTATCAATTTTCATTTCTCTTGTCCTCATACGTCCTCTCAAAATGGGAAAGCCGAACGCAAAATCCGTACCATTAATAATATTGTCCGTACTTTATTGGTCCATTCTTCCGCACCTCTTTCCTTTTGGTATCATGCTCTACAAATGGCTACTTATCTCCTCAATATTCTTCCTACCAAAGGTTTGACATATTCTTCCCCCTTCAAATATTATATAATAAGACTCTTTTGTATTCACATCTTAGGGACTTTGGGTGCTTATGTTATCCACTATTTCTGTCCACCACAATTAACAAACTTCAGGCCCGGTCTACCCCTTGTGTGTTTTTGGGTTATCCGTCTAATCATCGTGGTTACAAATATTTTGATTTATCGTCTAATAAAATCATCATTAGTCGCCATGTTATTTTTGATGAATCCCAATTTCCGTTTGCTAAAGTGAGTAGTCTTGTGCCTAGTTTGTATAATTTTTTAGATGACGATGTCTCTCCATATATTATTCACCATTTTTCAGACTTGTCCCGCACCCAAAATCTGTCAACGGGCTCATCACTTTGGATCCATCGCTACGCCGATTCCCATCAAGCTTTCCAATCCAAATACTAGGTTTCCATTCCGCTGATAATTAGGCCGCTTGCTCACCAATACCGAAACTGGTCCAGTCTTGGTTCCTGTTTCCAGTTTTGGGCCAACAGGCCCACTGCCTACTGTCCAGTATGTCCCCAATCCCGATGTTTCCCAAAATCCACCCAATTCTCCCCCGAGTCACATACCGGTCACTCGTAGTCAATGGGGTATTTTTAGACCGAAAAAATATTTTAATTTAAATTCTAATGTTCTTAAATCCCCTCTACCCCGTAACCCCGCGTCCGCCTTAAATGACCCGAATTGGAAATTAGCTATGACTGACGAATATGATGCTCTTATTGCAAATAAGACGTGGGAGTTGGTACTCCGTCCTTCTGGTGTTAATATTATTCGGTCTATGTGAATTTTTACTCATAATGATAATGCTGACGGTTCTTTTGCGAGGCATAAGGCTTGTCTTGTAGGTGATGGTAAGACTCAGCAGGTTGGTGTTGATTGTGGTGAGACATTTAGTCCAGTGGTCAAGCCGGCTACCATCGTATTGTGCTCAGCTTGGCTCTCTTGAAAACATGGCCCATTCATCAGTTAGATGTGAAAAATTCTTTCTTACATGATGATCTTAAAGAGACAGTTTACATGCATCAGCCCTTGGGTTTTAGAGATCCCTGATATCCTCATTATGTCTGTTTATTGAAGAATTCATTGTATAGGGTTAAACAGGCCCCACGAGCTTGGTATAAGAGATTTGCAAACTATGTTTCGACTATTGGGTTCTCTCACAGCCGGTCTGATTATTCATTGTTCATCTATCGTCATGGTACTTCCCTAGCTTATATTTTATTATATGTGGATGATATTATCTTGACTATCTCCACTGATGCTTTGCGCATGTCTATCATGACCATGCTTAGTTCTGAGTTTGCTATGAAAGATTTGGGGTCCTTGAGTTAATTTTTAGGGATTGCTGTCTCTCGTCATGCAGGTGTGTTGTTCTTATTCCAATGAAAGTATATAGATGAGATCATTGAGCGAGCTGGTATGTCCTCGTGTAAGTCTACTTCCACTCTAGTTGATACTAAACCCAAGTTGGATGTTGCGGTTGACTCACCTTATGAGGATCCGACCTGCTATCGCAGTCTTGCAGGGGCTCTTCAGTTTCTGACTTTCACGAGATCATATATTACGTATGACGTACAACATGTGTGCTTATTTATGCATGATCCCAGGGTTGAACACATGAATGCACTCAAACGCATTATTTGATACATCCAGGGAACACTTGATTATGGCTTACATTTATATCTGTTTATGAGATCTACACTTGTCTCGTATACAGATGCTGATTGGGGTGGTTGTCCGGATACCAGACATTCCACGTCCGGCTATTGTATGTTTCTTGATAATAACCTGGTCTCATGGTCTACCAAGCATCAGTCTACATTGTCACGTTCTAGTGCAGAGGTCGAATATCGAGGGGTGGCCAATGTGGTCTCTGAATCGTGTTGGTTACATAATCTTCTGTTAGAGCTTCATTGTCCTATTCAGAAAGCTACATTGGTTTATTGTGACAATGTTAGTGCCATCTACATTTCTGCTAATCCTGTTCAACACCAGTGCACTAAACACATCGAGATGAATATCCACTTTGTTCGCGAAAAGGTAGCTTATAGACAAGTACGCATTTATCATGTTCCTTCTAGGTATCAAATTGCCGACATCTTTACCAAAGGTCTTCCCTCGATCCTTTTTGAAGATTTTAGAGACAGTCTCAGCGTACGAAGACCGCCCGCTATGACTGCGGGGGTGTGTTAAATATACACGTGATATACACTAAGTGTATATCACAGTTTTGTAAAGGTTCAATCCGTGATATAAACTGTGATATACCAATCATTATCCTTTTTTTTTTCTCAGCCAAATCGTGTTACCATGTCTTCGGATTATTCAGTTGCCGGTGGCGCCACCACGCGGGCTCGGAGTCTAGCTCGCGGTGATTTATACGTCCCCGTACATAAGGTTCTAATTGTGGATTCTCCGCCATCAACTAGCAGGACATCCCGGAAAAAGAAATCGGGGTCTTCTTCTTCCGTTCAACAGGATAATGACTACCTTTATAGCAGCTAGTCTTCTCTAAAAGACATCGTAAAGCGTCTGGTCTCTATGGATTCAGAGCAATCTCGGATGACTAGTTAATACAAATCCTTTGCTTGTGCCCGTTATCTGAGCCATGTGCAGGTAGACTGCGGCTGGGCCAATATAAAAGTGCTCTTCCCTAGATAAGGGAAGGATATTACTTCCTACCGGCAGGGGTACTCATTCGTGTACACGTACCCCTTTTGCTTGCGGCTGGGCAAACTTATAGACCCTGTGATTTTGGAATTCTATCGGAAGTACAAAGTGTGCCTGGACCAAATTAATCCGGCCTTTTAGATGATGGTTGTGTGTCTCCAATACCTTTCTTCCCAGGTGGTAGAGGACTTCACCCTCGCCCACTTAGTTCGCCTTTATTCTCCCAATTTTTTAGAGGGGGGGTTATTAAGCTATTCTGTCGTGGTCAAAACGCGTTGATTGCTAGTATTGATAACGACTCCGACTGTAGGTGGACAGAGAGATCTATCGTCATTGCGATGAGGGATCTGGTCAAGCCACCAGATATGCCCATTCCTGAGCGATGGAATTTTAATCGTAAGTATTCTGCTCAGGTCCGTCTTTATTATTTTACCTATCTTAATTCCTGACGATGCCTCTGACTTTCTGCTTTCTTCCTTTGTCAGCCATAACATAGACACCAGAACCCATGTCGGGTCTGGCTTGATGGGCCTAGAAGATTCTGGATTACGCGCTCTCTTCCATCCGGACATGGCAGGAGATCACACAGAAACATAATTGGAAGGGGGAAAATCACGGTATTCCAAATGAAGCATCAGTCCGGGCATATGCGGAGGTTCCTAAGGATCCAGATATGAACCTTCAACAAATTGATCAAGTTGTTTCTCAATTGGACCGGAACTCGGGGGTTGCGAACTATGTCGGGTCCAAAAAATCGTTATCTGCTTCTTCTCCTCCCACAGATAAAAGAATCAGACCAACTGTAGGGGAGTGAGACATCCAGGGGTCAACCCCAGCTGCTCAAGCTACCCCTCCGATGGCCATCAACTTGGCATCTGATGCTAATGAGGAAGAAGATGATCTTGCCCCACAGCTTACTCTCCGAGGGGCTAATAGGTCTGATGCCGTTGTTGTCGATTTTTTAGGGAGATGGATTTATCTGATAAGATAATCTCTTGCGCTTCTTTTTCCCTTGCTCCTGTCCGGGTTGAGGGTATGATTTCGAGCCCTATTTCTGTTCCTTGTGTCATGTCATCATCACGGGCTCTCTCCGCTCCGGTTTCTCAAAGACGAGTCCCCACCCCTCATGGTACTATACATAGGGGTCTATCGGGGGTCCCAATGTTGGAGAGCATAGCAAGGGCCTGCGGAGATCTCATGGGTCATGATTAGTAGATACTTATCCTGCTCCAACCCGTAATCCCACAGTTCACCGGCATGCCGTTTTAACCATTCCTCAAGAATATAACCTTCTTTCGAGGCTAGTAGGGGTGGTCAACTACTTCGGCCTTTGGCGAGTGAGAAGGACAATGAGAATATAGGGAGGGTCTCTGGCAACTATCTGCTCAACGCTGGCGCTCATGCGGTTGAGCATGTACGCTTTCTTCTCTCTTTTTGGCCTGTTATTTTTATTTTTGCATCGTGACATTTGATTTTTTTTTAAATTACTCTTCTGCTTAGGAGAGCCTTCTCACCATGGAGGGTGTTCAACAGAAGCTTACTGAAGAGAGGGAGAAGATGCTAGAGTATCAGATACTGCAAGAACGACTCCCAGTTCTAGAGAGCCAACTAATTTTGGTGGAGGATTAGAGGCAAAGTTGGCCCAATAAGAACAAGACAGGAAGATTTACAGTGAAGAAGCTTCCAAATTCCACAAGGAGCTTTTGGACCTACAGAAGAAGTGGGCCGAGCATCAGGAGCATTTTGCTAATATAGTTCAGAGGGAAACAGACATAGCCGAACAAATTCGGTTCATGGGGGTTGAACTCAAGGCTTGTAAGAGGGACAAGGCTTCTGCGTAAAGAGCTTTAAATGTACTGGAAGGGAGATATAAGGGCCTATCAACTCGTTATGATAGACAAGTTAAGCACAATCAGGATTTGATCAAGAGCAATACTTCCCTCCGTGCGACTATGCAGAAAGTTGATTTATTTGACACGGATGACAAAATTCAGCAATTAAAGTTAGATTTTATCCTTGAAAAGACCCATACGGTGTACCAAGCTCTCGGCAAGTCTTTTAGGAGGTTCGTGAGGGCTCGATAAATGTTGATGCGGCCTTAGCCGATGCTCTGAGGGTAGAATACTAGGCCCATATGACTTTGCCCGTGCTCGCCCCATTCCTGGATCTTGTTTCGTCTTTTTCTGATGAAAATTGGTCTCACAAGGGTGAAGGGAAAATCTCGGCTGGATGTGAGGAGCATTCCCATGAGGTCTCCATGGCTGAGAGTGGAAGCAGGAACGGTAACGAGGAGTAGATCTATCCCAGCGACCCCTCTATTAATTCAAAGGTGAGAGGAAATGATGTGGAAGCGACCCTCCCGAAGGATCCACCGACTGCCATGACCCATAGATGCATGCCCCTGTGAGAGACATTGAAGCCCCGATTACTAATGTTTGACTTCTGTACTCCCTGCATGGAGTTTTTAATGTTTTAGATATGTTTGTTGGCCTTTTTTGGACAATAATTTGTTTTGCACTGCCGGTATTACCCGTGTTTTGGGGCTTTTTTATCGAATGCTTTCTTGTGATAGTATTTTTGCTTATCTCTAAATTGTCGAACCTTTACGCAAAATTTCTGAAGTCCCGTGCGGGATACGTTTATAGTGAAGCAGTTCAACCATAGGGATCTTTCCACTCAAGGACCCCTCACGGGACTATGCTCTATGGCGAATTTGAACGCTTGCGTTTAAGTTCCACGATTAGTATTTTTATTACTTAGCAACGCATGCGAGATTTCAAGCAATCACTTCTCTCAATCCGGGAATATTACTTAGGGCCACATATTTTATGATTGAGAATTTAAATCGTCCATTTCATAATAAAAGGAGGGCCCCCCTTTGTTCGGTGCCAATGAGGAGACGTCTCGACCTCATCTTATATTGGCATAAGGTTATGTTTTCTTCACGCTCTGAGGCTAATAGGTCGTGTCATGTGTTTAAGGTGGATATTATCAGGTCCGGGAGGACGCGTTCGTATCAACAATGTTAGAGTATAGGATGCCTTTAAGCAAGCTTATTCTTATATATTGCATTGAACATTCAGACCCGAGTGCATATTTGTTTATTTTCACATAACTAAAAATTACAAAAGAGGCAAAGGCCTTTGTCCTATGTAGCTAGGAGCAGACCGTTTCCCTTTGTGTTTGTATTTTCGTGATGAGTTCTTCTAAGTAATACGCTTTTAAGTTGTTGCCTCGTTAAAAACCATACCGACAAAAACCTATTCGGGAAAAAAATTGATAAAGGAAAAGAGTGCAACACGTATTTTCCGATCTTCACTTCGATGTCTTTTGGGTCAAGAATTTGCGCAGCCAGTCCAGTCGTGTGATCACAAAAGGTTACGGGAAATATAAAAAGGAAAAAAGAATGAATTCATACCTTGAGATTTTTAGGGTCATATTGTGGGGGCAAAATCGACCATAAATTCTGGAAGGCTCGGTGCTCATATTGCTGATCGGGGTTGATATGTCAGATCATATTCGCTTATCTCGACTGACCATTTTACCCCTACAATAAGGCCTGTAGCAGGGCATCAGTCACTGGATGGCATTGGAAGTACAGTCGTAGCTTCCGCGTGGCTGTGATGAGGGCGAGGGCTTGCTTTTCTGTATCTAGATATCTTAACTCGGCCTCAGTTAGCGTCTTACTGGCATAGTATATAAGGAGCTGCTTTTCTCCTTCTTCCCGTACGAGAGCGATACTAACCGACACAACTGAAACAGTCACATAGGTGAGCAGTCTTTTTTTTTTTTCAGGTTTGGACATTACATGAGGGCTAACTAAGTAATACTTAAGGTCGTGTAAGCTTCAATCGCACTCTTTTGTCCACTGGAAATGGTGGTCTTTTGTTCATTAGTTTGAAAAATTCATGACGCTGATCTGTTGATCGCGATATGTATCTTTCGAAGGCAGCGACTTTCCCCAATATCTGTACCATTTTGATGTTATTTAACGCATCTGACATATATTGGATAGCCTTAACTTTATCAGGGTTCATCTCGATGTCGCGACCGAAGACAAGGAAACCCAAGAACTTCCCAAACCTAACCTCGAAGGCGTATTTTTCCAGATTTCCCTTCATTCCATGACGACGTAAAATGTTAAAGGTTTCGGCTAAAGAGGCCAGGTAAGTCTCAACTTCTCGGGATTTGACCAGCATGCCATCAATGTAAACTTCCATAGTACGACTGATTTACTTCTCAAACATTTATTCACCAATATTTGGTAAGTGTCCTCGGCATTCTTAAGACCAAATGACATTACATTGTAACAAAAGTTACCATGGTTAGTCATAAAAAAGTTTTTCCTGATCGTTTGGGTGCATATTGATTTAATTGTATCAAGAGTATGCGTATATGAAACTGAGCAGCGTATGTCCGGCCATGACGTCAATCGTCTGATCAATATGCGGAAAATGAAATGAACCCTTTGGGCATGCTTCATTCAGGTCTTTAAAGTCCACACACATTCTGAACTTGTTCAATTTTTTGGGACCATTACCACGTTAGCTAGCCATGCAGGGTCCTCGGCTCTCTGGACTGACCTTATATTAAGTAGGCATGCCACATCTTCCTTATGAATCCATCTCTTACCGCATATATCAGCCGCTTAATTTGCTTCACTGGGGTATGGTTAGGATCCTCACTAAACTGGTGAATAGCGATCTCTGGGAAAACCCTGTTATGTCAAGGTGAGACCATTCAAAGCAATTTGAGTTAGCCGTTAAATAATGTCAAAAAGCACTCCTGAGCCCGGGCGAGATCTTACAGCCCAGGTATACCTTCATTTCGGGATTTTTTTTGAAAAGTGTCACACTTTCCAGTTCCTCGATGGTTGAATCTATAGGATCTTTGTCTAGTGGTAAGTTGAATTCTTTTGGGATGACTAGATCCGAGCACTCTTCCTCCTCAGGCTATTTCCTTCCTCCTTTGGGCATTTTATTTGTGCCTTGAGGTTGTTTTGGCATTGGCCCAACACTGCCAGGGCCGTTACTGTTGATGTTGGAAGACTGCCTGGGCCCCAAACTTCCACGCCCAACATTGTTTGGACTGGAAGTGGCCATTCTAGTGGGGCGGTAATTGGGCCTGGTCCAGTTCCCCGTTAGGTAGGGGCATGGTGGCACAACCCACGTCCACTGCCAGGCCCACTGGGCTGGTCCGCCATGGGGCTGCCACTGCTGCTGTCCGCCAGTGGTGTTTCTGCCGGAGTTGCCGCCGAAGCCGCCGGAATTTCGGGTGGCCTCCATTTTTATTATTTCCGTGATTTTCACCCCGATTTTTATTACAATTTTTTCCTTTTTGTCCCCGATTTTGTTGTGTGGGTTCAAAATGGATAGTACCGTCATTCGAGGGGGTAGTAATCATGGCGGAATTAGACGGTGGCAACCTTTTTGGCAAATCATGCCTCTTCAAGTATAAACATCGAACGTGCTTGATAAAACAAAGGGAGAGGATTGCTTTGTCGGATGAGTTTCCCCATACCGCTATAGGTGTTGGTAAGGCCGACAACCATTTATAAACCAAGCTATTGCTGGTAACCGGTGAACCAATAATTTAAAGTTGATCCGACAAGACTTTAAGACGTTGACAATATGGCGACGCATTTGAAAAATCCGCCATATCAATGGTGGAGAATTCTTGTTCTAAAGTAACGGCGCGAGAGTTTTTGTTGTCTTGAAAAATGTCCCGCAACCGATTCCAAGCCTCCATAGCTGTAGAATCAGGTTCCATTATTGTGTGTAACAAATTCGAAGAGATTGTTGCATAAATCCAAGAGAGAACTCTGGCATCAAGAGTTTCCTAGAGTTCTTTGTCATCACCGGTCGTTGACTCCTTTCTTTTGCCATTTTTCGGCGGGATTATATGATGAATAACCCGGGGGGACGACAACAAATCTTAAAAAGTTCTGCCCGAGTTGCATAGTGGACATTTTCCATCTCAATAGTGATGAAAACGTGTGTTTTAATGTTTGAAACGGTAAGGGCTGGATGAAAATTGTTTTTAGAGTCAGACATTGTTGATTGTAAGACACAAAATTGGACAAAAAAATATGAAGAATAATAATGGAAGTGAAAGAAAGAACAAGAAAAACAAAATCGGCAGGGGGGTGGTGGCCGATTGGAGGGAGTATTTTTAGGTTAGGATCTTTTCCTAGTCTCTTGATACCATGTAAAGAATAATATTTTCCTCATCTTATTCTTCCACAATAATGTGGTTCATATACAACTATACAAGATAATGATAGGGAGAGGATCATGCCTAAATATCTCCTTAATGATAATGATAAGATTGCTAATCTTCCTAATGATAATGATAAGATAAAGCTAATCTTCCTAAATATTTTACATTCTACCATATATGCAAGATACTATTTAATTACAATGATAATAATTATTAATACCAATATTAATAATTATTATTCTATCAGATGTATCCGTTAATTCTCCAACACCATAAATAGTTATTATTTTGAATGATGAAATTGATCATCAAATACTGAAACAATAATGTGCACTTTCACCTATTTGACTTTGCATAAAAGGAAGTAAAGAACATACGATGCAGAAATATGTTACTTTATTCTCCAACTCATTAGATTGTTATTTTGTTAACGATGAAAATTGATCATGAAAAACAGAAAAAAAATAATTTGTACATTTTATCTATCTGATTGTGAAGAAAGAAAGTATAGACCACACGTCGCGTAAAATGTGAATTAATTTATTCACCAAGACTTAGTTAAGGATCTTTTAAGTATTTTCGTTATGAATAGATGGAAAAATGAGCTTTGAAGATTTCAGGTCGTTTGTACAATTAGAATAGTGAAAACAAAATCGGGGAAATCACTCATATATATATATATATATATAAATGAGCTTTTGAAGATTTCAGGTCGTTTGTACAATTAGAATAGTGAAAACAAAATCGGGGAAATCACTCATATATATATATATATATATATATATATATATATATATATATATATATATATATATATATATATATATATATATATAGCCCACCCATCTAGTTTGCAGTCAATGTAGTTCACTGTATCATTGGTGTATAGGTAATGTATCTGTTCGGTATAACTATACAACCCACACATCTAGTTTGCAGCCGATGTAGCCCGTTGTATTATCGGTGTATAAATAATGTATCTGTTTTGTATAACTATTCTCTATATATAATGTATATGCTTTGTATAATTATGTATTAACACACGATGTATAGCTATATGTTGATGAAACAATAACAAAAAAAGAAATGGTGTTTCTTCGCTTTATTTACTCAAATCATCGATTGAGCTCCATTACGGATATAAGGAATATGAGTTTTTTTATTTGAGATATATCACATATACATCATTATTTTCTCCACCTCCTCCTTCTCCTTTCCTTCTTCGTAGATTTGATTATTGCATTATACATTAATTTTTTAATATTTTGGATAATAGATAAAAATGTATGCATAGAGGGAGTGTGACACTGATAAATATATATATATAGATAATACCCTATTATACATGTAGATATAAAGGATTATACAAGTATTGTCTATTACAAGTGTCAGTGATATACAAGGATATACACTATTGTACATATGGCTATATACATTAATACAGATGTGCCGTTATTTTATAAGTGTAACCGTGATATAAATTGATATACATTAAGGTATACATAAATGCATAAGCGGTGTGTTTACAAGTGTAACAATGATATACATAGATATATACATATTGTTGCCATGAAATCGTCTGAACTCGTAAAGTTGAATATTTGATGAATGTGTGTGTCTTTTTTCCACAAAACTTCTATTAATTCGTATTTGATTCACCCTCTTCGATTTTCTTGGACAACAAAAAAAAATTATGTGCAACGTTGAATTTGATTTTTGGAAAAGGACAAGCACGAAATTATGAGTATGCCTAAAGTTGGATCTGACTTTTGAAAGGAAAGAAGTGTGATATTATAAGTTGAAATAATTCTAAAACATAAGATAAAGTTGTCATTATAGTATAGGGAAAAAACTTCTCTTTGATAAGCTGTCATGAGAGAGTTCATAAAGGGTCTGATTGCAGATAGAGATACTTAGATTCTCCTAATTTTTAGTCATTTGGTAGGTTTTGGCTATTCATTGTCATTTTCTAGCTTCATCTGCTAAATCTAATCTTTGACTAAAATTCTGCGGATAATTCTTAAGGATGGTATACACATGTCAATATCTCATATAATTTTGAAATGTTTTCGATATAATATATTCCCATGTTGTTATATTCGCTTAAAAAGGATCATAAGTTCACACACCTTGTTAACTATTTCCCTTTCCAATCAAAATTGAACTAATGACATCGAATGATTAATTTAAGTTATAGTGATTGTCACAATCCAAATTCAACTAAGCTTTAATGACGCTTAATTCAACTCGTCAGACGAACCATATAATACAGATCCACCCAAAATGAAAGACAATAACAGAAAATAAAAGAAAATCAGATACTGTAGAGTCTAATTAGTTAACCTAAAGAATGGTGTCACAACCGTCACAAGTCATGAACATTATGAATAAGAATTACAACTCTAATGTGAATAGTATATGATTCGTTGGAAATACAAATCAGAAAGTAAATGGCTTTAAGCTACCATGAATTAGCTAGTAGTTTAACACTAGAATGCCGATACATTTAAAAAGAAAGCTCTCTCACTCTTTTTAACCGCTCTAATTCGTATGCGCATACATAGGTGCAACAAGTGTAGTATTAATATATCAATATATACTCTGTGTGTATTATCTACCATCCCTAATAAAGTAATTACGAGAATTTATAAAGGACAATATAATTAATTCTGCATATCCAAAGAATGCACAGATAGAACATATGACATAATTCACACTATCTCAACTATTCAATTTCAATGCATATTAAATACACCATTACGACATACACCATTCAATTTCAATGCATATGAAATTTATGCACAAATATAATATATTAGGATATGCATGAAATATGAGTAAAAAATTAAGGATATGATAAAGACCCGACCTTTACTCAATAACCGGTAATAATCCTATGTATACACCAATCTAGTGACCAGAATTATACAGTGGCGCATGAGGGACGAGTCCATATTTGCACGTTGTATAGACAACTTCAGTGCCATAACATAATTCACACGGACAATATAATTCACATATCATATCCAGAATATTAGACTCTATAACCTCTAACATCTAAGTCGTGGATTACAGCAGGCTCATCAGCTCAAACTACGTATATAAATGTGAATCACATATGCAAATAGGTAGACATATGTACAATGCATGACTAAGAAATTAAATTTGTAATCAGACATGCATATAGCTCATCATGAATCGTGATCCCTATATAATTATACTAATATGATAGAATGCTTAAAGTAGTCATGGCACAAAAAGAACATATGAAGCATGTATGTTAACAACCTCTTCTGTATAATATTTATAATCTGGGTATTCGTATATATATTTGTCACCTTATATAACGTGTACCCGTTATACATACTATATTTAAAATAATATTAATTTTAAAAAAATCAAGTATTGCTTACCTTGATAGAGCTAGACCTGACCTTTAAATATAATATTTCCTCGCTCCAAATTCATCAAGCGAACTTAATCTAGTCAAAAATATATTCATCGGGGTTAGTAACAATGCTAAATGAATTAATTTTATAATTTAAAGGTAGCCAAAAATCGAAGTCAACTTTAAAAAGTTAAAGTCAACCTTGAGCCTTATGGTCAAAACCTGAAGCAAAAGTCAAATCTCATTGACCCATATATGTCTAGATTTTCATTTGTATGCTCAAAACTCAACTCAAGTGATTCTAGACCTAGATCTTAAAAATGTCAATTACCATCAAATTTCATGTTTTAATGGATCTTCGAGTAAAGCCATAAAATAAACTCAAGAAGACGATTAGAACAATTACACCGACTTAAATAGTGAAAATTCAGTTCAATTCTCTAAGGCTCGTAGCTCTCAAGGTCCGAAAATGGATGAATAATGAAGTTGAATCGCTATACCAAACTTTTTATACCTAAACAACCCGACATAGCGATCACAACGCTCCTCCCACTCTCGCGAACCAAGCTCAGTTTTTCCTTCTCTATTGCATAGCCTCCTCTAGCGTTTGTGATGAGTGATGACCCATCAACCAACACCAGTGGTTGCAATCATGATGCATGTGTTGGTTACAATGGTGCAGGAAATGAAAATAAATAACTGCTAAGTATTACAACACAATGAAATTACAACAAACTGAAATTTCAATGAACTGGAACAAGAAATTGGAACAATTTTGATATGCTGAGTCGAGTGATAGCACTCTGTCTTTAAGACAAGATTGCCCCGTATATATCCTTTCTACGTTCTGGACAATAGTCTCCCAAGATAAAACAACAACTCAACAAATGAGCAAAGGAAACTCAAGTGTTACTTTGAAGAATTTTGCGTAATGAAATGATGCTAGAAAGTAGTAGGAAGAATCTGATTTCGTTTGTATGTTCTGTGTTGTCTCAACAATTGGCAAATGCTTCATTATATAGTTGTAAGGAGAAGACTTACCAACTGCCCACATAATTGCTGTTACTGGCCAAGTAATGACAATTATGGAGGTAGTAATTCAGCCAAAATAAATGATGAAATGATGTGCAACGGATTATCTTTTAGGGAGAATTATTCAGCCAAAATAAATAACCGAATTAAGTGCATATTAATGTTGGTTAACGTTCCAAAAACCAACAGCAAAAGCACAAGTTCTCTGCCCAATTTAACTTACCAGAAACTTCAGGGACCAAACTATAAATATAAAGCAATTTGGGTCTAAAAAGATAAGACCCGTGACCGGACGGGATGGGACGGGCGGGCGGTGGCGGTGCGCGTGTGGGCTTATCCTCGAACCGAAGCACATCTAGGTCCTCCCTCCTTTAAACACATGGGATACCCTTTGGGGTCCCAAACTCCAAGCCAATTTTGAGACTTATAAACTAAACAAATCTTTCTTCCCCCACCGATGAGGGAGGATTGGTCTAAATACCACACTTTTCCATTCTTCAAACACCTCACTTCGTGGATCAATATCTTTCATTTCTCAACGAAATTTGACGATCTATGGCCATACGCTCATCTGCTTACTTAGTAGATTATGCACGTGTGAAGAACCGGAGTTTCCAACATGTGGAACACTAGTGTTTAAGTCATTAAAGATGGTTGGACGCAACTCCCGTCAAAGACAAATTTCCAACAAAATATAAGTCTGAAAGATACTAAAATACAATGTGTGGATGGTAAACTGACATAATAGTAATGACAATTATGGAGGTAGTAATTCAGCCAAAATAAATGGTGAAATGATGTGCAACAGATTAGCTTTTAGGGAGAGTTATTCAACCAAAATAAATGACTGAATTGAGTGCATATTAATGTTGGTTAACGTTCCAAAAACCAACAGCAAAAACACAAGTTCTCTGCCCAATTTAACTTACCAGAAACTTCAGGGACCAAACTGTAAATATAAAGCAATTTGGGTCCAAAAAGATAAGACCCGCGACCAGACGGGATGGGGCAGGCGGGCGGCAGTAGTGCCCATGTGGCCTTATCCTCGAACCGAAGCACATCTAGGTCCTCACTCCTTTAAACACATGTGATACCCCTTGGAGTCCCAAACCCCAAGATAATATTGAGACTTATAAACTAAACAACTCTTTCTTCCCCCACCGATGAGGGAGTATTGGTCTAAATACCACATTTTCCCATGCTTCAAATACCTCACTTCGTGGACCAATATCTCTTTCATTTCTCAACAAAATTTGACGATCCTTGGCCCACGGTTATCTACTTACTTAGTAGATTATGCACGTGTGAAGAACCGAAGTTTCCAACATGCGGAACACTAGTGTTTAAGTCATTAAAGATGGTTGGACGCAACTTCCGCCAAAGGCAAATTTCTAATAGCATGTCAGTGACATTAGTTTTAGCTTTTTTCCCAACTTGTTTCAAATTGATAGAATAATAATTAGTGATATTGATATTAATAATTATCATTGTAATTAATTAATATCTTGTATATATGGTAGCATGTCAAAAATATTGAATAGGTACATTAGCAATCATAGATAATCTTATCACAATTATTAAGGAGATGCTTAGGCATGATCTTCTCCTAATCTTTATGGTGTAATTTTGTATATTAACCACATTATTGTGGAGGAATAAGATGAAAACATTATTCTTACATGGTAACAAGAGACTAAAAATATCCTACCCTAAATTAGTCCCTCCAATCGGCCAAACATCCCTTCTTTAGCCGATTTTCCATTCTTTTTTCTTGTTCATTTTTTATTCCACCTCCATTGTTGTCCATCTTATTTTTTTTCCAACTTCATCAACAATGTCTGACTCCAAGACTAACTTTCATCCAGCTCTTACCGTTTCAATTATTAAAACACATATTTCCATTACTCTTGAAATGGAAAATGTTCACTATGCAACTTGGGCGGAACTTTTTAAGATTTGTTGTTGTTCCCACCGAGTTATTCATCATATAATACCGCCGAAAAATGGGAAAGACAAGGAGTTAACAACCGTTGATGACAAAGAACTCTGGAAAACCCTTGATGCCAGAGTTCTCTCTTGGATTTATACCACCATATCTTCGGATTTGTTACACACAATAATGGAACCTGATTCTACAGCCATGGAGCCTTGGACTTGCGGGACATTTTTCAAGACAATAAAAACTCCCGCGCCGTTACTTTAGAACAAGAATTCTCCACCATTGATATGGCGGATTTTCCAAATGCGTCGACATATTGTCAACGCCTTAAAGTCTTGTCGGATCAACTTAAAAATGTTGGTTCGCCGGTTACCAACAATCGCTTGGTTTTACAAATGGTTGTCGTCCTTACCGACGCCTATAGCGGCGTAGGTACACTCATCCAACAAAGCAATCCTCTTCTTTTGTTTTATCAAAGCACGTTCGATGGTTATACTTGAAGAGGCACGATTTGTCAAGAAGGCCGCTATCGTCTCTAATTCTGCCATGATGGCTACTCAACAACAAAACAAGGGACAAAAAGGAAAGAATGGTAATAAAAATTGAGGTGGAAATCACTGAAATAATAAAAATGAAGGCCACTGGAATTCAGGTGGCGGCGGCGGCAATTCAGGCAGAACCACCACCGGCAGCCAGCAGTAGTGACAGCCCCGCGGCGGACTAGACCAGTGGGCCTGACAGTAGTCGTGGGCTGTGCCACCGTGCCCCTACCCAATGGGCAACTGGCCAGGCCCCAATTTCGACCCACTGGATTGGCTATTACCAACCCAAATAATATTAGGCCTGACAGTTTTGGGCCCAGGCAACCAACAGGCAGTAGCAGTAACGGACCAACAGTTGGGCCAGTTACAAATCAGTGGCAGTAGGAGGCCCATTCCACTATGACGAGCCCAACCGACATCGAGTCCCCCATGCACACTATTAGACTTAATCCACCCGATGCAAATTGGTATATGGACTCCGGAGTGACATCCCACATGACGTCCTCCCAATGTAATCTCTCGTTCTATTTTAATTTGAGCGAAGAAAATGGTATAGTTGTTGGAAATGGTCATGCTATTCCAATTCGAGGTTATGGTTCTACTAAATTGTCACTACCAAATCCACAACTATCTTTAAAACATGTCCTTCATGCTCTAAAATTAATTAAAACTTGGTATCTGCTAGAAAGTTTACTACTGACAATTGGGTACGTGTTGTTTTTTACCCTTATGGATTTTCCGTGAAGGATTTTCATACGGGGAAGCTTATCATGAGATATGATAGCCAAGGCGAGCTCTATCCAATAACATCACCTATCCAACAATCCAAGTTACAATTTTCTTTTGCAGGATTAACCTCTTCATTCTGGCATGAAAGGCTGGGTCATCTGGGGCACCTGTTTTAGCCTCCTTAAAGCAAAATAAATTTATTTTTTGTACTCAACAGTTAAGTAAATGCCATTCTTGCCCGCTTGGTAAATAAGTTAAATTGTCATTTGTTTCCTCTAATTCATGCACATTAATGTCGTTTGATATTATCCACTGTGACATCTGGACTTCCCCTGTTTTGAGCTCTTCGGGCCATAGATATTATTTGCTTCTGTTAGATGATTACTTTAATTTTTTGTGGACATATCCCTTATCACAAAAATCACTAGTGTTCTCTACTTTTCTAAAATTTAGAGCTTTCATCAAAAAACCAATTTGAACGGGAAATCAAGAATATTCAGTGTGATAATGGTAGGGAGTTTGATAATAGACAATTTTGGGATTTTTGTAATACTAATGGTTTAAATTTCCGTCTTTCATGTCGACACACATCCTCCCATAATGGGAAGGCGAAACGCAAAATACGAACCATCAACAATATTATTCGAACATCCCTTGTCCATGCCAATCTACCGCCCTCATTTTGACACCATGCACTACAAATAGCCACATACTTATTAAGCATTCTCCCTCAAACGAACTTGTCTTACCAAACATCCCTTGTCCATGCCAATCTACCGCCCTTATTTTGACACCATGCACTACAAATGGCCACATACTTATTAAGCATTCTCCCTCAAAAGAACTTGTCTTACCAAGCTCCACTAAAAATCCTTTACCTACGAGATCCGTCTTACTCACATTTACGGGTCTTCGGGTGTCTATGCTATCTTCTATTTCCATCAACTACAATCACCAAACTTCAACCCCGGTCCACTCCATGTGTTTTCTTAGGCTATCCCTCAAATCATCGTTGTTACAAATGTTTCGACTCATCTTTAAATAAAATAATTATAAGTCGTCACGTAATTTTTGATGAAACGAGTTTCCCATTTGCCAAAATACACTTGTCTGGACCTCACACATATGATTTCCTAGATGATAGCCGACCCCCATACTTAACCCAATTTTTTTTTCCTTCACCACCTACTGTTTCAGGTACCGACGAAAATTTGGGCCAACTGGGCCCCGAAATAGTGGCCCAACCACAAGACCAATCGGTCCAGTAGACTGGGCCTCAAGTTCCAAGGCCCGAAACAAATCCAGCCCGTGTTCCAACAACAGTGGCCCAACCTACTATTTCAGTACCACAACTGACAGTGGCTTGGGCCGAGGCCTGTCAACCCCCAACCAGTCCGATAGTTTTGCTAACCGACCCTTAACCCGCAGCCAACACAACATTCACAAAGCCCAACACTAAATATATCGTACATATCTAAATCTCAAAATCACCATTACCCTATAATCCCGTGACTGCTCTTCATGACCCAAATTGGAAACTGTTCATGGATGATGAATTCAATGCTCTTATTAAAAATAGGACGTGAGATTTGGTACCTCGTCCACCTCATGCTAATATAATTCGGTCTATATGGATTTTTAGTCACAAAGAAAACTCTGATGGTTCTTTTGAGCGACATAAAACCCGTCTTGTAGGTGATGGAAAAACATAGCGTGTTGGCGTGGATTGCGGTGAGACATTCAGTCCAGTGGTCAAGCCGACAACTATCAGGACAATACTTAGCTTGGCTATTTCAAAAGGTTGGAAACTTCATAAATTAGATGTCAAGAATGCTTTCCTCCACGGTGAACTAAATGAGACGGTATACGTGTATCAACCGTTGGGGTATAGAGACTCTAAATACCCTAACCATGTTTGCCTGCTCAAAAAGTCATTATATGGTCTGAAGCAAGCTCCTAGGGCATGATACAAACGGTTTGCGGATTTTGTTTCAAAGATTGGTTTTTCAAACAGGCGTTCCGACCACTCTCTGTTTATTTATCGTCAGGGTAATAATTTTGCTTATCTTCTCCTATATGTGGGTGACATTATACTAACTACCTCATCAGATGCTCTTTGAAAGAACATCATGTCACAGCTTGGCTCCGAGTTTGCAATTAAGGACCTATGTCCATTACATTATATTTTGGGCATAGCAGTGACACGACATGCATGTGGTTTGTTTCCCTCCCAAAAGAAGTATGCAACAGAGATTGTGGAACGAGCTGGCATGTCCTCCTGTAAACCATCCGCAACTCCGGTGGACACTAAATCAAAATTGAGTGCATCTTCAGGCAAGCCTTTTGCCGACCCAACACTCTACCACAGGCTAGTAGGAGCACTGTAGTATATAACTTTCACCAGACCAGATATTTCGTATGCTGTGTAACAAATGTGCCTATTTATGCATAATCCGATGAATGAGCATATGCATGCCCTAAAACGCATTGTGCGCTATATACAGGGTACTCTCGCATACGGTCTACACTTGTATCCATCGTCCACATCCACACTAGTCTCCTACACAGATGCAGACTGGGAGGCTGCCCAGACACGCGACGCTCCACCTCCGGTTATGGTATTTTTCTTGGTGATAACTTGGTCTCTTGGTCCTTAAAAAGACAAGCCACATTCCAGATCAAATGACGATGCAGAATACATGGGTATTGCTAATGTTGTGTCTGAATCTTGTTGGCTTCGCAATCTTCTCCTTCAGCTTCATTGCCCGATTCCGAAAGCCACTTTAGTGTATTGTGATAACATTAGTGCTATCTACATGTCTGACAATCCAGTAAATCACCAACGCACAAAACATATTGAGCTGGATATCTTCTTTGTCCGTGAAAAGGTGTCCGCGGTCAAGTGCGGGTGCTGCATGTCCCCTCGCGCCATCAAATTGCAGATATATTTACCAAAGTTCTTCCGCTGATATCATTTGAAGATTTTCGGGACAGTCTCAGCATTCGTCTGCCTCCCGCTTTAACTAGGGGGAGTGATAGAATAATAATTAGTGATATTGGTATTAATAATAATTATTATTTTAATTAATTAATATCTTGTATATATGGTAGCATGTAAAACATTGAATAGGTAGATTAACAATCATAGGTAATCTTATCACAATTATTAAGAAGATGTTTAGGCATGATGTTCTCCTAATCTTTATGGTGTAATGCATCGAAATACCCTCGAACTCCTCTCAAAACATAAAACAATACACAAACTCATAAAAAGAAAACAGGTACTTACGATTATAGTGTCTATTGTTTTATTTTTAACTTTTAAAGTTTTGAGAATAATTATGGCGTTTGATTATGGGATAAAAGTAACAATCTTGGAATGAATACGAGATTATTTTATTATGCATTTGATTGAATTTCTTATATCATTTTTATGAATATTTATATCATAATTATAGTATTATTTTTATGTAACACTTAATGTGAGAGAAACTATTTCGAAATAATTAATTCCTAATAAAATACTGAAAGGACAAAAACAATTTTGTCCAAAGCTTTCTCCCAAACTACTTTACAAAGTCAAGATTAAAATTGATAATAAAATATATTTTAATTTTTATTTAGTATAAAATTAAACACATATTTTTTTAATTTTATTGAATATGATCTACTATTCTTATTTGTCACTCGATCACTCTATTAAAATAATTATTTTCTTATTATAATAGGAAATAATTTATTTCCCCAAGCAAACTATGTACAAACAATTCTTTAGATATTATACCCAAGATTGTTGATTAGCACTGCATTCACAAATCACAATCAATCTTTGAGTGATTGAATCAAAAAGATCAACAACAACAAAAAAAACCAATCTCACGAAATTTATCCATTCCTCCTATGCTTAATCACAAAACTGAATTTTCTACGAGGGACTAACAGTGCAATTAATATTTTTACTAGTATAACGGCAATTAGGCGCGGATTTACTCCATTCGATCCCTTTCTAGGGTTTGCATTCACCATTTGCAACGCTAATCGAATCATGCGTGCCGCCTATGATTTCTCTTTCAGTCGGGCTAGATCCGGCAGACTTTCCTTCTATGCCCGTCGTCGTCCATGGAGAGAGCTATTGGCCCACCCGTCTTCCTATACCCGGCCGATTTCCCTCACCGATTTCACATCTCGGGTCAAACGAAACCTCACCTACTTTCGGGTCAACTACACCATGGCTGTACTGATCATACTCTTCTTAAGCCTGTTATGGAATCCGATTTCAATGATTGTTTTCTTAACCGTGTTTATTGCTTGGTTTTTCCTCTACTTCCATCGCGATGAGCCGTTGATGATTTTTAACCGTATGATTGATGATAGGATTGTTATGGTTGTACTTAGTGGTGTTACGGTGGTGAGCTTGGTGATGACTAGCGTTTGGTTGAATGTGTTGGTATCTATTTTGGTAGGGATGACGTTTGTTTTATTGCATTCGATGTTTAGAATTACGGAGGATTTGTTTCTGGAAGAGGATGATTATGCTAATGATGGTGGTGGATTGCACTCTTTTGTTGGTACCTCTGTATGATTTGAAGTTTACCACGGACGGATCTGTTGAATTTACATTATATGCATGTAGAAAGTAGTGGTGCTGCGATTTTTGATGGCTTTATTTTATGGCCGTGAAGGGCTGTTGTTTTACATTTTCCCGGCAATCAAATGGAGAATTGAGACACGGTTATAGGAATTCATGCTATGATAGAATCTCTATGATTTCTGAAATTGGATGAGCTTTGGTGGACTACTTTTTGGTGTATTATCTGAATTTATGCATTAAGCAATTAGGTTGCTTTTCATGCTATTATGTTTGAATAGGTTATAGGAATCATCTATATCCATCTCGCTGTATTTAATTTGAATTGGTTAGAACATAGTTCAAACTATTTTACGTGGACACTCACAAGTAGGTACTTGAGTATTGTCACTTATCTTTCCATATCAGTAGTCGTAGTACTACTCTGGTAGTTTCCTGCCCCTGTTATGGAGTACTATTTGTTGTTTCTTGTCCTTTGACTATTACTTTGTTTTAGTCGTAGTACTACTCTGGTAGTTTTCTGCCCCTGTTATGGAGTACTATTTGTTGTTTCTTGTCCTTTGACTATTACTTTGTTTTCTTGGTTTATTCGTTATTTTATTCATCCTGCCTTGAATTGCTTGTTCTTATGCCGAGGGTCTACAAGAAACAGCCTACCCACTTTGTGAAATTTCACTGGTCTGTTATTGTACTCAATCACAATATTCCTACTTTATTCAGGTTTAGCATGTTCAACATTGACTACTCTTTGTGAAAATCATGTAGGTGGAACTATGCGCTTGATTAATACATATATAAGAGAGAATTCAAATTGGCAAACCATTGGTAGCATTTGTCCTCCATCATTCAACTAAAGTCAATCATTAGACTGGGAAGTTTGATAATCTGGTATGAAGATAGTGCGACATCTCCAGAATAGCAATAGAACAAGCACATGAATTCTGACCTTAGAATGGAAATTGGAATACAACAATTTAATTCATCACTCTGGAGGCTGAATGTTACCCAAATGTACTATCAGCATGCAGTCTCATGCAGGACACTGGTACTTGTTGAAAACATAAATAATTGTGTACTATGAAGGTACATGAATGAAAAAAGTTGACAAAATTCACGCAGTACGAGTACAAGGTAGTAGTATACAAGCATACAACATATTGCAGAAAAGAGTGAACTTGATGGTATCCCAGTTTAGAGCCACAATAGCTGAACTCGAATTTCAGTGTTCCATGTGAAAGCCATCTTCTTCATCATCTCTTTCCTCGTTTCCCGCTGATCTACACCAATTCTAGTCGCAGCGATTGAAAACTACTTACAACTCTACAGTCTCACCATATGCCCACTCGAGGCACAGTGGTATGACAATTCCGGCCTGCTACTTCAACATATGACTAGCTCTCGTATAGTTTATCAAGTACATGAATGCAGTGATAATAACTCAAGAAGCTGGAACGCTTGGGACCTTTCGAGCATAAGCCAAAACCATAAAAAAATCCTTTGCTGATGAACCAATAATTGCTGGTATTCTTTCGGATGTGGTAGTTTGAAGCCACATATCAACCAAACTGTTCAGTGGTAAACTGGGGACTATTGATTGTCCCATACATCTAATCTCAACCTACAAAATAAACTATAGAGTCAGCACAGCATAAAAATTATAACAATCAAATCATGTATGTTTTCGTCAACGAAGTTTACTGCAAGTACCCTCTCTCTCTCTCGTTCTCGTACTTGGATACTAGGATAAGTCCCTTCTAATAAAAAATGGTGTCAGCCATACTTGTCACTTACGGGCTATTTTCTTGCTAATCGAGAAGGGACATTTAATTTAACATCAAGCATCACACATTACCATTCCTCATCTTAGCACTCGCATAATGTAGAGAGTTACCTGCCCCAAAGTTGAGTTAGTTCATGTTGAAATTTGTTAACACAACCCAGCTAAAGACCTGACTGGATGACCATTGTACCCAATATCATTTAAAATTATCATATCCCCCGGACTTCAATCTAATATCACCAAGGAAGATGTATAATTGTGCATAAAATAATGATGTTGTTCATTGATTTATAGTAGAAAGCAAGACAATCACCTCGTCTTCGCTCTTAAGATCCAACTTCCGCATCAGGTATTTTTGGATGAAAGAAACTGGAATATTACCATCCCTGCAACAGTGGAAGATATGAGAAAAATATGCAAGAATACCTGTCTCAAAATGTTAAAGATACTGGTGGTTCTACTCCTGCAAATGGACTACCTCAATCTCAATTTTGGCGTGCAGAAACTTTTCCAACTTGAGCTTCTCTTTCTAACCTCTAATACTATTCTCCCTGTTTGGCTCTAAGTGTCTTCCCCTGCCAAACAACTATGGCTTATCCATTCCCAATGATTATCTTAGGTTGGCTACATTGTTTTTTTCAGTACCTCCATCCTCCAAGTCTTACCAGTGTACATTCTTTGCTAGTTATACACCCAAAATTACTTATAAGTCAGATACCTGATGCGAATTTAGGTGCCATCACCCCTATCATTCTCAGATTATCTGTTTTAGCAACTTCCAGAGCACCCCTCTTTTCCTGCATTGCCATTTTACCTTTTGAATCAAATCTTCCCAAAAACTGCTCTTTTACCATTTCCGATTCTTCTGAACAGTTAAGAATTTTAATGTCAGATATCAAATTGCAAGGTTCTTGTTACCCGTGATTTCCTTTTCTTTTTTCTTTTTAAAATTCCCAGATCACATTATCACAAGCACACATCACTTCATGCTATCATTACTGCCTCACATTACTGTTGGTTATAAGCCATTAAAAGTTAACAACCCTGACTTCTGAACTTTGCTATTTCGTATATAATTAGTTATTTGAAATTGGAAAGTGTAATGTCCTCTTTCTTATAAAATAACATCGTTTGCTGAGGATTTTTCAGGTCACAAAATATAGATCAAACCACAACAGAGAAAAGAAATGTAATGAACACTTCATACTCTTTGTCCCGTCTAGCTTCCTTATAAACTTCACCTGAAGAGGGGATCATTGTCAGTTCAAGCTCAAGCACGTTAGTTTTATTCATAAAAACATATTCCGATGGAGGTCATGCTAACCATATCAGTAGTGTATTCTTCTATTTTGAGCAAAAGAAGCAATTATACCAGTACTAATGCGCTGGATCCCATGAAAACTTCAAAACTAAGCATACTTCGGCAAGACTCAAGAGTAGTACTAGGATGGGTGACTCCCTTGCAAGTCCTCGTGTTGCATCCCTTGTTTACCCAACTTGGAATTGAAGCATAGTTGTTACTTGTTGAATAACTACCCCAGAAGACAACCAACATAATGTAGGAAGATTGTCCCTACTAGTCAGTCTAACAAATCTAACTTTGTTCACAACCTTTTACCAAAGCAAACAATTAGCTTTGAGGGGTTCAACCTGAGTGTTGCAGACCTAATATAAACAAATAAATGTCCCTTCTATAACAGCTTAAACTTCTAAATGAAGTGGTGACACACTTATAGTACCAGAGCGGCAAAGTTTCTAAATTCAAGTCGCACATCCACCAATTATCAAAAAAGAAGTTTGATGTGATTGGCACAAGAAAAGAGAGTCAAGCCCGCACATGAGGAAGCGTTTCCAGACCTAATGTAAATAAACAAATGTATCTTCTCTAACCGCTTAAAAACTTTTAGATGAGGTGGTCACACAATTTAATACTAGAAAAAAAAAATATCCAAGGGGTGGAAATAAATGAAAATAAGAAGTACAAAAATCTATCCAATATATGGCAGGCGTGGAAGCAAACAATCACTCTGAACATTGGAGGAACTTTTGGACTGTAGAAACATGCTGCAACAGTAAATCAGTTGCAGCACTGATGTGGAAGAAACCAGAGAAATTTGAGGCTTGAGGAGCATCATAGACTAAAAAGCAACTGCACTAGTGGTAGCTGGGAAATAGGTAAGAAGATGGAAAACAAGTATAATTATGAATATATTAATGCTAGATCACAACTATTGCTGCTTCTAGCCCTTTAAGAAAAAGTAGAAATAAATGAGTTTAAGAATTTGACACTCTATAGTACACTAGTGTTTTTTACTTATTAAAAATTAGTATAAATACATAGAGTTAGGATATTAATGCCACAAAATGTGGGAAATATCCCTATAAAACATATCAAAAGGAATTATGCAAGAATATTTCCCTCTACAAAAGCCATCCAACGGCTCAAACGAATCAGATTGGGTTACCACTGGTACTTCTAGTACCAGAAGAAAGTGGTACAAGGGGGACTACGTTACAACTTACAAACCAATGTTTTCAAGACCAAAATACTCCCTCACCTGATTGGTCAAATAACTATGAAAACTGCATAAGATCCAGCAAGAGACTGAGTTAGCAACTATATGAGAAAGATAATTCATAGAGAGAGGCAATACATAAGGAGCTAATCAAGATAACATAAGGAACATAAAGGCATAACTTAACTAGGCACAAACATCCATTTCATTTTACTACCTAGTGGTGGCCAAATGGGCGAGTTGGATGTGGGTGAAAATGGGTCATAAATCAATTCCCCCATATTTAAGGGTTAAAACGGGGTGGGTTATTGACGGTTTGGGTCAAAATGGGTTTGACCAATTTTGTATATGGGTTAAAATAATTCGTTAGATTGTATACATTACCAAAAAGGAATTAAGCATTATCTAAACTTTGATAATAAAATTATTCTAAAAGAAGAACGTTTGAAGCAACTAAAATACATTTAGTGAAGGTACATATTAAGCATTTAAGAAGTAATACTTCATAATATTTTCAAACTTGACATGACACTCTTTCAATGAACTATTCAATATCAGTTTAAATTATGATTTAAAACATTGTTACACCAAAATCAATATAATCATTTATTTTGTTTTCAAATCTGATAAGAAAAACTAGGTCTGGTTTTTCACTGCAAGAGTAAAAAGCCTATGATAAGTTGTTTCTTAAACTCAGAGAGATAATAACGAAGAATACCTCTCCCAAAATAGAGAAAAGTAGAGACTGAGCAACGACCATTTTAAAAAATATGTACTGTGAGTGATTTAGCGGAAAGCTAGCGCAACACAGTTAGCCCATAGCTGACCCGTAAACCTGTGAGTGACCCATTTTGCTAAGTTTAAAAATGGGTTGAACCTAAATTTCATCCACTTTAAATAATACTCACCCAACCCGCTTAAATATGGGCGGATTAGTAAAATATGGGTCCATTTTTCTGGCACTCGCTATATACTACCCAAGGTGGAGCAGCGTTATCATTATGAATCAAGTAGCTAGCTTATGTGTTGCACTGACATTACAAGACAGGTCTCTCATAAGTTGCTACAATTCCTAAGAAATACTGGCCTATCAAAATAATTCCCATTGGCATGTACTGAAGGGGGAAAACAAATCCTCAATCACTGATTAGCAGTTTTTTTTGCAGTAACCCACCCAGTACCTTAACTCCATCTTCGGCATCTATTAGTTATGCTCCAAAACTCACTTCCTCCACAGAAGGAAATCCAAATTATAACTGGGGTACGCACCATAACCGTCTCGGAAAGAACGTATCAGAGTCATCCATCCAGTTGACTAAAATAGATAAAAGGAAAAATCAGTGCCTGTACTCCAATTCTTTAGAGGATCTATGACTATTCCAAGTCCAAATGCAAAAGACTTAGTGAGAATCCACTAAGTAATGTTCTTAAAAAGATGCCCCAGTTTCCCCTTTGGTTGCTGCATAGGCAAATGCCTCATTGAAGCCAGTTGTTCTCATGAGCCCTTTTGATATACAAAAACATAGGTAAATTTGCTAGTAAATGAAATTCTTTGCACTTATGATTCTGTTCAGTTATCTAAGAGCAAAGGCCATCTTAGTGCATGCCATTTCCAGATGCTCCCAGCCCAAACAGGTTTCCCAGGTTAAGTAGATGGGCCCAAACAGCACCTAGCTGAGTCGAAGTGCAGTGGGGACTGTCGAACAATGGAATTGAAGCAAGCAAGAAAGCTTCAATAAACAAACATAGATTGATTGGTGGAGCTAAAGAGAACCTACAGAACTTGCTCGCCAGAACTGCCCTTAGACTGGATTTGCAATACCCGAAACCTTAGGGAAGGGCATCATAAGTAAACCTACCCAGAGAAGCACATCAAACAGTTCTAGAAAGATAACAACAAAGCCTTATCAAACAAAACAAAGTTTAAATGAAGAAGAAAAACCAAGGAAAAAAAAAAAGAATCAAGGCATAAAAGACTAAAACAAAAGCATCAACAACATAGAAAACCATTAAATAAAATAACAAGAGGAAGAGACGTGAGAGATGTGGCAGATATTGTTTTTACTTTTTAATTTTTGAAATAACATAACAAAGCAAGACCAGATTCCTGATTGTTTCGGGAAAAGCACCATTAAATCTCTCCAATTAAAATTGAATATCGAGAAGCAACTTTTAGATGAAATATTGACTTGGTATAACCATTGGAGTTCAAAGATGGTTCTTTTATGCCCCCAGGGCTTTCATTCAATGGGTATGAGTGAGTTCGAGTCCTCATATGAACCAAGTTTGGTATTTGAGTGGAGAATGTAGTGGAGGGGCCATTAGCCACTGATTTTGATGCTAAAAACAACAGATTTCACGGTTATAAAAATATATGGTTCTTTTATGAAAGTGGGTCTAAAAGTGAGGTGATAGATTAACCATGGTTTGTTTAGTAGTTGGAGAGTTTAGAGTATCTTTGGTTTTGTTAATAGCTGGAAGGTGTAAGCATAGAAGAATGAACCGATAAATTTTAGTTTCATTTCAGAAGTGAAAGTCTCACACGGCCAAGCAAAAGGCATGACATTCATTTTTGTTGAAGAATGAACAAGTCCCTCATCGGTGGTTAATGAGATGGGTGGCCTCATTATATGGACTTAGGAAATCCTCCCCTCATGAGCTAACTTTTGGGATTGAGTTAGGCTCAAGTAACATTTCTTTACATGGTATCAGAGCAGGACCCATCTCACCCGATGTTGGGGCCCAAATTAAATTGACCACGCACCAGATGTCAAGGTGGGGTGTTGAAGAATGAAAAAGTCCCTTATCGGTGGTTAATGAGATGTGTGGTCTCTTCATATGGACTTGGATAATCCTCCACTCATGAGCTAACTTTTCGGGTTGAGTTAGGCCCAAGTACCATTTCTTTACAATTTTGATACAGGTGGATCACATGAATAAAGCACTTGTTAAAGTACATCGTGGTTGACAGGTGCATACAACATTCCAGGAATCTACATCTACGACAAGGTTTTACTTTTTTGGGATGACTTTAATCTGAATTCCACAAGCAAATTTAGGGAGAAATGGATAGCGATCTATCTGATTATACTAATCCGCTATACTAACATTTTATATTAGAATAAAGAGAGTTAAGTACTTTCCGAGTCAAATTAGTAACTTCAATATAAGTAATATCTTTCCTGATTATTGCTGATTGCCCCCTAAATGATGTGTGGCTTTACTGATCA
This sequence comes from Anisodus acutangulus, assembly GCA_029783415.1. Classification (NCBI taxonomy): domain Eukaryota; kingdom Viridiplantae; phylum Streptophyta; class Magnoliopsida; order Solanales; family Solanaceae; genus Anisodus; species Anisodus acutangulus. The sequence continues at coordinate 40,761,306 of CM056507.1, read as the reverse complement.
GATGTGATCAAATGCACAAAATAAAGGTAACTTAGATCAACTGCCTGGCTTGTCGCCACAGCACATTGAATGTACTCACTTTTAGAGCATATCCTACTTTAAAAGTCAGTTTCAGTGATCCTGAAGCAACACTGAGTAGTTACCATGATTAGCTTATATTCTCTATCTTTATGCAACCTAACTGTGACTTCACCGGAGCCACCATAATTGACAAATTGCAGAATCGTACCTCAGAAAGGGTAGAAAAAAGATTATCAAGGTTGTAAGAACCAAAATTGCAGCTAAAATATTCTTGGGGTGAGACGTTTATGAATTATAAGAGCATAATCAAGTATATACTAAGAGCATCATCAGAGAAAATCTGTTTCACGGAATAAATCAAACTTACTTTATTCTCAAGTAACTTGCAGAAATCTGTGGCAAGGGTGCATCTCCCTCCCTGACACAATTAATTTGGAGAATCAAAAATATTGAAAATTCAATCTTGTCTCGAAAAAAGTAAAACAGAAAAATTCTAAAAGATAAAGCAGATTCTTACTGGTCTTCCGAGGCCACTAATGAGAACCATATAGGATAGATTCTCCTTTCACATCTGGCAGTGGTTGCATCCAGTACAGTTTGCGGTGAAATATTAAACTCTCCAAAAATTGATGCCTTCTTTTGGCGAATTCTACGCGACTTTTTAGGTTTATCAAATTCCGGAGGAGAAGGATCAACATTATTGCCATCCTTGATCTTCAATTTCTGTCCATGTTCTTTGACTTTAGTTTTACTGACATGACCCTCACGGTCATGGGGATGCAGACCTTCTGACTTAGCAGGAGAACCCTGTGAGGTAAACCTCGAAGATTTGCTCCTGTTTGCTGCTTCCACCAAACAATTTAAAGGTTTCCACAAATCAACTTTGCCTTCCCACTGTTCACCGCCATTTTCAGTTTCTTTATCAGGTGTAGGGTGGCCAAAAGGCTCCGCACTGGAAGAATTCTGCAAAACAAAAAAAAAAAGGTTTACATGATTGACTGTAACAACAATACCACAGGTCTGTGCAAAACATTGACCTAAGATAAGACCTAATGAAGTCCAAATTTAGGCACTGCACCTAACATCTGAAGAACATGACTTACCAGCCTTATGTTCTGAGTGAACTTGTTCAAAGTTTCAGGTGAGCTAGAGCTATCCAGATGATCTTCTCCAGAACCTTCTTCTTTCTTGAGGGGTTTCTCAATTGAAAAGGTGGAACCCCGTAATGTTTTTCTTGCCACCGACTTTGATCTTCTTCCTGTCATTCCAGTTTGTGTAGATACTCTTGGAGTGCTGACCACAAGTGACGAGAGAGAGATCTCCTTTCTCCTTACCGGCAATTCAACTGAAGGCACAATTTCAGGTGCGTTCACCTTCCGCCTCTTATAAGGGAATACCTTTGCTCTCACATCTTGCAGATTATGATCTGGCCTGTTGTAAATTAATTTAAACAGCAAATGACATTTTCAGGAAAATTTCATCTTCCACTCAACTGTAAAAGTAAATATAATATGCATAAGAGGCTGCTACATGCATGAAAAAGCAGAACAAGGGTGCTAGAAAATGAAGATTAACTCGGCTGTAGCCTAATCTAACTGGTGGAACTTCATAAGGTATCAACATTTGCGTACTTTAGTAATAACATTTACTACCTATCATCACACACACAAACACACACATACTCATTTAAATAATGAGACATACATTATTATGTATTGTCCACATATCATAGTTTTCTCTCTACACTCCCATCTCTTGAGTGTTTCCTCTCCTTTACTACTATAGAGACTTCTAAGACAATCAAAAGTGAACTTCAAATCCAACAGCTACAGATTCCAATTTATTGGATGATAAAGAAGTCTGCTGATTTTGACTATTGTCAAGTTTTCCTCCCTATATTTTGAAAATCAACCTCTCCTTGTTACCTTTTTTTGGTCTTACTTGGCAGAACCTCCAAATGTACCCGGAATCAATTGTAAATACTGATCCAAACCCGTAGATTGGTCAAAAGGCAAATTTTATAGAACAGTTGTGGGATCAAGATTGTTATATGGGGTGAGTATTCGGCCTGATCACATCTGACAAATGGTGCAACTAATAGCACACAGACGAAGAAATGATAGAAGCTCGCCTGAGATGGTTTAACCAGGTCATTAAGGAAGCGAAGCAAATCTAAACTCGTGGATGGAGTTGTTTCAAAGGCCTAATAATTTCGTTGACCAATGTGGACTTAGTAAGTGCAAAACATGGTGAAAGCGAAGGATCCATACATAGATGAAATAACTAGTTGGAACTCAGGCTCAGCTGTTGCTAACAGTATGCCATGTGTCCACCAAAAGACTTTGTAGTCTGATAAGAGACTTAAATGTCAGTGTGGAGACAAGTGTCAAATTTGGAGAACTTATACTTTTACAGAACTCCTTATTTTCCTTAAGAGGCGGATTATTTAGTATTGCAGTGAACTCACTTGAATAGATTTGAACAGATATAGAGGATTCATATTGCAGATCCCAGCTAGTTTTGGATGGAAACACAATTGATTGATTGATTAAACGTGTACTGGAGTTACTGTAAGTCTCTGGTCATTCATAGTGACACATGAGAAGAAAACTGCCCCGTAGAGCACTATGATGTTCAGAGAAATCCTAATTGTCTATGTCCAGGAATAACAAACCTTAATTAAAAAAGCCCAGGAAAAAACAAAATGTCAACAAAAAGCTAGCATGCCTGTTTCTTTAAAGATGGACAGCATAAAGAAGAAAGGTGAATGTAGTGGAGTAAAGAAATTCCCAACTTGGTGGACATGTCACATTGCTCTCAAATTAAACATGAGCAATCTTGAGTCAGTGAGAAGTCTGAAGGCAAAATGTATAGCCAGGCATATAACCTCTGGCTAAATAAACATACAGAAACTAATATGTCAACTGAGTACTTAAGAACACTTTTGCATTTAAGGAAAGAGAAAGGACAAGAATAAGAGCTAGAAGATAATATGACCTCAATTTCTCTAAAGGAACACAGCCTAAGTCAATATTGCAAATTGGACAGCATTCCGTTTCTTCATCAGACAGCTTCTTGTAGATGCATTTCCTGCAAACTGAGTGAAGTTCCAGAAGGGACAGTGTCAAAACAGTAGTCATCTTTTTTATGCAGAAACAGTTGCTAGCTTCGATAATACCCAAAACCAAAACGCAAAAAGTCTAAGCTTTTATCTAAAAGGAACAAGAACAAAGCAAGCAAAGTTCAATTCATTCATCCAACAAGATGTTCCACACAATATACACCAGTGCAAGTTTCTAGAGGAATAGTTACATGAACAAAGAAATATCTCATTACAAATTACTTCATCAAACAAAAAAAAAATCTCATTACAAACAATCAGTTCACCATTAATTAGCACCTAACCTGTGCTCCAAGTCATTGAGATGACATTATCGCAACAGAAAAAATGAAGAGATAATGCTCGACAACACACCTGAAGTATCACTTTTTTGCGAGTTCCTACCTGAACTTCTTGAAGCTAACTAGACCAAGTGTTTGAATACAATCGCCAAAAGGTGCTGACTAGACCAAGTGTTTGAATACAATCGCCAAAAGGTGCGTGACAACTTAATTTGCCCGTAAAATTTCATCCACATGACATCTTACTCATTAATTTCGAGGTGTGTTTTGATAAATAGTTGATGGTAGTTCATGTAGGAAACACAAACACAAGTACCTGGATGAAGGTGTGTTTTTTTACCATTATCTCAAAAATAAAAAATCACAAGATATGAATAAATCAAGTCAATCAACAGCATCATTAGCACAGATGTAAGAAGACGGGATTTAATTGAAATGGGATCGACCAAACAAATAGCCCGTTCCCATTAAGTTGAGAAAATCAATTATCCTATCAGCTTTTATTACAAATAATGAGCAGGCAAAGAGGTGTACACAATTCCTAAAAAAAAACATAGATGAAACCCAGATCGGTGTAATCGAGAAAATCGAAAGCAATTCAAAATTGAAACAGTAAAATTAAAGGGACTCACACGTATGAAGACATTCGGAAATAGTAGTTGCATCTCTGAAAAGCTTATGGCAAAGAGGGCATGTCATGCATGCCGCAATCGTATCCTTGCTCACTTTCACCAATTGATTCGACATATATACTTACCTCTCAATAACAGTTTTGGAGTTTAATTATAGTAATTAGACGACCCTTTAAACCAGAAAAAAACTATGAAATCCACGTAGTGAAACAGCTACATGACACATGGAATTTACGTTCATTCCTCACTCTTAATTATCTGCATTAAACCCAGAAACGCAAGTCACAAACAATAATTAATAGAGCAGGAAAACGGATTAGGTAGTGTTGAATCTGAGATTTGGAGGAAATTAAAGGGGACGTGTTGGATGATCTCTTCTTATTGCTATCTACTAATAACAACGGGTTTCGTTTTTTGGAGATTAATTGCATCTCACGCCGCACGTTAGCCTATGCGTGCTGCAAGGTAATTTTTTCTTAATCTTTTTTTATCCTGCATTTAAACTTTTAATACTTGTCACGTTTCACTTTTAGAGAATCAAATAAGATGAGCTTTAACTTTTACCATATTGATATGGAAAAATACAATTAATAATATTTTTTGTATAATTTTTAAATATTTAAATTATTATTTTAAAATCTTAAATAAATCTAACGAAAAATTAATTTAGAAAATTAGCTAAATTGATTCTTAGAAAGCAAACATAACAATTATTATGGAACGGAAGGAGTACTTAATATAGTTAAGAGATAGCACTAAGTATTTCAATTTAATTGACAGTAACTCTGACTCATAAACGTTAGATACTTTAAATTAAAAATTTGTCTTTTTAGAAAAAGATCAAAAAAGAAATTTACGTACTTGAATACTTTATGAAAAAAGGTATAGTAGAAATCACACTCACTGGTGAGGTTTAATAATTAATTATAAATTGAATTTGAAAATTATCAAATTTCAAATTTAATTTATTAAAAAATAACATATATCCCATAAAATTAATTAAGATGCATGTAATATTACTCATATACTACGGTTATAAATTAAGTACTAGTAAAAGTGATTGTGTGTTCTGATGTTAGTTTGACACTTAGAGTCTTCCTTTATTATAAATTATTTAATATATACACAAATAAAGAAAGTATTTCTACAATACATTGCTCGTGTAGTTCAATTGTAGCATATTATTAACTATGCTATTTTTTTTCTAATTTATCAATTTATAATTGTTATAGACAGTTAGACATTAGTTATGTGAAGTTAGTTTTAAGTACTCTAATTTAATAGTATAAATAAATTTAATTTATAATGAATAAATGCCATTATTTGTGGAGTTGAATTTGCATAGAAATCGCCGTGTTTCAGAAACAGAGTGACGCATCCTCTTCGGCGGGTACATTCCAAAGCAGTCGTTTAGTTTAAAATCTAAATATCTTAACGTTATAAATTTGATATTAAAATTAGAACTAAATTATAACTTACGTTAGTATTTATATATGAATAAAATAGATTCTTCATTTTAATTTATGTGATAGTATTTGATTGGCATGAAGTTTAAGAATGAACAAAGACTTTTGAAATTATGATTCGAAATAAAGCATAAATATTTATGTGGTTATAAATAGATTATAGAGGATAAAATTAAAGTTTAAAGTTACTCCATCCTTCTCATATTAGTTGTCATATTTTCCCTTTACACGCTCTATTAATAAATCATAAATAAAAAGTATGTTTTTACTAATTTATCCTTATATCTTTTCAATTAAATGCACTCCATTTAAGTATAAGACTAAGTTAATCTTATTGGTATTTGGACAATCATAATACCAACCAATAATCACTTGTTTGAAATTTCAAATTTGTGAATTCTATGCTATGTGATCAATATTGGTTATTTTTAAGAATACATAATATTAAGGAAAAAATGTAAAGAAATTAAGGGGAGTAATTTTCATCTTGATTTTATAAAATGACAAATATTTTGGGACAAATATTTTTAGTAATCCTGACAAGTAATATAGGACGAAGGGAGTAAATTGTTACTAAATTAGATAAATATATCAGTCTTTCGAGATTGACTAAAAAGGAAAAAATATCATATATTTGGCTTTTTTTGTTATAGGTATTTAAAAGGTTCGGGAGATAAACTATAAGTCAATGGCGTCTTTGTTGCCAAGGTATATCTTTTTCTTTGCATTTCAAGATATTGCGTACAAAGAGAAAGATAATCAACCTTCTAGGGTGATGTGACTGTTATTTAAAAAGGACCAAGGAGGATCCTATCCTAAATGAGAAGCATGATGAGTAGGAGCTAGCTTTAGGGGCGAAATCGAATGATTATGAGAAAAACAATGAGACAACATGAAACCCCTGATCTGGTGCCTATTCACAAGAAGAGACTCAACCCCCCAGCTTGGGGTGTTCATTAGTCGATTTAGGTCGGTTTTTGGTTAAAATCAAAATTAAAACCAAACCAATTTAGTCAGTTTTTTTTTACTATTGAAATCAAACCAAACGAAATATAATACATCTCCATTGATTTGGTTATTATCGGTTTGGTTAGGTTTGAGACTCCATTTTCAATTTTAATGATATTTCTTTTTTCATTATTTTTTCTACGATTAGGCAAAACTTTCAATCCCTTTTCAACTTATAATTAATCTGATGTTATCCTTTTATTGTGGGAGCGATAATTTTTATGGAGTATGAAGAAAATGTCTTAAGATCTATATACAGCTTTAATCAAGTGAATGAAGTTTATAAAAAAATACAGCTTTCTTTTAGGTAAATCTCATACTAGTTGTTTCTTAGAATAAATGAGTTTGGATTCATGAATTTCTTTTAAGAAATGAGCTTAATGTGTAAAGTTCATTAGCCTAAAAGAAATAAAGAAATTTTTCATGAAAATGTAAATAAAGTGTTAAAATTATTTATAAAAATTAATATATTGTGTACATATAATTACAAAAAAATTGTGTATTATTTTGTCAGCTTGGTTCAGTTTTTTCTTTGGTTTGTTTTCAATAAAATCAAACCAAATTAAATATTATCGATTTGGTTCGATTTATGATTTAATTCGGATTTTAACCAAACCGTGAATACCCCTACATCCGGCCCCTCACCATAAGTGCATCTTGGATATGATTTTCAATCTGCACTTGAATATCAACAATGGAGTGGAACATTTCTTCTCCCTTTTCTCTTATTGCTAATTGGAATACCCGCCTCGGTAACCTCCTGATAGCCTCAAAAATATTGATTGATGCTAGAAATTTAGGTATAAGTAGATTGAATTTCACTAATTCATTATAATTTTCTTTGATAAAGATTAATACATATTGATTGATCTCAAATGTTCTGTCAATACAACTTATCGAGTAGTCAAGCTGAACTGCCTTCTGTAAGGAGCTTGAATCGTTCGTTTAATCTAAATCCTATTACCGACACGATGTATTTGAAAGTATATGTATGTCCTAGAGACAATTTGTATTAGGACAAATGTACTTTATACACGTTCGTGTTATTATTAATGGAGATTAATATTATGACATCTGCAATTATTGAATTATTAGTTGATTGTTTATAATATTCTATAATATGCATCCCTAGAGGTTACGTTGTTATTAATAATGTGAGATATTAATATTATAACATAACTCTTAAAATAGCCTCGATTAATGATCATCGAGAATGAGATATCGATGATATGTGATAAGTCGACATGTGGTCTACTAAGGATGTAGTATGTCTCACCTGCTACGAGTAATGGCTACTCGTGATGGACACATGGATACTTTGAAAGTATTGGTATACCCTGCTGATATACTGTTTGTTATACTTGTCTAAAGTATGATCATCGTGTGGGAGATAGAAGTCCTTAGACTTGAGGTCAATGCACACCTTGTCTACAGAGTAATATACTTTGATAATGTCCTAAGCTCAAATGCCTTATAGGTTGAGATACGGCTTGTATTGGGTACATTACGATGTGGATTAAAGGTGGTAGTTGAGCCAAGATTAGGATTCATTCCTCGAATGTATATTCGAGAGAACACTCAGATTCTCAGTGATATTAGGTTGACTAAGTCGTTGGCCAACGCAATAGACATATTTAGAATATGGTCTAGTTGTCAACTAATATAGATGAGATACAATGATTAAGCTATTTGGATAGACACTTGACAAATCCTAAGCTTAATCGGGTGTGTCGTGAATGAAATGATTTTATCTTACCACATAGAGGTTAAGTTTACTGGATTCGGGTAAACGTACTTCGCATATTGAGTTCGTCTTGCGGCGCCGTCTAGGAGTTCCGCGTATACCTTAATTTGATTAATGTCGATATGAGAAGGCCTGTAGGGTCACACTATGTCGATTGTCTTTTCGATCTAAGGATGTATTGGGAGAGTATTAAATATTCGATTTAGAATCGTGATATTTAAATGAATAATGATTGTTTTAATTAAGTCAAAATTGGATTTTAGATTTAACTAAGAATGTGGAGAAAATAAAATGAGACTGTGTAGGGCCACGTCAGCGTCGCGTCGCCCACACCATAGGGCCGCGACGCCATGACCTAATCTGTCTCGAATTTTGGGTCAGGTCCAAGGTCAAGCCCTAATTCGGTTTGACCTAATTTTTCACCTATAAATACAGACCTACACTTCATTATTCATGACACTTGATTTTCATATCATTATTCTAAGTCTTAGAGACTCAGAATCAAAACACTCTCTCGAACCTCTGCCGGATTTCCTAGCTTTCTAAAGGAGGAATACATTGAAGCTTGGAGCTTGCAATCGAAAGGGCATTCGCGTGCGCACCCACAGTTGATAAAGATTTCAGATATTGTAAACATGTAAGTACCATTCAAGTCTTATGTTTATTAAATTACCCTATAGTCAAACAGTTCTACGTTTGTTGGGTTTGAAATAAGTTTTCAATATCCGCTTCGTATAACAACCCAACAAATCCATTCAGTGGTATCAATAGACAAAGTTGTTTTGTATGATTATAAGGTAATTAGTTAATAATAATATGGGTTAGAATTTATTTAAATCTGAAATTTATGTTGTTTAAAGCTTGAAAACATAATATCTTAAAAGCACATCATCCTTGTCTCCCAAACTATTAAACAATGATGTAATCGAGGAAGTCATTCCGATCTAACTTCTAAGTCAATGTGTGTAACCGGTTCATTGCGAACATGGTGCACTGACGCGAAGAACGAGAAGGGACTGGATGATGGTCGATGAACGTGTTGTTTGATAGTGAAGGGTAATGGAGATGAATCTACAAATCTGACCCTGAACCAGTTTTAGGGTTTCGAAAATGCGGATTTTGTGCTTCTGAGACGGAGGCACCGCAACTCCACGATGGAGTGCCGCGATGCCACCTAGGGTTTGCCGCGGCACCGGGGCTCCAATTTAAATATATATATATATATATATATTTCTAAACAGTGAACAGTAACCAAACACTATTCCAACGTGAACAGTGGCGACAATCACTGTTTTGGCAGACTCCAATTTTTTTTTTAAATTCGAAACAGTGAACAGTAGTGGCAGTCACTGTTCCGGCGGTGGCAGTGGCGGTTTCCGAAATTGTAATTTAGCCCTTGGGGAAAATCTGAAAATTTTAGTAGTTTTTGGAATTGCAATTTGATTCCTAGAAAAGTTTTTAAAATCACCAGATTTGGTCCTTGGGGCAAATTGGAAAATTTCAGAAAGCAGATTTGTTCCCTTGGGATAAATCTGTAATTAATTTAAAATTTTGGAAATTACAGACAGGTCCCTGAAATATGAAAATATTTTCTGAAATTAAAATTGGATTTTTTGAATTTAAAGTGGTTCAAAATTGAAATTTTAAATTCTTGAGGGACTAAACTGTAAATTCTGAAAATTTGGAACTTACAGAAATATTCTGAAAATTGATTTTGTAAAATCAGAAAATGTAATTAGAGTTTAGACAAGTTAACCAATGATTAATATTAATTGTATATTATTGAATAATATACGAACTATATGCTAAGTGTTTAAATGCTTTCATTTAATAATTAGCATAGTGTCCGCTATAACTGTCTGGGCATGCGACACCCAGTATTTGATTAAACCATCTTATATCATGCCTATTGGGTTGACGGTTCCCAACTATATGTGTCATTAGTTTTGCATGATATTAAGATGTCATATTGGCTATGGCGTAAAATAGTTAATCTTGGTTAAAACCCTAAATTAAAATGTTCCCCAAAATTTTAAATACAAGTCTAAATTAAAACGCGTCGTCCATTATAGTTGTTAGAGTGAAAAATCCTTTTCGGCGATACGACTATTTATGCCAAAGCATTTGCTCTACGTCTACGAGGACCCAGACTCTTTCATAGATGTGTTTTAAATGTAAAGGTAAACGATAAACTTTTGTGGGTATATTTACACCAAAGTGTTTGCTCACAAAGACCAAATTTACTTAAATACATAAACGCAGTCGTGTAATGGGGTTGACTTGCTTAGACAAATCTTGGCGCCAAAGTGTCGGACTAATCTAAGGACGCAAGATTAAATATAAGATGTGATCAACCAAGAGTTGCAAATAAATTTTGCAATTGGTTTAGAACCTACCAATTATTTTAAAATTAAAATTCAAAACAATGACTAAAGTAACTAATTATTACCTAACTTACTAACTAATAACTAATTTTTGTCCTAAAACTATCCTCTTTTTAATAATTTATAGATTGTTTTTTGGGTTTGACGTTCTTCAAGCCAAATTGATCTTTTCCAATTATTTAGAAGGTGCATTATTTATTAGATCTGTCCTTAAAATAGAATACTAATAGCTAGCTAGCGTGAATATACATATAACATTAAGTTATTGATCTATAACTTTTGAATTTGTAACACATAAATATTTGGATATAAAAAACTATAAGTTTAGATTGTAATTATGGTGTCGTGTAACATAACATCCTTAAAATGACTAATATGAAAAAAAAACATCACGCAATGACACATTTGAATAGCGTTAGTCATACTTAATAATCCTATCTTATGATTAGTTTGTGGTGTACAAGATTGCATAAACTATATACATTAGAACTAAACTTCCTTCCTAACAGTTGAATTTTTCACATTAAGTAATGACACATCAGATATGTACTGTTCTTTGTATCATCTTATAATATGTATCTAATTATAGTTTTATTTTAATAATTACGCTTTATGTTAATTAGGGTAACTACTAACATGCTATCAAAATTAACCCAATTTTTTAAATCTTAAAAAAATTTACCCATTCCCTCCCCCTCCTCTCTTTGGCTCTCTCTCTCCCGCGTTCTTCTTTTTCCTCCCCCTCCTCTCTCTCTACCGCATTATTCTTTTTCCTCCCCCTCCTCTCTCTCTACAACATTATTCTTTTTCCTCCGCTGGTGGTAGAGCACAGGTGGTGGAGATGAAGTTACCGACTGTGGGAAAGTCGTCGGAGGTGGTTGAGTCGGCTGTGGAGAAGAGACTCAAGGAAGAAGATGAACCTGGGAAGTTTCATTGATAGGATTTATTTTTATAATATTGTATATGTGTGTATAAACAACTCTTATGTGTGTATACACACCTCTACACGATTATACATTTTTATACACCTATAAACATAATGTATCTGTCTTGTATAAAAGTGCAATTCTTATTCAAAATCAGTCCAAATTTATGTTTATAACCACTTATACAATATTGAATAATTGTATATAAATGTGTATAAGTTTTCATATATAATAATGTATAATTATACTTTTTAGTGTATATACCTACATATTATACACTTTCGTACACACACACGTGTATATATATATATATATATATATATATATATATATATATATATATATATATATATATATATAATGTACTTGTCTTTGTATATAAGTGTATAACATTGTATAAAAATATATTTGGGTTATATTTTTACAATGTAAGTTATGGGCTATATTTTTGCAATGTAAGTCAATACTTTTATGAAATTTCCCCTTTACTTTATCCTTAGATGGATATTTTATCATCTCTCTTATAATTAGAAAACTTCTAGGAGAAGAATAATTAGGGATGACAGGATTTGAACCCATGACATTTTTATCCAAAACAGAGGCGCAACCTGAAAATCCGCAATACGAGAGCAAAAACCTTAACTCTTGTGTTAGCATCTTAGGAAGCAGTGATATTATAAGCATAAGCCTCTCCGTCCATGTGAGGCTGGTGATATGGATGAAATGTATACCCGTATGTGGTAGGAATCGAGCCAAGCGCTATTTTTAGGCTTTACTAACATAATTCTGAATTCTTGGCTGTTAGTCATCACTCTGTGAAGGAGTGGGCGAATAAACATCCGGCAAAGGCACTGTTAGCGCATAAGAGGTGACACCAACCACACTCCTAGCTAGGCGCACTCTCATCGATCCATCATAAATGTTAATGACGTATTCGACCAAGTTTAGAATCAAAGAAAGAAGTATCATATTATCCATGTGCAAATCAAGATGCGGTCTAGTTCGAGCATATCTCACAGATCCAGATTCTTCGATTGCATACCCATAAGCAGTAGGAGATGTTGTTCTCACTCGAGAGCTTATAGTTGTGGATCTGGAAGATCTCTAAGGTGGAGTTGATCACATAGACGCAGAGCGTCAGAGCCGATTAACTAAGTCAATTACTCAGCTAAAAAACCTCCCCATCAGTTGAAACTTTTTATCAACTTCTACTCCTCCACCGAGGATCCATTTTTGCGAGAAGCAAGGGATGTCGTGAATGGTGGGAGGTCACAGAGAAATGAATAAATTGTTGCGTAGAAAGTCGTGTTTACTATCTCCTCCATCGTTGTTATGTATGTGGAAAAAAGCGAATTCCTTTAGCAGAAGCTCCAATATGAAATAGCAATCGTTATAGATAGACTTTGAGATGCTTAAATAGTTGCATCCTAGCCTTTCCGTTAACTGGATCTCCTACCTCCACTGTTAATAAGTGGCGTCTCGACTTGTATCCTATGCTTATATATAAGCAAAAATATTAACATCATGTAATACCATACTATGTACTGCTTTTATTATTAGTTGTCATATTTTTTTCACTGCCGAATTGCCTTTTTTCATAACTAATTTGACCGTTGCACTTGAACCGAGAGTCTTTTGAAAATAGTTCTCCACCTCATCGAGATAGGGGTAAGGTCTGCATACACTCTACCCTCCCCAAAACCTATTGTGTTAGAATTTTCCCTGAATTTCTACCTTATTTGAATTTTACCATTTTTAAGCCGAGGGTCTCCCGGAAACAACTGCTCTACCTACCAAGGTGGAGGTAAGGTCTGTGTACACTCTACCCTGCCTAGACCCCACGGTGTGGGATTTCACTGGCTATGTTGTTGTTGTAGTTGAATTTTGTCATAATTGTATTTTACTTCAAAAATATTTTCTTGGTGGAAAAGGTCTTCTTTGTAGAAAAGGACTCTACCATATTTATCATTTTCTTGGAAGAAAAGTTTTGGACTTCTATAAATAGAAGATCTTTTCTTTTCATACACAACACAATAACATCCATAGTGTAGTCATTTAGAGAGTTGTTTAGGGGGAGATTTTGCTCTCAAAAGCTTTAGAATATTTTTATATTTGTTTTATCATATGTAGGTCAATTGACCAAATTCATGTCATATCATTAGTCCTTTTTATAGTTTTTTTGTTGTCTGATTTGTCGTTCAAGTTTCGCAATTGTTAGCTTTCGTATGACGCTCTATTATTTTGATCCCAACATATTGTGGGATTAAGCTGGGTAAGTTATTGTTACGTTGTTGCTCTCCATAGTAAAGGCAACAAGAAGTCGAAAGAGTAAGTTAGAAATTGTTGATTCGTTCACATGAAGGAAGCTTCTTAAAGGGAATGGGAGTATTATGTTAAGACTTTCATATCTGGAAACGCATGGGGGGCGTTACAAGCTCAATTGAAATTTCCCCATCACAGTACGTGTATCACGAGGCAATTCTGGGTGCTCAGTGGAACTCAATGTCATGATCCCCTTGTTTAAATTTTGGTGAATTATTTTATGCGTTTAAGTTGTGGAGTAGTATTTATTACTAGTGTTTTACAGAGGTATTTGACTAGGCATGAACTTTAAAAAAAAATTTGTAATTTGTGGTCTAAAATAATTTGTATGGTTATAAATCATTTCATTAAGGGTAAAATGAAAGTTTGAGGTTAAATTGTTACTAACTATGAAAAGATATAATTCTTTTTAGGAGTATCACATATATTGGCATAGAGGGATACTAGACAGTTTTTATGACCATCTTGACATTTATAATTCACTGACTTGATTAATTTAAATTTACATAGTAAAGGATTTATTAAAAGGGGCAACACTCACTATGAGAGGTTTACCTATTCTCAAGATTCAAATCTAAAACCTCTAGTTAAGGGGGAGTATCATCCTATCCATCTCACCACTTGGTAAAGGTTTATCAGTATCCGATGTTTGTACCAAATCAATGAATACAAAATATGTGTCTTTCAAGAGCATATTTATCACTTAACTACGACAAAAGCAGTAAACGTATGTATCTACCTTATAAATCGTGTCAAGTTTAAGGGGCTATCCAGAGTATCTAATATAGTGTAGTTTATAATAGGTTATTTATGTATAGCCAGTTTGAGAGTTAATCTAAGGATATAGGTCGAGCAAATTCGAGTTTGACAAAAAATGTAGTAGCTTGTAGACCATCCTTAAATGGTTTTAATTGGATTTGGAAATTGTCCAGTGGCTGACGTGAAACATAAGAGAAAACATAAACATAACTTTATAGTAGAAGCCACGCAACCTTCTTTGTTCTCTCTTTAAATTATAAATTGTAGCAGGTTTACTTCAAAGAGTTAAACTGCCGATTTATCAGTTTAACAATTGACGACTGTGATAGAATTAATGTGGGATGCATATTTATGATTAGATGCAAAATTGTAGACACCCTCGTCTTAAATTCGAACTATATTATATAGTCACAATTTTTTCAAATACATATACATACATTAAGTTCGCATTAATTCTTGAAAAATTATGGATGCCACTGAATCCAGTATCGACTAATTTAAAACATTGATCGGTCTCTATCCCGATGCGATCTCAGCTTCTCAGAAATTCAGTATTTTTATTGAAGGGTGGTCAATTGAATCAGCTTGTCAGAAAATTACATTTGTCCATCAGTGAGATTTTATTTTTATCGTATATATATTAATTGTTGAATTCCTCATTACACGAAAAGCTTCTAGCATCGTGGCAAAGAAGCGTTCAAAAATGTCTTGGATCATAGATTTGTTCGGTTCTTAGCGGTGACATTTTTGCAATTTTTGAATCCTCATATCTCCAATCCTGTCTCTGCCACTGCCTCGAAGTTGCAATCTAGAAATTAAATCTGAACAGTTGATGTATAGTGTACTACTATATAATATAGAGATTAGAGGAGTAATTAAGATCCAACAAGACCCTTGTGCTGAACATATGTAATTATTGATAGGAAAAGTGATGCAGAAGAAATTACAGCAAGCATGACCACCTGCAATATTAATGCAAGTGTTTAAAACAAAACAAAAACTTCTTCAAGTGCGGATTCCGAAACATTTGACATAAGAGTTTAACTTTTATATAAAAGACTGAAAGTATATTTATGTCCTAGAGACAATCTGTATTAGGATAAATGTACTTTATACACATTCGTATTATTATTAATGGAGATTAATATTTTGGCATTTGCAATTATTGAATTATTAATTAATTGTTTATAATATTAATTAATGTGCATCCATTGAGCTTACGTTGTCATTAATAGAGTGAGATATTGATGATAGAGCGTAACTCTTAAAATAGCCTCGACTAATGATCATCGAGAATGAGATATCGATGATATATGATAAGTCGACATGTGGTCTGCATCACATCCTTAGAGGATGTAGTATGTCTCACCTACTACAAGTAATGACTACTCGTGATGGCTACTCGTGATGGACACATGGATACTTTAGAAGTATTGGTATACCCTGCTGATATACTGTTTGTTATACTTGTTTAAAGTATGATCAGCGTGTGGGAGATAGAAGTCCTTAGACTTGAGGTCAATACGCGCCTTGTCTACAAAGTAATGTACTTTGATCCCGTCCTAAGCTCAAATGCCTTATAGGTTGAGATACAGCTTGTATTGGGTCATTACGATGTGGATTAAAGGTGGTAGTTTAGCAGAGATTATGATTCATTCCTCGAATGTACATTCGAGAGAACACTCGGATTCTCAGTGATATTAGGTTGACTAAGTCGTTGGCCAAAGCAATAGACATATTTAGAATATGGTCTAGTCGTCAACTAATATAGATAAGATACAATGATTAAGCCATTTGAATAGACACTTGACAAATCCTAAGCTTGATCGGGTGTGTCGTGAATGAAATTATTTTATTTTACCATATAAAGGTTAAGTTTACTGGATTCGCGTAAACGCACTTCACATATTGAGTTCGTCTTCCGGCGCCGTCTAGGAGTTCCGCGTAGACCTTAATTTGATTAATGTCGATATGAGAAGGCCTGTAGGGTCACACTATGTCGATTGTCCTTTCGATCTAAGGATGTATTGAGAGAGTAATTAAATGTTCGATTTAGAATCGAGATATTTAAATGAATAATGATTATTTTAATTAAGTCAAAATTGGATTTTGGATTTAATTAAGAATGCGCAAAAAATAAATCGAGACAGTGCAGGAGCACATCGAGCGCCGCGACGCCTCTGCCTCGAATTTTGGGCAAGGCCTAAGGTCAAACCCTAATCCGGTTTTGACCTATTTTTCAACTATAAATAGAGGCATTTTCTTCATTATTCATACACTAATTTTCAGAATAATCATTCTAAGCCTTAGAGACTTAGAATCAAATACTCTCTCGAACCTCTGCCGGATTTCCTAGCTTTCCGAAAGAGAAATACATTGAAGTTTGGAGCTTGCAATCGGAAGGGAAACCGCGTGTCCACCTTATAGTAGATAAAGACTCTAGATATTCTAACCTGTAAGTTTATGCTTTATATTACAAGTTTGATTGTTGTATAACCATACCAGAAATGTTGTTGGGGTAAGTAAGAAACAAAATTTTAAACTTTCGTTGTGCCTTACTTTTATGCTTTGAACCCAACAAAAACCCTACAGTGGTATCAGAGCCCAGGTTGGTTCAATGGTTATATAACAATTGAATAATATAATAATATGGGTTAAACATAAAATTGGATTAAAAACGAGGTTTCTTGAAATCCGACATGTCTTGAACGAATGTTGACCTTTTAATATCACCCTAAATTATTTCCTACGCTAACTCGAGGAAGTCATTCCGCTCTAACTCGAACTAAGCCAAAAGTGTGTTGTCCAGCTCATTGTACGGTGCACGGCTAAGAACGGTTAAGAA
The DNA here is from genome assembly GCA_029783415.1 of Anisodus acutangulus. Taxonomy (NCBI): domain Eukaryota; kingdom Viridiplantae; phylum Streptophyta; class Magnoliopsida; order Solanales; family Solanaceae; genus Anisodus; species Anisodus acutangulus. The sequence continues at coordinate 40,743,797 of CM056507.1, read as the reverse complement.
CGGATGATGGTCGATATGGGCGTTATTGATAATGGTGGGTGATGGTAAAGGACCTGTGATTTGATCCCTAAATTAGATTTAGGGGTCGAACGATTTGAAAAGTCAACACAGAAACGTTTGTCAGGACATCGGCGCCGCGACCCTATGGTAGGGCGCCGCGACGCTTGCTAGGGTTTTAAGACGGCGCCGCGGCGCTAATGATTCGTTATCGTCTGGTAGACAAGCTGTCATGGCAGTTTCCTTTAACAAATCTAAAGTATATTTTCTTTAGGACAAGAAAATTCCTTTAGATAATCTAGACACTTCAATTCCAAGGAAAAACTTTAATGGACCAAGGTCCTTCATCTCGAATTCCTTAGACAAGTAACTTTGAAGAGCTTTTCTTTCTTCAAGGTCATTTCTAGTTACTACCATATCATCAACATATACAATAAGAGAAGTAATTTTACCTTGTTGTCTCTTCAAGAACAAAGAGTGATCGTTATTTCTTTGACTGTAGCCAAATTCTTTCATAGATTTTGTGAACTTCCCAAACCATGCTTTTGGGGATTGTTTTAGTCCATACAATGATTTCTTTAATATGCATACTTTATGATCATGTGATTTCGGTATCTTGTACCCCGGAGGATGGTCCATATATATATTTCTTCAGATAACTCACCATGTAGAAAAGAATTCTTCACATCAAATTATTGTAGTAGCCAATCAAAATTTATAGCCAAGGATAATAACACTCGAACTGTGTTGATTTTTGCAACAGGTGAAAATATCTTTATATAGCTGATTCCATAGGTCTGAGTATATCCCTTAGCCACTAATCTCTCTTTAAAGCGTTCTATCATACCATCTGCTTTTTACTTGACTGTATACACCCATCTCCATCCGACGGTTTTCTTTACAGGTGGAAAATCTACAAGTTTTCATGTATCATTTTTTTTTTCTCAAGGATTTCATCTCCTCATCCATAGCTGTTTTCCACCTTGGGTCAACTAAGGCTTCATGCACATTGTTAGGAATAGATACATCAGATAATTGATTTACAAATGACTTATTTGATTCTGACAAACGATAATTAGACACGTAATGACTTAATGGGTATCTAGTCTTACTAGAAATTTCTGGTTCATAAGTAGGTTTAGGGAGATCTCTATTGTGTCGTGGTGGTAGTTTGACTGATGGTTCATGTACAAACTCAGAAGCATCCTCACTTGGCGATGATTGATTTGGTACATCAATTGCTTGTTAAGTGAGAGGTTCATGTGATACTGGACTTACTTCTCCAATTTCTTGACTTTTCAGTAGCACTCAAATCCTCTTCTTCAAATTCCTAATTTTCAGCCGTACCAACAACTGATTCTACCACATCCTGATTATCTCCCATTTCTTGATATTCACCACCACATAAGGTTGATTCATCTACAACCTGGTTACTAGGTGCAGAAAGTATCAACTCTTCATAGTTTAGAGATAAAATATCCTTCTGGCACTCCTCCATACAGTTCAGTTTGATTAGAAAAATAAGTAGACTCTTCATGAAAAATAACATCCAATGTAACAAACATTCGTTGAGTTGGAGGATAGAAACATATGTATCTTTTTTTATGAGCAACATATCTCAAAAAAACACAACGCAATGCATGGGGAGCTAGCTTGTCACATTGATGCTTATGAAGATGTATAAATGCCACACAACAAAAAACACGAGGAGTCAAATTTGGGATTGCTAGTGCAATCACTACTTCGGCAAAAGACTGAGATGGTGTTCTAAAATTAATCGTGCTAGAAGGTACCCAATTAATAAAATATATTACACAAGTGAGTGCTTCTCCCCAATAAGATAGTGGTATATAAGCTTCTATCAATAAAGAACGAACAACTTCTAACAAATGTCTATTTTTTTTCTTGGCTACCCCATTTTGTTGGGGTGTATTAGGACAAGTTGTTTGATGAATAATTTCTTGTGCTTTCAAATATTTTCGAAATTTATAGCTGGAATACTCTCCCTCGTCACTACGTAGAACTTTTACTTGGACATTATATTAAGTGCAAATCATTTTATGAAACTTTTGAAACAACAAATTCACTTCACTTTTGAATTTCATCAAGCACACCCATGTCATTCTAGTACAATCGTCTATAAAAATAACAAACCAACATGATCTACCTAAGGTATTCACCTTGGATGGACCCCAAACATCTGAATGTATAATAGGGCAGTCCGGTGTACTAAGTTTTCGCTATGCGCGGGATCCGACGAAGGGCCGAACCACAAAAGGAATTGAACTTTTATTCATTTTTGGAGAAAAAGACACACGTTGACTCTTTGAAAGTTCACAAACATCACAACGGAAACTAGAAGCATCAAATTTTGTAAATAACTTAGGAAATAATTTCTTAAGATAGCAAAAAAACAAAAGCATGTCCCAATCGTCGATGCCATAGCCATATATCAGATTTCCGTGTTTCGTCCTCAAAACTAAACGCATCTACCGATAATGCTTGGCGTAACTGATTCTAGCTTTGTGAATCCAAGTCCAAGTAATTTAACTTCTCTAGTCTAGTACCATAACCAATCGTCTTTCTCTTCCGGATATCCTTAAACACCAACATTCAGGCCAAAACATCACAACACAAAATATAGTAGTGGTAATTTAAGAAACAAACAAAAAATTATAATCCAACGATAGAACTGCTAAGACAGAGTCTACAACAACAACAACATACCCAGTGAAATCCTACAGCGTGGGGTCTGGGGAGGGTAGAGTGTAAGCAGACCTTACCTCTACCTTGGTAGATAGAGCGACGATTTTCGAGAGACCCTCGGCTCAAGACAAAGCACAAGAACAAGCAAAACAAGAGAAACGGTCAGACCCTGACAAGAAAATTAAAGCAGTATTAAGATGCTGGTATCAAAAGCGAATAAGCCATGATAGCGCATTCTGAAAAAAGAAGCAGTAACTAACGCATGTAAATAAGATAAACAACGTACACTAAAGGACACATAACAACTGAAATCAAACTACATGGTACTATAAAGTAATACTGCGCCTACTAGTATGATAGGCTAAGCGGGCCTAGAATAATAACGCCACAACTACCAGTTTGTAAGCGTAAGTAGGACTACGCTGGACTACCTACTACCCTTTTAACCTAATCCGTGTCCTCCATAACCCCCTATCTAAGGTCATGTCCTCAGTAAGTTGCACCTACGCCATATTCCTTCTATCACCTCTCCCCAATACTTCTTCGGCCTTCCTCTACCCCTCCTAAACCCGTCCAAAGACAACCTCTCACACCTTCGCACTAGGGAATTTGTGTCTCTACTCTGCATGTGCCCAAACCATCTTATCCTCCATCGAGGCCACTCTCACTCTGTCCCAGATATTATCATTTCTAATTCTATCCATCCTTGTATGCCTACACATCCAACTCAACATCCTCATCTCCGTAACTTTCATCTTTTGGATGTGCGAAGTATTGACCGGCCAACACTCCGCCCCATACAACATAGTCGATCTAACCACCACCATATAGAACTTGCCTTTAAGTTTTAGTGTCACCTTTTTATCGCACAAGACTCCAGATGCGAGCCTCTATTTCGTCCACCCTACCGCAATAAGATGTGTGACGTCATCATCAATCTCTCTTTTCTCTTGGATAATAGACCCGAAGGAATTGAAGCTTTTTTTCTTTGGAATGACCTAAGTACCAAGCCTCACCTCCACACTTATGTCAAGGTCGCTCCCGTTACTGAACTTGCACTCCAAGTATTTTGTCTTGGTCCTACTCAGCCTGAACCCTTTGGACTCCAAAGTCTGTATCCAATCCTCCAGCTTAGCGTTCACAGCACTGCGAGCCTCATCAACCAGGACTATGTCGTCTGCAAATAACATACACCATGGCACCTCCCCTTGGATTTATCGCATCAGTCCATCCATCACCAAGGAAAATAAGAATGGGCTAAAAGCTAATCCCTGGTGCAGCCCCATCATCACTGGGAAGTGCTCCGAGTCTTCGCCTACTATCCATACCCTAGTCTTGGCTCCATCATACATATCCTTGATCGCCCTAGTGTAAGCCACATGTACACCTCTAACCTCCAAACATCTTCATAGAACCTCCCTTGGGACTTTATCGTATGCCATCTCGAGGTCGATGAAAACCATATGTAAGTCTCTCTTCCTCTTCCTATACTGCTCCACCAACCTCCTAATAAGTTAAATGACTTCTGTAGTCAAACGCCCCGACATGAATCCAAACTGGTTTTCAGAAATAAACACGCCTCTTCTCACCCTCATTTCCACGACCTTTTCCAAACTTTCATAGTATGGCTTGATACCCCTATAGTTGTTGTAACTATGGATATCACCTTTGTTCTTGTACAAATGAATCATTGTACTCCACCTCCATTCTTCGGGCATTCTCGCCGTCTTAAAAATGACGTTAAACAACTCAGTTAGTCACTCCAAACCTGCACTGCATGCGCTCTTCCAAAATTCAACTGGGATCTCATCAGGCCCGGTCACTCATCCCCTGCGCATCCTGCGAACAACACCCTTAACCTCATCAACTTTAATACTTCTACAATACCCAAAATCCAGGTACCTACTAGATTGATCCAGATCTCCCAGCATAATGTCTCTATCTCCTTTTTTGTTCAAGAGTTTATGGAAGTAAGACTGCCACCTCTTCCTAATATGCACGTCCTCCACCAGTACATTGTCATCCTCGTCCTTGATGCACCTCACGTGATCCAAGTCATGGGCCCTCCTCTCCCTTTCCTTGGATAGTCTGTACGACTTCTTATCCCCACCTTTCTCCTCTAATTCCACATACGTGCGTTCAAAAGCTGCCGTTTTAGCCGCCGTAACCGCTAGATTTGCCTCCTTCCTTGCCATCTTATACGATTCCCTTTTCTTTCACTTATCCATCCCATCATTGCTTTCTACCGATTTTGCATATGCTGCTTTCTTCGCTTCCACCTTCTCTTAAACTTTACCATTCCACCACCAGTCCCCTCGATGCCCACCACGAATACCCCTCGAGACCCCTAGCACTTCTCTAGCTACCTCTCGGATGCAACTGGCCGTTCTGTCCCACATATCGGTCGCATCCACACTACTCCCCCAGGCCCCCTTGGCCATCAACCTGTCCCCATCTCCTTTGCACTAGCCATGGTCAAAATCCCCAATTTGATTCTTAACTTGTCATTCACAACCCTTCTCTTCTTCTCTATCTTAATCTCTAAATCCATCACCAAAAGCTTATGTCGGGTTGTAAGGTACTCCCTTGGAATAACCTTGCAGTCTTTACAAAGACCGTTGTTAACCTTCATCAGGAGCAAAAAGTCTATCTGAGTCTTAGCCACCGAATTACGAAAAGTCATCAAGTGCTCCTCCTTCTTCAGGAACCTCGAATTGGCTAATGAGAGACAAAGATCCTTCCCCAATGATAGGTTCCAAGGAACCATTAGCGGTGAAAATGTACTTTTGTGATGAGGGTTTAAGGGATGATACTTGTCTAGAATCAAATTTCATGTGATCCATAGCTCCATAATCAATTATCCATGTAATATTAAAAACAAGCGCTGATGAATTTAAAGCCTTACCACTGTTATCTCTCATTGCCGCCAAGGCTGTTGATTGTCTAGCAACATCTTCCTGAGCATTTGTTTATACAATTGTAGTGGTGGAGCTATTGCTTGCATTTCTCCTTATTGAATTGCGATTGTGATCCCACCAGTCTGGATATCCCACAAGTTCAAAACAATGATATTTTGTGTGCCCTGGTTGATCACAGTGAGTACACTTATAGGTGGACTTGTTGATACATTTGGACTTCATTCGATCTGGTTGATTTTGAAAAGAAAGATTTTGATTTGATCTGTATTTGCTCACCATGGCCGTCGCTTCATATTTTTCAAGTTCTCTATTCAATGCTACATGCCGGACAGATTCACGACGAACCATTGAGTATCATTCTTCCAATTCTAGAACATGATCCTTTCTCAAGATTTCACCATGAATCTGTTCAAATTCACCATCTAAACCAGCAAGAAAGATGTGCACCCTTTGTCGTTGAATAGACTTGCGATAAGAAGTGACATCCTTCTCATTTTCCATGATCACCTTATCACGATGATCCAACTCACTGAAAATTTCAATTAATTCTCCATAATAGAACGAGAGAGATCTGCCATTTTGTTTGACAGAGAAGGCCTTTTGATTCAAAGTGAATACTTGTAGTTCATCTGCTCCACCATAGAAGGCTGTTGACAGAGCTTTCCAAATATCTCGAGCAGTAGGTAAGCAGATATATCTCTTCATAATCTCTGGAGGCATAGAGGGTGTTTGGATTGACTTATTTTAAGTGTTTTTGGCTTTTAAGCTCTTTTTTATTTTTTGAGGTATTTGGTTGTGATAAAAAGTGTTTTTAAGCATTTATTTTTAGACTAAAAAGATACAAAAATAAGTCAAAAGCCAAAAAAGGTACAACTTGTTCTCTATAATTTTGGGAGGTGCTGATTTCAATTATATTCCAAGTTCCACTTTAGGACCACGAAGCTAAGGCACAACTTTACGATTAGAATTAGAAATAATTTGATAACTCTTCTAGTTGGCGAGATCTAGACTTTAGGATTCGCTATAAATTATTCAAGGTAAGGCAAAATTCATATGATACAGAAATTGATATATGCAACCATCAGGAGATAAGTTGGATCAAAAATAGGAAAGTGGATAGAAGCTATTAATTAATTGTTAAACAGAGCAATATACATGTGATATACATCAGTGTATATCACATGTATATCGATGGATCAAGCAAAGCGCAAGGCGCAAAGAAGATGGCTCGATTGGGCCTCTCGGCGATCGATGCTTGATGGCAGGTTGGGCCTCTCGGCGATCGATGCAATGGGGTTGGGCCTCTCGGCGATCGGCCGGCGATGGCCAAAGACGTCCGACCCATGGCGATGGTTAGCGACAGAACAGTAGACAAGTTTTATATATTAAGGAAAGTATATTGTGTGTATATTGTAGGATATTTGTTACCTAGATTAGGTTATACACTTACCATAATTAGGATATACACTTACCATATTGTATAGTTAGAATTATGGTAGAAGAAGGTTTGTACCTTGTATATATATCTATTCAATTAATGAAAATAATCAAGGGGATTATTTCTTTCATGGTATCAAGAGACTAGGTCTAAACAAAAGTTTTTTTCTCTCAAACGTTTGCCTCCCTTTGGCCGAGACCCCCCCTCCTCGGGTTTTCTCTTCCAAAATCCGTCTTCCGCTCTCACAAACACCTCTCTTAAATTTCCCTTTCCTCTGTGTTCTTTCAATATGTCTAAGAACAATTTTCACCATGCCCTCACAGTTTCCAATATCAAGAGCAGTATCCCTATTGTCCTTGAGATGGAAAACGTCCAATATGCGACGTGGGCGGAGTTGTTTAAAATTCACGCTATCTCTTATCAAGTTCTTCATCACATCATTCTGCCCGCTAGACCCTTTCCTGCGGAGGATCCTGCGTTATGGATTACACTTGATGCTACCGTTCTTCGGTGGATATACGCCACTATTTCAGTGGACCTTCTACAGACGATTATTGAGCCAGATACCACGGCTATGGCTGCATGGAAGTAGGCGGTGGGTCCCATCTAGTGAACAGTGGCCCACCACCCCCTGGGCCCAGCAGTGGGGCCCATGGCAGTGGGGCTGGGGCTGGGGCCGTGGGCCAATAATCCATACAACGCAGGAAATTCCAGTGGCCAGTGGGCTGGCCAACAGTCCAGGCCCAACGCCAAGCAATGGCGGCCCACTAGTCTGTGGCCCAACAACAACAACTCCAGCACCTACGGCCCAGCACCATCACGGACATGAGTCCTTGGGCCCCGTCCTCCGCAAGCCCATCATGCAGCAGGCCCCACTCAGACTGATATAGAGGCCGCGATGCACACGTTGGAGTTGACTCAATCGGACCCAAATTGGTACATGGACACCGGGGCGACTACTCACATAACTTCCGAATCAGGTACTCTCTCCTCTTATTCCAATTTGACCACCCATCGGGGTATAATTATTGGTAATAGCAACTCTATTCCAATTCAGGGTTATGGTCAGAAAATGTTTTCTCCCCCCAATCCACCCCTCTCTTGAAAAATACTTTACATGCTCCTAAATTGATTAAAAATTTAGTGTCTGTCCGAAAGTTCACTACTGACAATTCTGTTTCCGTTGAGTTTGATCCTTTTGGTTTTTCTGTGAAGGATTTCAAGACGGGGAGTCATCTCATGAGGTGTGATAGTAGGGGGGATCTGTATCCTATCATGCCTGGTTTCAGTTCATCGAGTCAAACCATGCCATCAGCCTTTGCAGCCATCTCTCCTTCCATGTGGCATGCTCGTCTGGGTCATCCGGGATCTTCTATTTTATCAGTTTTAGATAAAAATAGCTTTATTTCCTGTAAGGGTACGAGTCGTACTCCACTTTGTCAATCTTTTTTATTAGGGAAAATTGTTAAGCTGTCATTTGTGGACTCCAATTCTCATACTTCGATGCCATTTGATATTATTCATAGTGACTTATGGACGTCTCCTTTTCTCAGTTCATTGGGTCATAGATATTATGTTCTTTTTTTAGATGATTATTCTAGATTTTTGTGGACGTTTCCAATTGCGAATAAATCACAAGTGTTTTCCGTCTTCATCCAATTTAGAGCATTCATTCGTACTCAATTCGAAAGAGAAATAAAGAATATTCAACGTGATAATAGAAAAGAGTATGACAATAGGGAGTTCCGGGATTTCTGTGCTAAAAATGGGATCAATTTTCGATTTTCGTGTCCTCATACATCTTCACAAAATAGGAAGGCCGAACGCAAAATTCGTTCCATCAATAACATTGTCCGAACTCTCCTAATTCATGCCTTCATACCTCCATATTTTTGGCATCATGCTCTACAAATGGCCACATATCTTCTTAACATAATTCCGTCTAAAGTTCTGACATATTCTTCCCCCCTCAAAATCTTATATAATAAGAACCCTTCTTATTCTCATATTCGGATTTTTGGATGTTTGTGTTATCCGTTATTCCCATCCACCACAATTAACAAACTTCAGGCTCGGTCTACCCCGTGTGTGTTTTTGGGTTATCCGTCGAATCATCGTGGTTATAAGTGTTTTGATTTATCTTCAAATAAAATCATAATCAATTGTCATGTCATTTCTGATGAAACTCAATTCCCATTTACAAAAGTTCATACTCCCGAACCTAAGTCGTATAATTTTTTGGATGACCAAATATCCCCGTATATTATTCGGAATTTTTCGGACGTCTCCCGTACCCAAAATCCTCCAGAGGGCCCATCGCCTCACTGGACCCACAAGATCGCCATACCCAAAGAATTCCACCATCGAATAGCTTTCAAAGAATTGGGCCTGCCCACCACCTCGAACCTGGTCCAAATGACGAGTCCACTTTATCGATTTGGGCCAAGAGCCCACCGCCGCCGCCATCCGTCCCGAGCCCAGAAAATTCCTAAAATTTCCTCAATTCTTCCTCGAGTCATCGATCGGTCACTCGTAGTCAGCGAGGTATTTTTACACCTAAAAGACATTTTAATTTACATTCTGATGTCTCTAAATCCCCCTTGCCCCGCAATCATGTGTCTGCATTAAATGACCCTAATTGGAAAATTGCTATGACTGATGAATATAATGCTCTTATTAATAATAAGACGTGGGAGTTGGTGCCTTGTCCATATGGTATTAATGTTATCAGGTCTATGTGAATTTTTGCTTATAAGGAGAATTCAGATGGGTCCTTTGCTCGACATAAGACGCGACTTATTGGTGATGGTAAGACTCAACAAGTTGGGATAGATTGTGGTGAGACGTTTAGTGCGGTGGTCAAACCGGCTACCATTCGCACTGTGCTAAGCTTGACTCTTTCAAAGACTTGGCCAATTCATTAGTTGGATGTCAAGAATGCTTTCCTACATGAGGATCTCAAGGAAACAGTCTATATGCATCAGCCGTTGGGTTTCAGGGATCCAAACCGTCCCCATCATGTATGTTTGTTGAAGAAGTCCTTATATGGGCTTAAGCAGTCTCCAAGGGCCTGGTACACGAGGTTTGCTGACTTTGTTTCAACTATTGGGTTCACTCATAGCAGGTCAGACAATTCCTTGTTCATCTACCGCCGTGGTTCGTCATTGGCCTATATTTTGTTGTATGTGGATGATATCATCTTGACTGCCTCCTCCGATGCTTTGCTCCAGTCTATCATGGCCATGCTCAGTTCTGAATTTGCTATGAAAGACTTGGGGCCCTTGAGTTATTTTTTGGGAATTGCTGTCAAATGTCATTGAGGTGGGTTGTTTCTGTCTCAACGGAAGTTTGCTGCTGAGATCATCGAGAGGGCTGGGATGTCATCCTGTAAGTCCACTTTCACGCCAGTTGATGCAAACCCAAAGCTAAGTGCCGCAGCCGGTGCACCATACGAGGACCCGTCCTGGTATCGCAGTCTTGCAGGTGCTCTCCAGTATCTTACCTTTACCAGACCGGATATTACGTATGCGGTTCAGGAGGTGTGTTTATTCATGCATGATCTCAAAGTTGAGCACATGAATGCAATAAAACGCATCATTCGGTATATCCATGGGACACTGGACTATGGGTTGCACTTGTATCCTTCATCTACATCCACACTTCTCTCTTACATGGATGCTGATTGGGGTGGTTGTCCCGACACCAGACGGTCGACTTCTGGCTACTGTATGTTCCTTGGCAACAACTTGGTCTCATGGTCGGCAAAACGTCAAGCAACTCTATCACGATCAAGTACCGAGGCAGAATATCGAGGGGTAGCGAATGTGGTCTCCGAATCATGTTGGCTACGTAACTTGCTTTCAGAGCTTCATTGTCTAATTCAGAAGGCAACCTTGGTATATTGCAATAACATTAGTGCCATATACCTGTCAGGTAACCCAGTTCAACACCAACGCACCAAGCATATCGAAATGGACATTCACTTTGTCCGTGAAAAGGTTACAAAGGGTCAAGTTCGTGTATGCCATGTCCCGTCTCGTTATCAAATTGCAGACATCTTTACAAAGGGTCTACCCGCGGTTCTCTTTGAAGATTTTAGGGACAGTCTCAGCGTTCGAAAACCGCCCGCTATGACTGCGGGGGTGTGTTAAACAAAGCAATATACATGTGATATACAACAGTGTATATCACATGTATATCGATGGCTGGCGAAGCGGCGGTGCGATCCCCGGCGATGGCTCGATTGGGCCTCTCGGCGATCGGCGGCGATGGCCCATTGGGCCTCTCGGTCCAGTGGCGATGGCCCAAAGACGTCCGACCCGTATGGCGATAGTTAGAGCGACAAAGCGATGGACAAGTTTTATATATTAAGGAAAGTATATTGTGTGTATATTGTAGGATATTTGTTACCTAGATTAGGTTATACACTTATCATAATTAGGATATACACTTACCATATTGTATAGTTAGAATTATGGTAGAAGAAGGTTTGTACCTTGTATATATATCTATTCAATCAATGAAAATAATTAAGGGGATTATTTCTTTCATTAATCTTAAAATTGGATTATGAGATTCGGAGATACATCAAAGCTATGACAATACAGGGAAGCAAAAAATCTAAAATTCTTAAACCCCGCAGATTGTTGGATTAAGGGAAGGGAAGGCGCTAGCTCTTTTAACATCTAAATCAGATTAAATTTCCATAAGGTATATGAGACACGAGTACATTTGTGAGAAGGATTCAGTGAACTCATGACATATCAATTTGAAAACATCATGAAAAGTATTGCAAGTCAGCATAATTAATCATTCAAAATATTAAAAGGATATGATCATTATGAGCTAGGAATATAAGTTGAAACATCTAACAACTCCTCAAACAGTAACACCTTCACATAAAACGGGACGGAGGAAGAGTAATAAGTTGGAACATCTAGCTAGGTTATCTAAATTAGTATTCATTATGAGTTATAACCTTAAGATATAGAGTATAAGTGACAAATACTAGTGAGCATATAGGCTATATATTGTCTCGCAATTTGCACACATTTTTAGTTTTTGTACATTCTGTTGGGAGATTTTACTCTTGTACTTTATAAAGCAGTACGGGAAGTATATAACTATCACAAGTATTCGAAAGGATAAACAAAGATTCAATAATTCAACTAGAAATATGAAATTACAATTGTTGCACAAGAAAAACTGGAAACTGTTTTTGCTGAGTCGAGTGTGGCACTCTGTCCTTAAGACAATATTGCCCCGTATGTATCCTTTATACGTCCTGGACAATTTGTTTCCCAAGATAAAACAGTAATGGAACACTTGAGCAAAGGAAACTCAAGTGCTACCGTGAAGAATATTGAGTAATGAAATGATGCTTGGAAGTTGTAGGAAGAAGAGTTTTATGCTTTGTGTATTTTCGTGTATATCAAGTATGAGTGTTAGTGCTCAACAATGGTGTAAGGGGGTGTTTATATAGGTGAGGGAGGGATCAAATCGCCTCCATAATGACCAAATAATGGCCATTATGGAGGTAGTAAAGTCACCAACATAAAGGTGAAAGACCAACGGATTGGCCATTTATAGGAGGAGTAATTCAACCAAAATAAATGGCTGAATTGAGTGCTTGGCGTTTCTGATTTGACTGTCCAAATTCTGACTTTCTGGAAACTTCAGGGACCAAACTGTACATCTGAAAGAATTCTGGTCCAAACTGTACATCTGAAACTTCTGGGATCAAACTGTACTTCTGACAAAGTTTTCTGGCCCAAAAAGATAATATCAGAGGAACCCGGGAACCCGGGGCGGGCGGCGGCGGCGCGCGTGTTGTCTTTCCTCGAACCGAAGCACATCTAGGTCCTCCCTCCTTTAAACACATGGGATACCCCTTGGGGTCCCAAACCCCAAACCAATTTCGAGTCTTATATACGCAACAATTCTTTCTTCCTCTACCGATGAGGGAGAATTGAACACAATACCACACTTTTCCATGCCTCAAACACCTCACTTCGTGAACCAATATCTCTTTCATTTCTCAATGAAATTTGACGATTCTTGGCCCTACGGTTATCTATGTACTTAGTAGATCATGCATGTGTGAAGAATCGGATTCTCCAACATACGTAACATTAGTGTTTAAGCCGTTAAAGTTAGTTGGTCGGTCGCAACTCCCGCCAAAGGCTAATTTCCAACACATTCTTATATATTACACATATCTTTAGTTTATGATCACAAGATTCAAAATACTTTCTTAAGTACTTTTAGAACTTCATGCTCAGTAAAACTATAATATATAAAATAAAATGGAGAGAGTAATCTTGCTACTATAACTTACACATGGTTTGAGTAACTTATGGTAAACGATCATAAAGTCTATAAAATGGAACGAAATAGACATTGAGAATTCATGCATATATATAATTTCCGAATAATAATTAGTGATTGAGGAACAATTGTTGATCAAGAAGTCTAATTCATTCCACTGGCAGTGGACGTGCTTTATTTTGTTTCTATATATTTAGAATTTTCTTCCAAATACGACAATGTTATATATCTTTCCTCTATCAAATGAAAATAGACTGATACTGTTCTGTTCTCAAATTCTGGTCATTCAGATATATCTTGCGATTTACTGGTAGTAGTGCAGACCGAAATTACTATCTCCAGGAATAGTTTGACGTACATTGTGAAGCTGGATATAAAAAAAAAAATAGACCGACACTGATACACGGCAACGAAAACTTTATTACTATTGGTAATATATCTGTTTTGAATGGATCTAGCTCGTTGGTCCACTTCATAAACTAATAGTGGTCTGTATTATATGACATGACACATGGCTGAATACAATTGGCTGACAAGAGATAAGGAGCAATCCAAATAATCCATGTCGGGTGTGGTTATGCTTTTTCAACTAGAGATTATTAATTTCTCCACAATATGTATGAATAAACTGAACTGATAATAGCCTACCTTATTAGTCAAGAGATTGAAGTTCTGATCATTCTCTCAGAGTAATACAGAAATGGCAACCATCACTGCTTGCACTACAACCTCTTCAGTGGCACGTGCTGCCCTCGTGCAAAAGGGATCTGTATCCTGTCCCTCATCTGTTCGTGGTATGTTTATTTTCTAGTTTACTTTCATGAATTTTGAAATGTTACTTTCAAACTTCCCTACATTCATGTAAGTCATAAATATGATAATGATAATAGCAGTTTTAGTGAAGTATGCATAAATTGTAGCATAATTCTGTCACAATTTTCAATCTTAACAAGTTTAAGGCATGTCTAATTCGATTACTGGAAGTAAATTCATTCCTAAGCATGTATATCATTCATCTATTAGGATTAATTAGAGAACGATGTTGAGTTCACACTGTAAGGGTTTTGTTGGGTTCAAAACACATAAGTAAGGCACATCAGAAGTTTAAAAATTTTGTTTCTTACTTATTCCAACAATAATTTCTGGTATGGTTATACAACAATGAAACTTGTAACATAAAATATATACTTACAAGTTATAATTATCTGGAATCTTTATCAATTGTGAGGTGCACACGCGATTGCCCTTCCATTGCAAGCTCCAAGCTTCAATGTATTTCTCCTTCGGAAAGCTAGGAAATCCGACAAAGGTTCGAGAGAGTATTTTATTCTAAGCCTCTAAGGCTTAGAATGATTTTCAGAATTGGTGTGTTGAATAATGAGGTGAATGCCTCTATTTATAGTTGAAAAATAGGTCAAAACCGGATTAGGGTTTGACCTTGGGCATGACCCAAAAATCGAGGCAGAAGCGTCGCTGTCCTAGGGTATGGGCGCCGCGGCGCTCGACGTACTCCTGCACTGTCTCGATTTATTTTTGGTGCATTCTTAATTAAATCCAAAATCCAATTTTGACTTAATTAAAATAATCATTATTCATTTAAATATCTCGATTCCAAATCGAACATTTAATTACTCTCTCAATACATCCTTAGATCAAAACGGACAATCGACATAGTGTGACCCTACATGCCTTCTCATATCGACATTAATCAAATTAAGGTCTACATGGAACTCCTAGTCGGCGCCGAAGACGAACTCAATATGTGAAGTACGTTTACGCGAATCCAGTAAACTTAACCTTTATATGGTAAGATAAAATCATTTCATTCACGACACACCCGATCAAGCTTAGGATTTGCCAAGTGTCTATCCAAATGGCTTAATCATTGTATCTCATCTATATTAGTTGACGACTAGACCATATTCTAAATATGTCTATTGCGTTGGCCAACGACTTAGTCAACCTAATATCACTGAGAATCCGAGTGTTCTCTCGAATATACACTCGAGGAATGAATCATAATCTTGGCTCAACTACCACCTTCAATCCACATCGTAATGTACCAAATATAAGTCGTATCTCAACCTATAAGGCATTTGATCTTAGGACGGGATCAAAGTACATTACTTTGTAGACAAGGCGTGTATTGACCTCAAGTCTAAGGACTTCTATCTCCCACATGCTGATCATACTTTAGACAAGTATAACAAACAATATATCATCAGGGTATACCAATACTTCCAAATTATCCATTTGTTCATCACGAGTAACCATTACTCGTAGCAGGTGAAACATACTACATCCTCTAAGGATGTGATGCAGACTACATGTCGACTTATCAAATATCATCGATATCCCATTCTCGATGATCATTAGTCGAGGCTATTTTAAGAGTTACGCTCTATCATAAACATCTCACTCTATTAATGACAACGTAAGCTCAAGGGATGCACATTAATGAATAATTACAAACAATCAAATAATAATTCAATAATTACAAATGCCATAATATTAATCTCCATTAATAATAATATGAATGTGTATAAAGTACATTTGTCCTAATACAGATTGTCTCTAGGACATAAATATACTTTCACAAACATCAGTTGGTAAATGTATTATTGATCTCTTTATATGGTCTTGGACAATCCTCATCTCTTTAGCTAGTCCATGAGCATGTGTTATTCTTATCAGAGACAACCTAGAAAGTGAATTCATTTGAACCCTTCATTTTTTATCATTTTACTTCTCTATTCTAGTTTTATGTAAACACTTTTCATTTTTGCAGATTCAAACTATGTAAACTTTGACTAATAATTTAAAATGTATTTTTCATCTTAGTGACATTAAGAGAATTGCAACTTACAGTAAGTTTCGTATAGTTTTTTAATATCTTAAAATATTGAGTTGATCTAATTTAATTAAGCTTGAATGATTAGTTAAATTGACTCTCGGGGATAGGGACGGATCTAGGAGGGTGTTCACCCTTACCTTCCACGGACCCCGTGCATAACGGAAACTTAGTGCATCGGGCTGCCCTTTTTTATATATATTTTGAATCCGTTGAATACAAGACTAAATATTGGTTTAGTGGTTCGGGGCTTTAAAATTCACTTTGAGATGCCTAGTTCAAATCCCAAACACATTATTTTTATTTTTCGAACGCCCACGCCCTTAGTGAAAAATTCTGAATCCTCAAAAGCACCACATAATTTGAGATGGGGAGTATAAATATCAAAGTTTTGAATTTATATTTTCAAAGAAGCCAGAACTTTGAATCCATCAAGTTTAAATACTGAATCTATTTTTGGTTATTTTTCAGGATTACCATCCATGAGCAAGCTTGGAAAGGTGAGATGCTCAATGGAAGGAAAGCCAAAGGTAGAATCAAAGTTGGGAATGGGAGAATCATTGATGGCAGCAGCAGTAGCAGCAAGCATGTCAAACCCAGCAGCAATTGCTCTAGTGGATGAGAGAATGAGCACGGAAGGAACTGGGCTTCCATTTGGGCTCAGCAACAACCTTCTTGGTTGGATCCTTTTTGGTGTCTTTGGTTTGATTTGGTCTCTCTACACTGTCTACACTTCTGGCCTTGATGACGATGAAGAGTCTGGATTGTCTCTTTAAGCTTAATTAGTACTTATGCACCTCTTATTTTTGTGTATTATGTGATACTATAATCAACTTATTTAAGCACTTATTCTGATGCTGTATCTGCCGACTCTTCAATTCAAGTCTTCTATTTTTTTCTCCTCTTTTTAATACCTCTTGTTTTCTATGTGTCTGGTATCTATATTGAAGTCCTGACTAATTTAAATTCAAGTCCTGTACATGTATTGGAGCCCTGACTAATCTAGATTCGCGCGGTGTAAGATCCATTTAAGGATGAACCGCTTCCTAACATAATTTTTTCATATCTAGAATTCGTACATAAAACCTTTGAATAAGGGTGGAAAGATTCTATCCATCTCACCACACCCACCTCATAATGCAATTATTTTTAAAAAGTTATGAAATCAAATTGTGAATAAATATCTTCATTGTTTCTATGGGTTAGCCGTTACAATGTACATATACCAATGAAGAGCTTCAACAAAGATTTCTTGTCAATTTAATTAGGGCCTAATGGAATATTCCATTCCACTGAATAACAAGTTGTTGGCAACAGGTGTCCCAAGTTACAATGGTGCATTTAATATTGAGAAGCAAATGTTCAAAATTTTAATCTTCTAAGCTTTTTTTTTTGGGCCAAAAGAACCACCATCTTGGTGGGGGGGGGGGGGGTTAGGCCATCCCCTTTCCTTCATATATTAGCAAAATTCTGGTGTTACAAGAGGGGGTTTTCCCTTTACTTCTGAAATAAATTCTGAGGATGAAAAGTTCATCCTTAAACAGGACATAACCTATGTCTACAAGACACCTAATCCATATAAAACTGATACAAAAACATGGGGCATAATACAGGAGCTTGAGACTATTAAGAAGCTGGAAAGCAATAAAACAACAAGTATATATATTACAATCCATGAGTAAAAGTAAAGTTATTCTTCTTGACTCTCAAATTTAGGAGTTCCATCATAGTCATTCTTCAGTATGGATTTGACTTGCCTTGGTATTTAGATAGCCTAAGTGAATAATGATTCTTGCTTCTCCTTTACTCCTATGTTGGCTAATGTTAGAATATTGGCTCAAAGGTATTTAGATAGCCTAATGCATCAGCCACACAGTTAGCTTTCCTGTAAGGCTGTAACAATGTCTAAGATAAAAAATTTCATAAGTTATCAATATCTTGATCTGCTTAACTTCTTCCTTAATCTGCCAGCACCCCTTTGATTTGTCATTGATCATATTGGATAGCATCTTAGAATTAGTATCAATGTCCACAGTACTAATCTTGTTGTCAACACACCATTTTAATCCATTTAACAAGGCTAAGCTTTCAACCTTATTATTACTGCAGGATCCAAAGTAAGTGTAGAAAGCCATTTTCATAATGCAATTATGTTCTCTTAGTACTCCCTTATCATCAGCTTCTCCAGAATTCCCTTTTGAATAACCATCAGTATGAAGCTTGAGCCAGTTATGATTGGAACTAATACATCTAATGATCTTGCTGTTAAGGATAGGAGTAGCACTCTCAATTTTCTTATAAAGTTCACTCCAATTACCTCTGAACTGAAAGCAAGGTATAACTGTGAGTTAAAAGATCATTATCACTAATCGGTGACTTGCTCATTGATCCTGTATCAGGAGACATTTTTACCTTCAAAGATAGCACTACATTTGAATTTCCAAATCTCGCATTGAATCAAGGTCTCATGGATCTTGTTTTTGCCTTGCTCATCCACCACTGTAATCTTCATGACTAAAATGTTTTTCATGAATACTATTTTTCTAAAAATTGTTTATTGGTGTTCAGTTGGTGAATGAAAAATATCTTTTAGAAAAGACATACTCCATTAAAGATTAATAATAACATCGTCAAATAAAAAAAAATGGATGAAACTTTTGTGTGATGCAGATTAATAATTTTGTTGAAATGTTAGTTGGAGCAAATAATATGAAATAAAAGTTATAGATTGTCGTGAGAATAATGGTTCTCACCATAAATGTGAAAGTCATATTTCCTCTTTTGATGGGAATTTTTTTGGGTAATAATATCAGAAAATAATTCCCTTGAGAATTTAAGCAGCTATCTTTCGGATATTTTCAAGAAAATTCGGAACTGCCTTCACTTGTTCTCCTATATACGTACATACATATATAGATCAAACAAACACATTGAAAATTCGGCCATGGCTACATCTTTAAGCACACCAAAGCTCAGCACAACCTTTTCTTCTCCAACTTTTCACACCCTATATGTAACACCCGTATTTTCGGGCGATGGTTTGAACAGCTAGGCGTAGATAGGTAGACCCGAGCCTTGGAGAATTTATGTCATATTCACGTACGCAAATGAAGAGCTTAGTATATAAAAGGATGCGGCCCCGAAATAATTTACGACTTAATAAGTGTGACGACGGGATTGAAAATAATATTTGGTGTGTGTCAAGAGGCTATGAACTAGCGTTATACCACATGATCATAATAATAGAGTACATGAAGTGTGCTAAAAATAATTTATTATTAAAGTGATTTGAGAACAAGGGATTAATTATGGGATAAGTTTAATTATAGGAGAGACAAGAAATTTATTAATGATAAGTATTGAGTCAATAAGTGATAGTAGGTGGCAGCCAAATATAGATAATTAGGCATGCAAGGGGATGTGTCAATTGGTGAAATTATCCCCTTGACATGTGTAAAGTAAAACAATTCTCCATTAAGGCTTTTATCATAACTTTTGACTATTTTAAGAGGAAAGCACACAACAATATTTTGCTGCTCCAAAATCTTTGTGCAACGTGAGAGGGGTAAAGACAGGAAGCTACACTTTTGTGGCCTAGATGTGACAAAAATAAAAGTGTTCTATATCATATATGATACGAATTTCTCATGTTGTTCAATAATTTCCATGAATCATCAAAAAAGCTCAAGTTGGAGTTTCGACATCAATATATTAACATTTATTTAGTTGCTTTGGACTCGCGGTATTATCCTTAATCCAAAAATAGTTCAAGGTAAGTTAAGGTTAATCCTTTCTTCTTTTGCCATGTTCTAAGTACGAAACGTAAACGTGATATTGTTCCATAAATGATTCTACTCTTAGTAGTTAAGGATGTTCATGTTATTCATTCCTATTGTCAAAACATGTCTAAATATGTTCCTAAAACCTTCTTGAAGTATATGGAAAAGATGTTAGTATTCATAATGTAAATCTGAGGTGAAGCGTTATTAGATCACTCCGACAAACTTATAGTGTCTTATTATCATATCGTTCATGCATTATAATGTACATACCTTGACGTCAAAGGAGTTATATACTCTACTATATGTATGCATTATATATATGTATGGGTATGGGAAAAGGGATACGACGTTATATACGCACACCACCTGCAGCTGGTATAAATATACACAATGATGATTATGCCCACAGAGGTCGATATGCTATGATGGGATGCCCACAGAGGCTCGATGGCGTTGTATACGCATATGTATGACCGAATTTGCGTTGTGCATGGTATTTAGGCATATTATGGCCCTCAGAGGCATTCTGCACAAACAAGGTGCTTAGGCATATTATGGCCCTCAGAAGCATTCTGCACAGACATGGTACTTAGGCATATTATAGCCCTCAGAGGCATTCTGCACAAACATGGTACTTAGGCATATTATATCCCTCAGAGGCATCTGCATAGACATGATACTTAGGCATATTATGGCCCTTAGAGGCATTCTCTACTGGGTGATTGTTTCTTGTCTCATGTTACTTTCAGGTCTCTATTATGCTATTCTTCATGCCTGACATACTCGGTACATCAGTAGTACTGACGTCCTTTTTGTCGGGGGACGCTGCGTTTTATGCCCGCAGGCTCAGGTAAAGAGGATGACGATTCACACTAGTAGGTTGCTGGTTCAGCTGATATTGGAGCACTCTATTTGTTCCAGAGTTGTAGTCTAGTCGTGGTATGATATTTTTTATATGCATAGGGGTATGGCGGGGCCTTTTCCCGATCTTATAATGTTACGTACTCTTTAGAGGCTTATAGATAATTGTCTTATGTATAGTAGTCGTGTATGGCCTTGTCGGCCTTGATATGTATATGTATATAGGTTGGGTCCTTCTGGTTGTAGGATTTGACATAACTCCTTTCTTATTTACTATTTTCATATGCCAGCAGGGTATCTCATGGCGGCTTCGTGGGCCATGCGAAATTACGGATATATGTTAAATCTATGATTAGTGGTACCTGGCAAGTAAGTTTCGGGTGCTCATCATGGCCCTCCGGTTTGAGTCGTGACAAACTTGGTATCAGAGTAGGTTTGTCCTAGGGAGTCTACAAGCCGTGTCTAGTAGAGTTTTGTTTATGGGTGTGTTTTGCACCACACTTATAGACAGGAGGCTACAGAGCATTTAGGATGATGGTTACCTTTCTTCTTGATCTAGAATCGTGTTATAGAGCTGAGTTGTAAGAATTTCTTTGTAAATCTTATCGTGTTTATGATTATAGCAATGCCTTTTTCCAATAGGGCTATGATTAGCAGGGAGATTGAGGTTGGATTGAGGGTAAATGCGAGTAGTATGCTCTCTATTGAGACAGATTCATCAGATAATGTGAGTAAGTTGCTTTCCCAGGTATCGACGAATCTAGTAGTACCAGGGGAGTTGAGGGAAACTCCTGTACCATCAGTCCTACCACCGGCTCCGTCTGATAAGGATGTAAGGAGAGCAGTGCAGGTATTGAATCAATTGGTTGCCTCTCAGGCGCGACTTCATCCTAGAGCATCTGATAGAGATAGGCCCTTGAGGGGTCAGGGAGCTCATAACCTAGGGAGTTTACTAGTCAAGAATCGCCGATATTTAAAGGGTTCAACGATGCCAATATCTCAGGGTCAAAGTTGTGAAGGTTGAGTGAGACCGTCTTGACCATCTTGTAGTCAGTATGGTCGAGCGTATGCCGGATTATGCCGCAAAGGTACATGGGTTGGTTTAGTGTGGAAGCCATGGCCACAAAGTTTTGAAGTGTCCCAAGTTGATGTACAAAGGTAAGGATAAGATGATTATGAGTTGTGCAGAGGAAAAGCATAAGACATTATTGGAAGGTTTAGTAGGTTATAAAAATCTACACATTTTACAGTAACTCTTGCTGATTAGAATGAGGGAATATGTTATGTACGTGCTACCTAAGTTGTAATGTCTTACCCATAATAGATTGAGAATTGTCCCAAGATATCATTAACGAGAACAGATTGCCCCAACCGAATTGTGTGAAGAGTGACCAATAGTGAATTTAAAAAAAATCACGTAAAGTGACATACCAGAATAGTGAGCCCAAGTCATATATAAGGATCGAGTTATCCACGGTAGTGAAAGGAGACATAAGCCTATCGTCCGTGCGTAAATGGCCATACAACATATTATTGAAAATTACATGTATCAATGTTAGTAGGCTAAAGTATGCTATAGGTATTGGACTGGTAAGGTTTTCAGCTTCATTGTGCAGCATGTTACAATTCGAAATAACCTCTGGATAACAATAGCTTGTTAGGGGCAATTAAGGACGAGAACTATGGAACAATCAAAGAATGGTTGTAAGAAATATGTAAACAGTTAATAAGTATGAATGAAATGGTATGATCAAGTATCAAAGAAGAAATGTTTTTCGTTTAATGACGAGTAGAAGGAAAGACTATGACAAGAATGATAAAGGTGAATAAGATTATAGTTATGCAGGTTTTATCAAGGTATGATTACTCAAGAACAACGTAAGGTCCAATGATAGATGAGAGATAGTAAGAACTCTTCGGCCAAGGATGACGAACCTCTGATGTTTAGGAAGATAATATGAGAAATACTTTGAGATAAGAGACCTCCAAGGTAACTTGAGATGGAAATATAAAGGTAAGACGAATGAGCACTCGGTCGATGAGAGATCTAATAATGATAAGACAAGAAAGCTTGACAAATCATGGGATCATGTAACACTGTGAATTGGATCTAAACATACGAAGCAGCAGTTCCACAATATATGCAGTCATACATTTCAGAAAGTAGGTAAACGGAAGTAACAGTGAGTAAAACTCGAGATTAGCACCTAAACATGTGAAAATGGGCCAATGATGCCTACGAATATAAGGTATACATTAAAGATATATGTCAAGAGATAATGACATTATAGTGAAGATAAAATGTCAGCAAATACAGATGTCTATGAGCATTTTTGAACTGACCAAAGGTTCTACGAGATAGATAAAGTAATGAGTTTACATCTTAACGAGATCAAGGAAATCTTTTTCCAAAGCACCGTTGATAGGAAGTCTTAGCCATGAGGCAAGTGAAGAGATTTGAATCTAAGTATAATGACCAGGTTTGGATATAATAGGCCAATGTCATGTAATGAAAATTCTTCAGAATCTTCCACGTACTGAATGAGGGAATAAGTTAACAACTCATCTTTTAAGGGGTAGTAACACCAAGGATTCGAATCAGGAGTAATGTTTGAGATTACGAATGTATACCAGAATATTTTAGAATTAAGAAGAGTACGACAGGTAAGAAAATGAGTGAACATGTGTCAAAAGAAGTAAAGAAATGAAGTTGTATATAATTACGAGTAGTGAGAAAGTAAGGGAGATTCCTTTCAGAACATGAATGAGAGTTAACTGCGATGATACGCGCACTTTAGATTTGAATGACATTGTCCATAAAGTGTTCACGATTGATGTTACACCTCGTAAGATTAAGATGATAATTAAGAACGTCATTAAGGAAGTAAGATTCGGATATTGAATATAAGGAACGCTTACATATGTTAATACGGGAAATTAGTGTATAAACGGATGTTATTCCGGAATAGTTTTTCTTTAGTGCTATACACGTGACGACGAGAATTAATCCTAGTCATTGAATTTATTCCAATGGAGTTATGGAATAGTATTGTATTATAAAATTATGACATTGGATACGAGGCTTATGAAATTCTCGGGAATCAAAAGAGGTGGGTTTAAGATTTATTAATTGAAGAACTTGGGGGCCAAAGTGTAAAAAAGAAAAATCAGATTTTTTTTATATACCTACACTCACCTCTTCATCTTCTTTCTAAACTTAACAAAAAAAAAACTCTCATTCTCTCCTCCAAAGCTCAGTCGAAAAATACCCAACCCCATACCCAATTTAAGATTTTTATCTTCTCTTCCTAGACTACATTTTTCACCAAAAATTAGAAGCAAAACAACACCAAAATAGTGGCAAAAACAACCACTGCTGGCCGAAACTGTAGCCCAGAAATTTTGAATTTTTGGAACAAAAACATGTAGGGATGATGGCTTAACATTGTAGAACACTTGCATGTCAATTGGAGTTGAAGAAGTGAACCAAAAAGGGAAAGAAATACGAAAACAGTGGGGATTTTCGGACAAACAGTGGGCAGAAAATTGCGAATTGTTTTGGGATGAATTTGAGGTATAAAATTCTTCTTTCTATGATATAATTGGAATTCATGTTGTTAGAATTAAGGTAATGAATTTGTGTTAAGGAGAAATTGGAATTTAAGCGTTGCAATGTAACAATTTTGGGCTAGTTGCCAATTTGGGACAGAGTTTGGTGTTATTGGATTCGTTGCTTATTGTTGTTATTATTGTCACTAATTGCATGATGAAATTGAAAGGAAACATTGATATTTAGTTGGAATTAATTATATGGAAGTATTGAAATACGAAATTGGATTTTAGGAGTTAAGATAAGAGTTATGGAATTATGACATGTTGTGGCCACGAACTTGCATGAAATTATTGGACATGTTGTGATGTATATGGACTATTTTAGGGACTATTTTGTGGTGTTATAATGCTGAAAATTTAGTTATCATTATGCATGTTTAAGTGTGTTAATTGCTAATGTAAGTCCTAAAGGAATAAGGGTGTAGAAAGGTGTAGAAGGGCTTCACATTCTACCCTCGTTGTTGTTGGAACATGGACTGTTTTGTGGGCTATTTTTAAGGTGGATTAAGAGGCTAAATTTACATGAGAAGTGGGTGTGTAAATTTCCTTTATTGTTGTTTTGGTTGTGCCCTTAATTGGTGCTTGGTTATTGATGTTATTAGCCTCGTTTGGAAGTTGTGGAAACATGTATAAACAGGGGAAGTTCTGCCGGGATTTTTATAGAATAAGAAGTCGTTATTCGATATAAAGTATGCTAGTAATCATAGAATTGACGAACGTATTACCATTATTATAGGTTGAAGTTCTATAACGAGACATATTCTAATATTGGGTGGATTAGTTCGTCTAAAAGGTATGTGAAACCCTTACTTCTTTCTTTTGGCATGATTTAATGAAAGTACGGTGGACGTACTTGATTCTTATACAGTTTAATTCCTAAAGAGGATTGTTATGAAAAGTGCCTATGATTTTTCAGCAAAGAGTTTATTATGACATTATTATAATGATTTTATTGAGAGTCAAATGATACTTTTTACTTGCATATGGTTACTCATGATATCTACTCGTGCTAAGTGTTACTACTTCACCTCACCGAGTCCCGGGCCGGGTTATGTTCGTGCACAACCTTGCATTTTTCACCGAGTCCCTCACTAGAGGGTCGGGTTACGTAGGATGGATCCATAGATGAGATATGACTTTACCGAGTCCCAGCATGGGCCGGGTTACGATATGACTTTACCGAGTCCCAGCATGGGCCGGGTTACGATATGACTTCACCGAGTCCCAGTATGGGCCGGGTTATGATATGATTCCACCGAGTCCCGCACTAGTGGGCCGGGTTACGTTACAGATATATATATATATATATATATATATATATATATATATATGTATGGACATGCACTCATGTTTTCTTGACTTGACTCTCATTTTTATAAGGCAACTGACTTTTATTGTTTATGACACAATTGAATTTGGATCCTGATTTTTATACTGATCTCATGTTTTCTGTTGGCTACTTATGATCTCTTTTACAGCTTCATGTTTTGCATACTCAGTACATTATTTCTTACTGACCCCCTTTCCTCAGGGGGCTGCGTTTCATGCCCGCAGGTACAGGTTTTCAGTTTTGTGAACATCAGGCCTAGGTTCCTACTCAGCAGGTTGGGAAGCTCCTTTGATTCAGAGCTTTGTCATTTTGGGTACAGAACCCTATTATTTTGACTTTTGTATATTTAGGTGCACGACGGGGCCCTGTCCCGTCATATGTCATTATCCTTCTTGTAGAGGTCTGTAGACAGTTGTGGGTTGTGCTTATGTAAGAGTTATAACTCTGTTTTGGTCAGTCATGCTATTGTACTCTGTGTTGGGGTGTCCCCGTGTATATATGACATTATCTAGTGGTAGCCTTGTCGGCTTGCCTGTTGTTTTGTGTTGGCTAGTTGTGACTCCTCAGGAGACAAGTACATTCGGGGGTAAAGGCAGCCTTGTCGGCTTGCCTACCCTGGCATATGTTGTTATTGCAGCGTTATGCTGCCGGACTTCAGACTCATTAAGTGTTAGTTGGATTATGTGTGACAGGTTAGTGTAATGACGTCATTAGGGCGGTTAGTCGCGGCCCGTCGGGTCGGGTCGTGACAATTGAGATACTACAAATATAAGAGTTTTCAGCACACCAGTTAGTAAACAAAGCTAAGTTGACAATATGATCATTCACCCACAAGTGGCTTGACTAATGTGAGGATTAATGAGAGAAGTTGACCTGAGGGAACACATTAGTTAGTTAAGTGGAAGTCCGATTGGAGGATTCAGATAGTGATAGCCCTATGACTCAGAATATAGCAGGGTCATCCATCATACTGGAAGAAAAAGAACGTCACGATGAAGATCCCATTTTTAGAGAAGATTGGGAAAGATATTTAACAAAAGAGAATCACAACCTTCGAGGATAATGAGAGAGGGATCCCTAGATGGAAGGTCCATTTGTGTATTCCTAATGTTGCAGGATTATGAGACAAAATTATGATGGAGGTCTATTGCTCACGATATTCCATTCACTCTAGATCTACTAAGATGTATCATGATCTCAAAGGTATGTATTGGTGGAACGACATGAAGAGGAACATTGCGGAATTTGTAGCTCAATGTCCTAATTGTCAGCAAGTAAAAATAGAGCACCAAAAGGCTGGTGGCTTGATTCAAAACATTGAGATTCCAATGTGGAAATGGGAAATGATTAATATGGATTTTGCCATGGGTTTACCTCACTCTTATCGTAAGTTTGATTTTATTTGGGTAATTGTTGACAGACTGACCAAATCAGCCTATTTCCTAGCGGTCAAAACTACATACACAGCCGAGGACTACGCGAAGGAGATTGTTCACCTTCATGGTGTGCTTATTTCTATTATATCTGACCGAGGTGCACAGTTCACAACTAACTTCTGGAAATCATTTCAAAAAGATTTAGGCACCCAAGTGAATCTTAGCACAACTTTCCACCCTCAGACAGACGGGCAAGCTGAGCGTATGATTCAAACGCTCGAGGACATGCTACGAGCTTGTGTATTGGAATTTAAGGGAAGTTGGGATGATCATTTACCCCTTATTGAATTTGCGTACAATAACAATTATCATGCTAGTATCAAAATGACTCCATATGAAGCTTTGTATGGATGAAAATATAGATGTCCTATCGGATGGTTCAAAGTAGGAAAATCAGAATTATTTGGGCCTGACCTAGTGCACCAAGCCATAGGAAATATGCAGCTTATCCAAGAACGGTTGTTAACCGCTCAGAGTCATCAGAAGTCGTATTCAGATATACGACGGTGGGACCTAGAGTTCTAAGTGGTTGGTTGGCTCTTCTTGAATATTTCTCCTATGAAGGGTGTAATGAGATTTTGGAAAAAGGAGAAAGCTCAGCCTAAGGTATATTGGGCCATATCGCATAATTCTACAAGTAGGCCAAGTGGCTTACGAATTGGACATGCCTCCTGAGTTAGAGTTGGTTAATCCAATTTTCCATGTTTAAATATTAAGAGCATGTATTGGAGATCCTTCCCAAATTGTGCCAATTGACGATAAGACTGTTACAGAGGACTTATCGTATGAAGAGGTTCCTATTGCTATCTTAGACCGACAAGTCCGCAAGTTAAGGACAAAAGAAGTAGACTCCGTGAAAGTTCTATGGCGGAATAAGAATGTAGAAGAAATGACATGGGAGGCGGAAGATGAGATGAGACACAAATATTCCTCCCTATTACAGACCAACGCCGAGATTCCGAGAGAAACATAAGGTGAGTTCTATTTCAGATTACTATGATTAATACTTGATGACCACGTGAGGTGTGATATAATGATGTATGTTATATTATATGGCCCAATGAAGCGGTGGTTGTGTTTTCTGGCTACGTGACGGGGCTCCGGATAGTCCTATTTATAGAGGAAATTCTGCCAAAATTCCTTTTTTGAGAAACGCAAGAGCTAGAATCCTTAGACCTGTCACCCCAACATTTGAGGACGAATGTTTCTAAGGGGGAAATTATGTAACACCCCGTATTTTCGGGCGATGGTTTGAACAACTAGGCGTAGGTAAATAGACCCGAGCCTTGGATAATTTATATCATATTCACGTACGCAAATGAAGAGCTTAGTATATAAAAGGATGCGATCCCGAAATAATTTAGGACTTAATAAGTTTGACGACGGGAATTGAAAATAATATTTGGTGTGTGTCAAGAGGCTATGGACTAACATTATACAACATGATCATAATAGTAGAGTACATGAACTGTGCTAAAAATGATTTATTATTTAAGTGATTTGAGAACAAGAAATTAATTATGGGATAAGTTTAACTATAGGGGAGACAAGGAATTTATTAATGATAAGTATTGGGTCAATAAGTGGCTCCAATCCCATGGATGCCTGGTCCCGTTAAAGAACAAATGGTGTCAACCACTACAAGTACTTCAGGAAGAGACGTCTCCGGAGAAGTAAGGGACAAGTCCACTTCATTTAGCAGCTCAACTCTTGTTGGTCAGCCTACACAATTTGGGTCGTCCTGGTCGTCTCCAGGACCTGCTTTAGGCAAGGAGAGACAATTAGTCATTGGAGGTTCAAATGAGAAGAGTTCTGAGGGAGTAAATAGTTCAAAGAAACTCCATTCGTCCGATGCAACAGCCTCTTTTGATTGGCATAACCAATCTAAAATTTTTAAAGAGTCATTATCTCATTATGGAAAGAAATTAAGTTCATCTGGTGCTACAGCCTCTTATGGTTGGGGCAAGCAATCTACTCCTAGTGCGTCTTATTTCCCGAAATTTCCTGTGGGACCCACTCCGGTGTCTGACTGGACGAATTTTTTACCTAATCAAATCACTCCGTTTCATCAGGGGCTATGAACTATTTCCCTCAGAGTTTGCATAAAAGTCCAACAACTGCAGCAAGTCCTTCAATTCTTTTCAAAAATTTTGATACTGTTGAGGATCATTCGGACCATCACTATTCTCAACAGGCTTCTTCAGGGAACCAGGTATGTTTATCCTAAGTAAGATTCTGATTACTTCAACTAGTTTTGGCTTTGTCATCTTATGATATATCTCATCCTATTGCAGCCTTCTACGAATTGGGCCAAGAAAATACAGAATGAATGGAGGATACTGGAGAAAGATCTGCCTGGTATACAACCAAAGTTTCACATGATGTGTATGATTTTCTTTTTCAACGAGCCATTGAAATTTAATATACCAAAGCCTAGAAATTCTGTCTAGTCATGAAAGTCTGAAAAGCTCAGCCTTCCATGTAGTTATAACTAGCGCTGGCAAAATGGTTAAAAGAAACAAGTAACCATCCAATCCGACCCATTAGACATGGGTTGAATAACTGACTTTTTTTTAAAATGGATCAAATATGGATATTATTCATATTATTCACTAAAAATTGGGTATCCATACTATCAATACTCATTTGTCTTTTTGTTATTTTTCATGAGTTCTTGCTTTGTGAGAGTCCAAGCTTATTTTGGCTTTTAGCTTGTGTTCTCACCTGACTATTCCTAAAGCCGTGGATAATATGAACATCTATACATTTAACCCGTTATCTGTATTAAATATGGGCCGGCTCAAATATTTTATCCGTTTTTGTGTAACCTGTTTTCGACCCACACATATCTGATCCGACCAGCCCGTTTGCCACTCTAGTCATAGCACATGCTTTTTTGCAATTTTCTTTACCACACTCATCTGGTCGTCTTTTATTGAGCAGATACAATATTTGTCAGGGTGTACGAAACAAGAATGAATCTGTTGAGGGCAGTTATAATGGGAGCTGATGGAACTCCATATCATGATGGTCTTTTCTTCTTTGATGTTTTCTTTCCGAGCAACTATCCCAATGTTCCGCCGGTATGTATGTGTCTCGCTTTGTACTGTACTACTTTATCCTTTTTCGACCTTAAGCCTAACACCTCCCAACCTATTGTTTAGCAGGTGGCAGCCAAATATAGATAGTTAGGCATGCAAGGGAATGTTTCAATTGGTGAAATTACGTTGGCAACAAACTTATCCCCTTGACATGTGTAAATTAAAACAATTCTCCATTAAGGCTTTTATCACAACTTTTGACTATTTTAAGAGGAAAGCACACGACAATAATTTGCTGCTCCAAAATCTCTGTGCAACGTGAGAGGGGTAAAGACTAGCTACACTTTTTGTGGCCTAGATGAGATAAAAATAAAAGTGTTCTATATCATATATGATACGAATTTCTCATGTTGTTCAATAATTTCCATGAATCATCAAAAAACCTCAAGTTGGGGTTTCGACACCAATATATTAACATTTATTTAGTTGCTTTGGACTCGCGGTATTATCCTTAACCCAAAAATAGTTCGACATCAATATATTGACATTTATTTAGTTGCTTTGGACTCGCGGTATTATCCTTAACCCAAAAATAGTTCGAGGTATGTTAAGGTTAATTCTTCCTTCTTTTGGCATGTTCTAAGTACGAAACGTAAACGTGATATTGTCCCATGAATAATTCTACTCTTAGTAGTTAAGGATGTTCATGTTATCCATTCATATTGTCAAAACATGTCTAAATATGTTCCTAAATCATTATTGAGGTATATGGAAAAGATGTTAGTATTCATAATGTAAATCGGAGGTGAAGTAATATTATATAACTCCGATAAACTTATAGTGTTTTATTATCATATGGTCCATGCATTATATTCATGTACATACATTGACCTCAAAGGAGTTATATACTCTACTATATGTATGCATTATATATATGTACGGGGTATGGGAAAAGGGATACGACGTTATATACGCACACCACCTGCAGCTGGTACAGATATACACGATGATGATTATGCCCACAGAGGCCGATATGCTATGATGGGATGCCCACAGAGGTTTGATGGCATTGTATACGCATATGTATATGTATGACCGCATTTGCATTGTGCATGGAATTTAGGCATATTATGGCCCTCAGAGGCATTCTGCATAGACATGGTACTTAGGCATATTATGGCCCTCATAGGCATTCTGCACATACATGGTACTTAAGCATATTATGGCCCACAGAGGCATTCTGCACAAACATGGTACATAGGCATATTATGACCCTCAAATGCATATTATGACCCTCAAAGGCATTCTGCACAGACATGATACTTAGGCATATTATGGCCCTCAGAGGCATTCTCTACTGGGTGGTTGTTTCTTGTCTCATGTTACTTTCAGGTCTCTATTATGCTATTCTTCATGCCTGACATACTCGGTACATAAGTCGTACTGACGTCCCTTTTGTCGGGGGACGCTGCATTTCATACCCGCAAGCTCAGGTAAAGAGGATGACGGTTAGCAGTAGTAGGTTGTTGGTTCAGCTGATATTGGAGCACCCTATATGTTCCATAGTTGCAGTCTAGTCGTGGTATGATATTTTTGATATGCATGGGGGTATGGCGGGGCCCTATCCTGATCTTATAATGTTACGTACTCTTTAAAGGCTTGTAGACAGTTGTCCTGTGTATATTGTAGTGTATGGCCTTGTCTGCCTTGCTATGTATATGTATATAAGTTGGGTCCTTCTGGTTGCAGGATTTTACATAGCTCTTTTCTTGTTTACTATTTTCATATGCCAATAGGGTATCTCGTGGCAGCCTCGTGGGCCATGCGAAATTACGGATATATGCTAAATCTATGATTAGTGGTACCTGACAAGTAAGGTCAAGGTGTCGTCATAGCCCTTCGGTTTGGGTCGTGATACTATACAAGACCAAATTCTCTAATTTCAAGTCCCTCGACTTCAATTTTCTCACCCACCAGTAGGGATTGCAACAGATCGGATCTGGACTATATCCTACTAGATCCAGATCCAGATCCAGATCCATCGAGTCCATAAAAATTAGATCCAAATTCAGATACATTGAATCTACTGGGTCCGCGGATCGGATCTGGATCCACATGTAAAAATTTTTGCCTTGAATAATATTCACATTCTCAAATAATCACAGAATAAAAAATAGGACTGTCAAAGATATCCAAACACAGCCTGATTAATGAACTCGGAGCAGTCCTTTTTCAGTAGAATATTTGCAGACAATATTAATGTTGATCCGTAAACCACAAAAGCTTTAATTAGCAGCTAACTTATAAGTCTTGACTTAGACTAACTGTCAGGAAAAAAATCTAAGACAGTCCAATTAGAACACATTAACAGCTAGTGCCAAACAATCATTCATATAATACTTGATTACAAATTTGCCTACTGATTAAGCTTCCATTTATACTAACTTAAAACTAACCATAATGAAAATTCAAAGCTAAGGTATACTAACAGCTACACAAACAGTGAACACTACACACATTCATTCCCCATATTTAAGTTGCAATAATATTAATCTAATTTAATCTGAGTAATTTAAAGAAACATACTGAGAAATAAAAAACTCACATTTTTACATAACATAAAGAACATAAAAAACGGATCTACGGATCGGATCTGGACCGAATACAGATCTCAAAAACAAGATTCAGATCCAGATCCGATCTGTCAGAAATGGATCTGGGTCCGATCCGGATCCATCGGCTCCAAATTTTGAAGATTCATATCCTATAAAACGGATCTGGATTCATCGGATTATGCCGGATCCAGGGTCCACTGCCATCTCTCCACCACCATCGTACCCCAACACTATCTTATGGCCGCCGCCGCCGTTTCACCACCACCGCACCTCGTGCTGAGTCATCATCATCCAATGGTGGCGTTGGTGGTGAGCCTTCTCGACATTGAAAAACAACAAAATACCCAGTGAAATCTCACAATGTGATCCAAAACTAGGGATGTCAATAGATCGGATCTGGACCGGATCCTACTAGATCCTGATCCGTTTTCATATCTGAATCCAGATCCGGATCCAGATCCAGATCCATCAGGTCCATAAAAATTAGATCTATCGGATCCACGGATCGAATCTGGATCCACATATAAAATGTTTTGCCTTAAATAATATTCCCATTTTCAAATAATCACAGAATAAAAAATAGAATTGTCAAATATATCCAAACACAGCCTGATTAATGAACTCGGGGCAGTCATTTTTCAGTAGAATATTTGCAGACAATATTAATGTTGATCCGTAAACCACAAAAGCTTTAGAACACATTAACAGCTAACTTATAAGTCTGGACTTAGACTAATTGTCAGGAAAAAATCTAAGACAGTCCAATTAGAACACATTAACAGCTAATACCAAACAATCATTCATATACTACTTGATTATAAATTTGCCTACTGATTAAGCTTCCATTTATATTAACTTAAAACTAACCATAATGAGAATTCAAAGCTAAGGTATACTAACAGCTACACAGACAGTGAACACCACACACATTCATTCCCCATATTTAAGTTGCAATAATATTAATCTGAGCAATTTAAAGAAACATACAGAGAAATAAATAACTCACATTTTTACATAACATAAAGAACATAAAAAATGGATCCACGGATCGGATCTGAACCGGATACGGATCTCAAAAACAAGATCCAGATTCGATCTGTCAGAAATGGATCCGGGTCTGATCCGGATCCATCGGGTCCAAATTTTAAAGATCCATATCCTATAAAACGGATCTGGATCCACCGGATCCGGACTGGATCCAGGATCCACTGCCATCTCTATTCAAAACAAGTCTTACATATTTGTGTGGCTGGAAATATTTCATAAAGTTAAATTATTTCTAAATATATAAATGTGTCAATCTTTTTAGGACAACTAATAAGGAAAGTAAGTCAATCTTTTTGGAACAGAGGGAGTAGTAGTATTTGTTTTCAAGTTGAAAATAGTATTTGGAAATTGGAGTTGTTTTTGGACATAAATATTTATTTTTGAATTTTGTGCGTGATTTGGAGTGAGAATTGCAAAAATTGCTTCTTGGAGTTTTTCAAATTCCAGAAAATTCTGGAATGGTAACAATTCTAAATCTAAATAGTTTTTCGGAATAATATTTCGGGAAAAAGTGAAAACTATCCATGGCGAAACGACCCCTTAGTTTTGCACTATTATTGTATGGGGAATTATGTGAAGGAGAATCAAGGAAAGATTGTCTAATTATAGAGTAGTGGAGAAGATGTGCGATTATGAACTATTTCATTTTATCTGTCCCACATATGTTTTAAGCTGAGTGTAACAATGTTTTATGATATTATTGCCAAAGTTGCTGAGTTGATCGAACTAGATGAACTATGTGATTCCTGATGATTAACATGAGTAGGAAACTCTGCACCTCTACTAGGGGTGTCCAACGGGGCGGGTTCGGGGCGGGGTGAGTCCCGGCGGGACAGGACCCGACGGGACTGGGGAGGTCGGGACAGGTCCTTCGGCGGGATCGGCGGGCCGGAACTGGCGGGACTGGCCAACATCCCATCTCGTCCCTCATCCGTCAGAAAAGGGAACCGGTCTTGGAGGGGCGGGGTCGGGTCGGGATCAGGATTTCCATTTTTTTGGCACTTAATTTAAAATAATAATATACATAAACACTTCAATAATTAAACAAGATAGTGTAATAAAAATATCTCAATGCTGTTTTTGTGCCTCTTATATTATTTAATAGAAATATGATTTTTTGTAATACAATTTCAAAATGCAACTTTGTGGTGTTGAAAGTTGCAAATCACATAGTGCAATTGCAATTAAAAAAATTACATATTTATAAACGCCTTTTCTAATTTCTTCACAATGCCTTGTGGTTCTTCGGTTGGAATTGGAATTTGTTGGTCAAATTGGTCGATGTCGCTTCCAATTCAGTCGAGATTTCATTGTAGTTTTCGTCGTCTTCTTCGTTGATCTCCGATTGACCGCACCTTCTACGCTCTGCTCGTATCCAATCTCTGAATAAAACTGCAATCTCCAAGTTGTCTCCCGCTAAACGCTGTTGATGACGCTTGAATGTTCAACACATCTCGGGCCATCTTTGCTAGTATCGAAAATGTCTTCTCATTTTTCCTCCAGTATTTAAGTAAGTCTTCATGTCCTTCTTCATTGAGATCTGCTTGGTACGGTACAACACCATGCAAAATAAAAATATCAAACTAGCAAACTTAGAAGTGGAACCACTAAACATTCTATTTCTAAGGCTTTCAATACTAGCCGCAGAAATAACATGTCTTTTATAAGGTTGTATTGAAGAAGAAGAAGATGGTATAGAAGCCGG
Source organism: Anisodus acutangulus (assembly GCA_029783415.1). Lineage (NCBI taxonomy): Eukaryota > Viridiplantae > Streptophyta > Magnoliopsida > Solanales > Solanaceae > Anisodus > Anisodus acutangulus. The sequence goes on along the minus strand of CM056507.1, from coordinate 40,708,131 downwards.
TTGGTTGCTAGCACTCTCTTGTTGGTAATGCGTAAGCACAAAAGAAAACACTTAGCACAAAAAATAAAAATTCAGAAAAATACCAAGAGCAAAAATCAGAAAAATACAAGAGAACAAGAAGGGAAAGGATTAGTTGGAGTTTGGAAGTTCGTTTGCAGTACGAAGTAATAAAAGTGAGTTCTCTCACTCATAAATCTTTGTATAATCCCTTAATTTTTAAGTTACAATACATATTAGCTATGATCTGGATGTTGAAAGAATGATCATGAAATTATTGTTAGTAGGTTATTTGATAACTAGTTTGGGTCTTATAATTACAATTTGTTTCGCTGAGTTATGTCTTTTATAATTGGATAAAATTTTACAGAGTTGTACATCTCTCCTTCATGATCCGATTGAGCTCAAGAGAGGCTAAAACCGACATTCGGTTTGAGAGTTATCGCAGTTCAAAATTTCTGTCTCGGATCGAATAAAATCCGGAAGGCAGAACGTATAATGGAACAAATGAACATATCGGTGTGGAATATGAAACGTTGTGCTGAATAAAAGTTCTAGATTTCTCTGTTCTCGACAGTTTGAGACTTTACATAGATTAATCCGACTTCCGGTTAAAAAGTTATGACTATTTTAAGATTGTATTTTGTTTTACAAACATCTGGCGAAATAGTTTTCTGAGAGTTGTTAAAATAAAAGAACTGAATGTTTCGGTGAGGAATATGAAAAGTTGTGCTGAATAAAATTTCTATATTTATCTGTTCTTGACAGTTCGAGAATTTACGGAGATAAATCGGACTTACGGATAAAAAGTTATGATTGTTTTAAGATTCTGTTTTTTATCAAAAAAATTCTGGCGAGACAGTTTTCATAGGGTTGTTTCTTGTGTGAATTGGTACTAGTTATACTAAGCCTTTTCAGAGGAAACTTGGAATAGTGATATATCCCCGTGTTACCTTCGACTCAGCGTAAGAAACACCTTATTTGAAGTTACGGTTCGAGAGTTATAACCCTTACAAGTGGCAGGGCGAAACGTTGAAAGAAGGAAATATTATTTGAGTCTTTTGAACATATAACATATATATACAAATATATAAATGCATTGGATCGGCTTGCACGTACGATAACAAATATATAAATGCATTGGATCAGACAAAGATTATAGAATTAAGCCAAAAATATCTCTACAGATTCACTACAGTTGTTTATAATTGGATATTCCAACTCGAAGGCCCTAGTACGTACTAGTGACTTTGCACCAGATTAAATTGAAGACTTTTTTCATTCCTTCTCAAACGTCTTATTCCTTGCTAATTTCTTTCTTGTTGGGTGCAAACTGCAAAATCCATTATTGCCAAATGTGAAAATACAACTTGTTCTCTATAATTTTAGGACGCGCTGATTTCTGAAAAAAATAATCCCTTGATTATTTTTATTGATAAAGAGAGGTATATATACAAATATACAATTCCTAAATATGGAAATAATTATACATTTTCCTACTCTAATTCTGATACATTTTCCTAGTACAAGACTGATATCATAATTACAATTATACATTAATTACAATTTGTGGAGTCCAAATCGGACCATGATATACACGGTATACCGGCCCATGTATATCGGTCTTTTATACCCCCGCAGTCATAGCGGGCGGTTGTCGTACGCTGAGACTGTCCCTAAAATCTTCAAATAGAACCAAGGGAAGACCTTTAGTAAATATGTCTGCAATTTGGTACCGCGAAGGGACATGAAGGACGCGTACTTGTCCACGAGCTACATTTTCTCAAACAAAGTGTATATCCATTTCGATATGTTTAGTGCGCTAATGTTGGACCGGATTGCCAGAAAGATAGACTGAACTAACATTATCACAGTAGACCAAGGTAGATTTCCGAATAGGAAAATGTAGCTCTAGTAGAAGATTACGTAGCCAACATGACTCAAACACCACATTGGATACCCCTCGATACTTGGCCTCCGCACGAGAAGTAGAGGCTACAAATGATAATCTAACATGTTTCCCTAATGGACAAGAAGGACAGAGTGAAGTACTACGCGTACCCTTACAATCAATAAAACTATTTTTATGCAGAGAAGAAATAATAGACGACCCCGGCTGACCCAAACGTACATGTCACAAGGAAGGAGCAAGAGCGGCAAAAGGTTGAAGGTGTGGCATGACTCGTGGAAATGGTGGTGGTGGTGATTGGATAAAGCTCTCCCCTAATATTGCATCTCATTAGAGGTATCCCCGTCTTGAAATCCTTCACAGAAAATCAAAACTGGTCAAAATTAACAGAAACACAATTATCAGTGGTGAATTTTCGGAGTGACACCAACTTTTTAATTAAGTGATGGGCACGAAGAACATTTTTTAAGACTAGACGTGGATGTGGGGGAGATAAATTTGTATGACCATAACCTCGAATTGGAATTGAGTTACCATTACCAACAATAATGCCATGGTTTTTTGCTCAAATTGAAATTAGACGAGAGATTACCTTGTGCGGACGTCATATGGGAAGTGACTCCGGTGTCCATGTACCAATTTGCATCTGGGGAATTTAATCCAAGTGAATGTATTGCAGCCTCAATATCCGTAGGTGTCGGGATCGAAGTTGGGCCCGCAGCAGTGAATGCCTGCTGAGGCCGAGGCCCAAGCAAGCCAGCCTGCTGCCACAACCCAGCAGACCGAGAGCTAGAATTCTGGACCGGGAAACTGGGCCTGGAGGCAGGATGGAATTGGGCCCATTTTCTGGGAATTTGAGACGGTGGGTAAGGGCAGTTGGGCCACTGGCCCAGCCCTATGGCCAATAGGCCCACGGCTGCTGCGAGTTGGTCTGTTGCCCACTGTTTCGACTACCGTTATTTCCGTTGTTACCGCTGCTACGATTACCGTTACCGCTGTGACCGCCGCCTCGGTTCTTGCCATTATTATTCCGATTTTGACCTATATTCCAAGTTCCACTTTAGGACCATGTAGCTAAGGCACAGCTTTACGATTAGAATTAGAAATAATTTGATAACTCTTCTAGTCGGTGAGATCTAGACTTTAGGATTCGCTATAAATTATTCAAGGTAAGGCAAAATTCATATGATACAGAAATAGATATATTTAACCATCAGTAGATAAGTTGGATCAAAAATAGGAAAGTGGATAGAAGCTATTAATTAATCTTAAAGTTGGATTATGAGATTCGGAGATACATCAAAGCTATGACAATACAGGGAAGCAAAAAATCTAAAATTCTTAAACCCCGCAGATTGTTGGATTAAGGGGAGGGAAAGCTCTAGCTCTTTTAACATCTAAATCAGATTAAATTTCCATAAGGTATACGAGACACGAGTACGTTTGTGAGAAGGATTCAGTGAACTCATGACATATCAATTTGAAAACATCATGAAAAGTATTACAAGTGAGCATAATTAATCATTCAAAATATTAAAAGGGTATTATCATTATGAGCTAGGAGTATAAGTTCACTACTACAAAAATACCCTACGGTGACGGGTAAAAACCGTCATCTAACCCCTAAGATAGCGGTTCCCGTAAGTGTCATCTTTGTCACTGTCACAAACGGATGACGGTTTTGTATTTGTCACACGACATGTGACGGTTCAAACCCGTCACACAAAAGTCACATAAAATTTAACTTCCCACCTTTGATTTTTAAAAATTTTGATTCGATTTTTTTTAAAATTTCTATTAATTAATAATTATTTTAATATGGCGGGAAAATTAAATTTCTATAAATTTCTATTAATTTCAATATTGCAAATTGAGTGCACCGATGAAATGGACTAAAAATTTAAATAACACCAAAAATATACATTGAATAGCTAGAATTTGTTGTACAGAGTTTTCCCAAAATGGATAATCATTCAAAGTGTTATTAAAGTATTTAATTAAAGACTAAAACATTATTAATCAAGTATCTTATCAATCTAAAATGTTCACTCATCAGCATTTAATTTACCAACTTCTGTTTCAGCAAGTATCTTCAAAAAATGCAATCCTCACTCGACACGAATATCATCAAGTTCCTCTTGTGAGTACATACATGTGTTTGCCGTAGAACTATAAACCACAAAAAGAAAATAATTAGTAATGCTTGAAATGATGTAACAATTAACATGGTTACTGGTCTATCATTTAAGTTTAGAAGTACTTACATTATTTGTCATTAAAGTCGAGTCTAGCATCAAAAAATTCATGAAACGCATCACACAATAACCACACTCAGTACCACCGGGTTGTAGTGGTGTCTGCCATTGAATTAAATATCAACATGTAAATATAACTAAAAACAAAAGTTATAAAGATTCACTAAATATATAATCACTCAAGTATGCAGACCAAATAAAACAAGTCATACTTTAACATACTTCACCATAGTCAAGTAAGCCCACTTTTGCCTTTGACCAACTGTAGTTGTAAACATTTGCATGCCGCTGTCAATCGGGTAAGCCCACTATTTTCCAAAGCTCACTCTTTTCCATAGTCGAGGAAGCCCACTCTTTTCCAAAGATCGGATCTGTCAATCTCATCCTCCGTGACGCCAGTTTCAGAGCACTATTAAGGTTCATTGGTGGAATACTAACAATATGTTAATTAACTTCCAAAAAATAAAGCACTAACATCGAGAAGAATGACTTTAACTTACCAAATCTTGCATCACCCCTTTATACCCTCTTCTACTTAAACGATGATTCAAATTGTTCTTCGCCCTAATCAAGCATGATAAACAGTCGACCAAACAAGCCAAAATCATATGGTGTTCAACTAATCAAGCATGCAATTCCCCTAAACAAGCACTAAATAACATCTTTAACATGATATATTGAACACACACTTAATCACTAACTTAATCAAGCCAAACACATCTAGGTTATACTCATAACACATTATTCAAGACCTTAAAAAATATCCTAATTAATATTAATTAGGCAAATCATGCTTAATACGACCTATTTTGAGCATACAATAACATGAACAACCAAAATCAGTCACAAAATTATATGAAAAACAGAAGTGACAAAAGGAAAAGAATGAGAGGGCTTGGAATTTACCTCTTTGATGTGCGCCTTGGTCGAGAATCTTGAGTGGGAAGCTTCTTCTCCAAGAAAATTTAGATTGTGAAAACCTTAAAGAATGCTCTAGGGTTTTCAATTTTTGCTCAAACTATGAGTCTTGTGCTCGAACTCTTGACAAATTTCAAAGATTCAAAACCTCCAAAAGTAATAAAGGGTGGGGTTCTTTGTATAGAATCAAAACCCCATAAGTTTTTCTTAGACACCAATGTGGGAGAAGAATTTTCCTATTTTTTATTTAATTTGAAAAAAGGTTTGAAATCCAACCAATGGTTGGTCGAGAAATCGCAACTAAATGGATAAAAGCCATTAAATGGCTCGCAGAGAAAATAGAGGAGTTTACAAGAAACGGTCATTTTGTCAAGGGTCACTAAGACCCTATCTCGAACAAACATTGCAAGAAACGAAAGGCGTATGTTCTTTTGTCATTTTTTGCTAGAGAGACGAAGAGAAGGGTGTCGGCTAGGGCTGCACTTTGCGAAAACGAGAGGAGATAGGGCGTAATTCCCTTTAAACATGGTTTGGGTCGGGTCAAGTCCTTTTTGGACTGGGCCTGACCGGAACAAAATGAAAAATAGACCAAAATCGTGGGAATAAAGGGGTTGGAGATTTGAGAGGAATTTTGCAAAGGTCACCGCGAAATTGATTTAAAATATGGCCACTTTAATTTAAATTGTGGCCAAATTAGCCAATTAAAATCAATCAAAGCTAAAATTAAAACATGTCCCTAAATAAAAGCCATAAAATTGTAAAAATTCTTTAAAGTTTGAGATTAATTTGAGAAATAAAATGAGATAATATTTGGTACTTTATTTAATTAATCAATTTCCTTAAATCACAAAGTAAAATATAAATTAATTTAATAATTACTAATTTAATCAACTACTTAGATAATTGTCTTCTTTAAATTATAAAAAATTGATAGATATTTTTCAAAAATATATAAAAATAGGCAAATGATATACAATAATATATTCGATGATATTTCTCCAAATAAAATGATAAAATGACATCGAGGTAATTTTATAAAATCATTTTCACTTTGTAAATGCATATTTTACTCCGTTCGTGATTCCGAAACTTGGAATAATTAAATAAAAGTATTGGAGGGTAAATAGCAATTGTCAACAACTACCCCTTCGTTGTTTGGGGATGGGAACAACTGTCCCTAAATAAATAATAAAAACGGTGTCGTTTTAAACAGTCAAACACATAATTTTTGGTCAATTTAAACACAAGTCGCTTATTTATGTGACATTTCACAAAACCGTCACACAAACGTCATAAATAAATGACACTTAAAAAACCCGTCACACAAATGTCACTATTATATGACACTTAAAAACATGTCACATGAACGTCAAGAAAAAGCGTAAATTTAGTAAAAAGACGTGACATTTAAATTTCTGTCACATGTGAACTGTCACCGTAGCCTATTTTTCTTGTAGTGGTTGAAACATCTAATGACTCCTCAAACAGTAACATCTTCACATAAAACGGGACGGAGGAAGAGTAATAAGTTGGAACAACTAGCTAGGTTATCTAAATTAGTATTCATTATGAGCTATAACCTTAAGATATAGAGTATAAGTGACAAATACTAGTGAGCATATAGGCTATATATTGTCTCACAATTCGCACACATTTTTAGTTTTTGTACATTCTGGTATATTACACATATCTTTAGTTCATGATCACAAGATTTAAAATATTTTCTTAAGTACTTTTAGAACTCCATGCCCAGTCAAATTATAATATCTAAAATAAAATGGAGAGTAACATTGCTACTATAACTTACACATGGTTTGAGAAACTTATGGTAAACGATCATAAAGTCTATAAAATGGAACGAAATGGACATTGAGAATTCATGCATATATATAATTTCCGAATAATAATTAGTGATTGAGGAACAATTTGTTGATCAAGAAGTCTAATTCATTCCACTGGTAGTGGACGTGCTTTATTTTGTTTATATATATTTAGAATTTTTCTTCCAAATACGACAATGTTATATATCTTTCCTCTATCAAATGAAAATAGACTGATACTGCTCTGTTCTCAAACCTTGGTCATTCAGGTACATCTCGCGATTTATTGGTAGTAGTGCGGACCGGAATTACTATCTCCAGGAATAGTCTGACGTAAACCGAAAAAGCTGGATATAAAAAAAAAATAGACTGATACTGATACATGGCAACGAAAACTTTATTACTATTGGTAATATATCTGTTTTGAATGGATCTAGCTCGTTGGTCCACTTCATAAACTAATAGTGGTCTGTATTATATGACATGACACATGGCTGAATACAATTGGCTGACAAGAGATAAGGAGCAATCCAAATAATCCATGTCGGGTGTGGTTATGCTTTTTCAACTAGAGATTATTAATTTCTCCACAATATGTATGAATAAACTGAACTGATAATAGCCTACCTTATTAGTCAAGAGATTGAAGTTCTGATCATTCTCTCAGAGTAATACAGAAATGGCAACCATCACTGCTTGCACTACAACCTCTTCAGTGGCACGTGCTGCCCTCGTGCAAAAGGGATCTGTATCCTGTCCCTCATCTGTTCGTGGTATGTTTATTTTCTAGTTTACTTTCATGAATTTTGAAATGTTACTTTCAAACTTCCCTATATTCATGTAAGTCATAAATATGATAATGATAATAGCAGTTTTAGTGAAGTATGCATAAATTGTAGCATAATTCTGTCACAATTTTTAATCTTAAAAAGTTTAAGGCATGTCTAATTCGATTACCGGAAGTAAATTCATTCCTAAGCATGTATATCATTCATCTATTAGGATTAATTAGAGAACGATGTCGAGTTCACACATCGGTTGGGAAAGGTATTATTGATCTCTTTATATGATCTTGGACAATCATCATCTCTTTAGCTAGTCCATGAGCATGTGTTCTTCTTATCAGAGACGGACCTAGAAAGTGAATTCATTTGAACCCTTCATTTTTTATCATTTTACTTCTTTATTCTAGTTTTATGTAAACACTTTTCATTTTTGGAGATTCAAACTATGTAAACTTTGAGGCTGGGTTGGTCCGACCAACAAAGGCATGGGACTTTTGGGCATTGCTTGGGTCGAGCTAGGCTACCTAGTGATTTACAAGCACCCTCACTGCACACTTTCTATATATTTGTCTCCATCCAATCAAAGACGTCCATGCCATAGAGAATCAAGCTCGACTTTGACTAATAATTTAAAATGTATTTTTCATCTTAGTTACATTAAGAGAATTGCAACTTACAGTAAGTTTCGTATAGTTTTTTAATAGCGTAAAATATTGAGTTGATCTAATCTAATTACGCTTGAACGATTAGTTAAATTGACTCTGGGGACAGGGACGGATCTAGGAGGGTATTCACCCTTACCTTCCACGGACCCCGTCCATAGTGGGAATTTAGTGCATCGGACTGCCCTTTTTTATATATATTTTGAATCCCTTGAATACAAGACTAGATATTGGTTTAGTGGTTCGGGGTTTAAAAATCACTTTGAGATGCCTAGTTCAAATCCCCAACACTTTTTTTCGAACGCCCTTGGTGAAAAATCCTGAATCCTCAAAAGCACCACATAATTTGAGACGGGGAGTATAAATATCAAAGTTTTGAATTTATATTTTCAAAGAAGTCAGAACTTTGAATCCATCAAGTTTAAATACTGAATCTATTTTTGGTTATTTTTCAGGATTACCATCCATGAGGAAGCTTGGAAAGGTGAGATGCTCAATGGAAGGAAAGCCAAAGGTAGAATCAAAGTTGGGAATGGGAGAATCATTGATGGCAGCAGCAGTAGCAGCAAGCATGTCAAACCCAGCAGCAATTGCTCTAGTGGATGAGAGAATGAGCACGGAAGGAACTGGGCTTCCATTTGGGCTCAGCAACAACCTTCTTGGTTGGATCCTTTTTGGTGTCTTTGGTTTGATTTGGTCTCTCTACACTGTCTACACTTCTGGCCTTGATGACGATGAAGAGTCTGGATTGTCTCTTTAAGCTTAATTAGTACTTACGCACCTCTTATTTTTGTGTATTATGTGATACTATAATCAACTTATTTAAGCACTTATTCTGATGTTGTCTGCCGACTCTTCAATTCAAGTCTTCTATTTTTTTCTCCTCTTTTTAATACCTCTTGTTTTCTCACGCTATGTCTGGTATCTATATTGAAGCCCTGACTAATTCAGATTCACGTTCGGTACATGTATTGGAGCCCTGACTAATCCAGATTCACGCGGCGTAAGATACATTTAAGGAGGAACGGCTTCCTAACATAATTTTTCCATACCTAGATTCGTACCTGAAACCTCTGAATAAGGGTGAAAAGATCCTATCCATCTCACCACACCCACCTAAGAATGCAATTATTTTAAAAAAGTTATCAAATCAAATTGTGAATAAATATCTTCATTGCTTCTATGGGTTAGCCGTTACAATGTACATATATCAATGAAGAGCTTCAACAAAGATTTCTTGTCAATTTAATTAGGGCCTAATGGAATATTCCATTCCACTGAATAACAAGTTGTTGGCAACAGGTGTCCCAAGTTACAATGGTGCATTTAATATTGAGAAGCAAATGTTCAAAATTTTAATCTTCTAAGCTTTTTTTTTTGAGCCAAAAGAACCACCATCTTGGTGGGGGGTTAGGCCATCCCCTTTCCTTCATATATTAGCAAAATTCTGGTGTTACAAGAGGGGGTTTTCCCTTTACTTCTGAAAGAAATTCTGAGGATGAAAAGTTCATCCTTAAACAGGACATAACCTATGTCTACAAGACACCTAATCCTTATAAAACTGATACAAAAACATGGGGCATAATACAGGAGCTTGAGACTATTAAGAAGCTGGAAAGCAATAAAACAAGAAGTATATATATTACAATCCATGAGTAAAAGTAAAGTTATTCTTCTTGACTCTCAAATTTAGGAGTTCCATCATAGTCATTCTTCAGTATGGCTTTGACTTGCCTTGGTATTTAGATAGCCTAAGTGAAGAATGCTTCTTGCTTCTCCCTTACTCCTATGTTGGCTAATGTTAGAATATTGGCTCAAAGGTCAAGCCCCTTTTGTTGAAGCCATCTTTGTTGGGAGAGCCATAAATTTATACACGAAATTTCAAAAGAAAATTATTAGAATGCCACGTCTAGAATTTAAATTTCGAATAGAACAATTTTTTAACCTCCTTTGCCGCTTCATTAAAATTTCCCTCGCGTAAAGCTGAGAATTCAATTGTTCATATATAAATAAAAAGATTGATATCGGTTTCCCCTACCTACGAAACAAATTTTTTTGATAAAAAAAATTCAGTTGAACCCCCTTGTCTCCTTTTAGTCGTGCCACTGCCTATTGACTTAACTAATTTAGATTTAACATAAGTACGTAGGTTCACTAAGGAGATCAAAGTACTCCCTCTCAAAAGGTTTTTAGTTCCCAAAGCTCGACTCAAAACCTCCAATTTTGAATAAAGTTGGCATACGCAAGGTTCTTGGTAAGGCGTGTCAATATTTAAACAAGTAAATAAATGAATAAATTAGTATAGTAACAAGTGATGTCATTTTTTATATTTGTACACCAATATCTAATAAAAACAATTGTCAAAGCGATATCGGTTAGGGTTTACCCTAAATTTTCTATTTTATTTGCATTTTATCATAACTGTGTTTTATTTCAAAAACAAATTCTTGTTGAAAAAAGTTCTCTTTGTAGAAAAAGACTACCATATTTATCCTTTAATTTTCTTGGATGAGGAGTTTTGAATTTCTATAAATAGATGATATTTTCTTCTCATACACAACACAATAGCATCCACAATGTAGTCATTTAGAGAATTTTGTTTGGGAGGAGAGTTTTCTCTCGGTATTTTTTATGTTTTTATATTATTTTTCATATGTAGATCAATTGATCAAACCATATTAGAATAATATGCCTCTTTTTAGTATCTTTTTCTTTGTTCCTGATTTATCGTCGTTCAAGGTTTGCAATAGTTAATTTTCGCATGACGCCCTGATTTTTTCGACCCCAACAAGTGGTATCAGAGCCAATGGTTGAACGAGGTTGAAAACGGGTTCATGGCTGATTCAAATCAAGCTTCAAACCAAGTTCACATTTCTCTCAGTATTTTTTATGTTTTTATATTAATTTTCATATGTAGATAAATTGATCAAGCCATAGTAGAATAATATGCCTCTTTTCATTATCTTTTTCTTTGTTCTTGATTTATCGTCGTTCAAGGTTTGTAATTGATAGCTTCTGCATGATGCCCTGATTGTTTTTTATCCCAACAATATCCGGTAATACCACTTAGGACAATGTATAGTCGCCCGGATGAAATACCCCAACTATTCTATACACAACTCTTGGTGGTTAGATTTCCCTAACTGATAAAGAATATATTAATATTCTCCATATATTCTGTAATTATAATTCTAGTGTAATTATGTAAAGTAGAGATCCTTCTCCAATTAGGTTTGTAAATTGTAAACACCTATAAATATTGCATTAATAAGAAGCCTTCAACCAAGGAGAATTACACTATTCTACATGATATCAAGAGTCAAACCCTAACACCCTAAAAAAAAAATTAGTCGCCCCCCTCCCCCTCCCTCTCTCTTAAAGACGGCAACCCCCCTAAATCTTAAAGAATTTTCATCGCCCCTCCCATCTCTTCCCAAATTTCCGGCGGCAACATGGGTTCTCATGATTCCTCCTCCTCCACACAAGACGTCACACATCTTCCTCCTCCTTTACCAACCCCTTTCATCCGACCTTCGTCGTCACAAATATCAGGAACTTTATCCCTTTGATTCTTGATCAAGAGGATGATCAATACTCGTCGTGGGTTGAAATATTCTGAATTCATGCATGTGCTTACAACGTCCTTGATCACATCGACGCCTCCACCCCCACCCCCCATCCAATCGACGTTGACAACCCAGCGTGGAAGCGTCTTGATGCGATCGTCAAATAATAGATATATCGCACTATATCCAAGGATTTACTTCATATCATTATGAAGACAGGTGCTTCGGCTCACGACTTATGGACGAGGCTAGAAGAAATCTTTCTAGACAACAAACATACATGTGCCGTGTATTTAGAGGAATAATTTAACAACATCCGTCTTGAGAACTTTGTTAACATGTCAGACTATTGTAAACAACTTAAATTAGTTGCTGATCAATTGTCTAATGTTGGCACTCCGATTTTCGACACGAAGATGGTACTGCAACTTATTAATAGGTTGACAAAAGGTGAGTACGATACACATGCGACGATGATCCACCAAGATGACCCACTCCCTAGCTTCAACAAGACCCGATCACAATTGTTATTGGAAGAGACTAAACATGTCAAACAAGTCGAACATAATCAGAAGGTGTTAGTAGTAGAAGCACCGCTGACCACCCCTGCACCCACCAGACCACTACAATCAGCGCAGGGGACGATGCGGTGGCAGAGGCCAAGGCTGAGGCAACAACCGCAGCTGCAAGAGAATGGGCTGAGAGGGCCGACCCAATTCCGGTGGCCAACCACAGCAGGCCTAGTCTCCATATCTATGGGCCAGCCCAATGTCGTGGCCAACCCCCGGAAATTGGGCCTCACCCCTTGCCCTTACCTAACCAACCCGACACAGAACCCACGTCCGAGTCTGAGAATTCTGGGCCCAATTCCTGGCCCAAGTCACATGGGTCAGCCATACCAGGTCTACCTCTCCACGACCCAACAGCAACAACAGGCATACGATCTTATGTTCCCTACCGAACTAAGTCAAGCCTACAACACTATGAATCTCCAGCAGGCCGATGATGCATGGTATATGGATACGGGGGCCACATCCCATCTCACTCAAAACTCTGGCAATCTCTCTTAATTATTTAATTTGCGCAATTTTCAATGTATTTTGGTCGGAAATGGCAATTGCATTCCAATTCAAGGTTATGGCACCACACAGACACCACCACCTCACCCTCCCTTTACCCTAAAAAATGTCCTATACGCGCCTAACATCATTAAAAACTTAATCTATGTTAGGAAGTTTACTAGTGACAACTCTGTATCTATTGAGTTTGACCCATTTGATTTTTTTGTGAAGGACCTACGTACGGGGACAACTCTTACGAGATGCAATAGTGTGGGGGATCTCTATCTATTCTCCTCCAATTCCGCTCCCAGTGTCAATCCACATACCTCTCTAGCTGCAATCTCTCTATCAACTTGGCACGATAGACTTGGGCACCCGGAAGCACCCGTTTTTAATTTTCTTATGAGTCACAATTTAATTCAATGTAATAAAGGGAAATTTTCCCACAATTACTACTCTTGTCCATTAGGGAAGCATGTTATACTTCCTTTTCAGGTATCACTAAGTGTAACGTTCTCTCTTTTTGATATTATTCATGCAGATTTATGGACCTCTCCAATTACTAGCAAACTAGGTCACAAATATTATTTGGTATTTTTTTGATGATTTCTCATTTTCTTTGGGTTTATCCTCTAAAATATAAGTCCCAAGTTTACTAAATCTTTCTTTAATTTCAAGCATATGTTAAAACCGAGTTTGAGAAAAACATCAAAATATTTTAATGTGACAACGGTCATGAGTTTGACAATTCCCTTTTTCATAAATTTTGTGCGGATAATGGCATGGTGTTTCGCTTCTCTTTCCCCCATACTTCTCCTCAAAATGGAAAAGCTAAAAGAATTGTACGCACCATCAATAATAAGATTCACACTATGCTCTTCTATGCCTCTCTCCTCCTTCTTTTTGGGTATACGCCTTGCATATGGCGGCATACCTTCTTAATATATTACCAACATGAACTCTTCAAAATAAAACTCCAACCGAAATCTCTTTCGTGGGATACCGTTTTACAATCACCTTCGGATTTTTGGTTGTCTATGCTACCTGAATATCGCCTCCACAACCCCTTACAAATTAGCTCCTAGAACTACCCCTTCTATTTTATTAGGTTTTCCGTCAAACCATAGGGGGTACTTATGCTATGACTTTTCCACAAATAAAATTCAAGTCTCTCGCCATGTCACATTCGACGAGAACGTTTTCCCATTTGCAAACATCCAAAAATTTCAAGTTATTGATTACGGCTTCCTTGATGATTCGGACACTTCCCCCCTCATTAGAACCGTAATACATTATGGCACCCATCCCCTCCCGTCACTTCCCCAGCCCCCGTCGACTATCCACCTCATCCCGTCCACCACCAGCCGACCCACTGCTCCCATCTCGACCACATCGATCCCATCATCGAGCCACTGTCCCACCCCTCTGTCGCTGCTCCCATGTTACCAAGCCCACTGCCCCACCCCTCTGCCACTATTCCCATGTCGAAAAATACCGCGTCCCACACCAACCTACTACCCGTTACCCAAACCGTCCCGCTTCTGAACCACCATATGGAAACCCGTGCTCAGCATGAGATTTTCAAACCGAAAGTACACTTTAACATATCCACTCATACTATCTCACTTATACCTAAAAACCCAAAATTAGCCAAGCTTGACCCGAATTGGAATGCGGCTATGGGTTAGGAATTTAATGCGCTCACCTCACAGCACAATTGGGATCTTGTCCCGAGACCAGAAGGGGTGAATGTGATTCATTGCATGTGGCTATATCGTCACAAATTCAGAGATAATATAGAGCTTGAACGCCATAAGGCGAGACTTGTGGCAAATGGCACGGGGCAACAAGAGGGAGTTGGTTGTGGTGAGACTTTCAGTCCAGTGGTTAAACCAACTAATATTCGCACTGTTTTGAGCATAGCTATGGGAAAGAACTTGCCGATTCATCAACTTGATGTGAAAAATGTGTTCTTACATGAGGATTTGAAAAAAAATCGTATATATGCACAACTGCCTGGCTTTGTGCATGCAGATGCTCCTCAGTATGTCTGTCGTCTTTGAAAGTCACTATATGGCTTGAAATAAGCCCATGTGGCTTGATATGAGTGATTTTCCACTTACATCATACAGATCGGGTTCGTGTGCAGCAAAAGTGATAACTCATTTTTTTATTTTTTATTGAGGTAATGACACTGCATACCTTTTGCTCTATGTGGATGATATTGTTCTGACTGCCTCATCTAATGTGCTGAAACATAAAATCATTACCCTGCTCAACTCTGAATTTGCTATGACAGACTTGGGTAAGTTGAGATATTTTTGGGGATTTCAGTGACCAGATCCAAAAATGTAATGTTCCTGTGCCAGCGTAAATATGCCGAAGAAATTGTTTACGGGGCTAAAATGGCAAACTGCAAGATCATGCTCACTCCAGTCGACTCGAAGTCGAAACTCAGTGCCGATGACGGGGATCATGTGCTCGATCCTTCTCTTTATACGAGTCTTGCTAGTGCACTTCAGTATCTTACTTTCACTAGACCCGATATTACATATGCGATCAGCAGGTGTGTTTGTTCATGCATGCTCCCAGGGAGCCTCACTTTACCGCTCTTAAACGTATCATTCGGTACGTTAAAGGTACTCTTGACTACGGATTACATCTTTATCTATCTGCACTGACCAGGATGATATCGTATACGGACGCCGATTGGGGCGGCTTTTCGAACACACATTGATCTACTTCCGGTTACTGTGTATTTTTGGATGACAATCTTATCTCGTGGTCTTCCAAACGGCACGCCACGTTATCCTGTTCGAATGTAGAAGCAGAATATAGAGGCGTTGCAAACGTTGTTGCCAAGATCTGCTGGCTCAGAAACATTCTTCTAGAGCTTCATTGTCCCTTACGTAAGCCTTCTCTTGTCTACTGTGATAACATATCTGTTGTTTACTTGTCTCATAACCCGGTCCAGCATCAGCGAACCAAACATATTGAGATGTATATTCATTTTGTTCATGAGAAGGTTGTCATAGGTCATGTTAGGGTGTTACATGTTCCTTCTTCATATCAGTAGGCAAATATATTTACTAAGGGACTTCTTCGGCAACTTTTCATTGACTTCAGATCCAGTCTCAACGTTCGGCCTCCTCCCGCTCTGACTGAGGGGGTGTGATAGAGAATATATTAATATTCTTCATATATTCTGTAATTATAATTTTAGTGTAATTATGTAAAGTAGAGATCATTCTCCAATTATATTTGTAAATTGTAAACACCTATAAATATTACATTAATGAGAAGTCTTCAACCAATGAGAATTACACGATTCTACGCTAACAACTATGTAAAAGGTGCCACAGCATACCCCATTTGTGTTGGGTGATACAAAATCATCTATCGGCAGTTCGTCACCTTAAATTCCAGACCCATTCTATTCATGGAGTAATTAAATGAGCTCAGGCTATATATCAATTTAATTTCTTATTAAAAGAATAAGAAAAAACGTTACTTCACTAGTTGTTCCATCATAGGCAGGTCTTATCCATTTTATGTTTTTTTCTTTCTTTCTATCCAACATATAATAATGATATCGATCATGATGATGAAAATGATAACAATAACAATGGTATTATTAATAATAATAATATGATAATGACAAAGCATTTAACGTTGTGAGACCTACCATTGGCTACCAAATTATATTTACCCAGGTTAAGAGTCCCACATTGAAAATGGAATGGGAACATGTACTCCTTATATGAACTTGGACAATCATCACCTTACAAGCTAGCTTTTAGAGTTGAGTTAGGCCAAAGATCCATTTTACATGGTATCAGAGCCAGACCCATTCCAATTCTATGTTCACCGATGTTGGGTCCCCAAATTATATCATCCACGCTCCAGTTAACGGGGTCTGGGCGTGCGGGCAGTGTTAAGAGTCCCACATCATAAATGAAATGAGAACAAAAACTCCTTATATAGACTTGAACAATCATTACCTTACAAGCTAGCTTTTGGGGTTGAGTATATATCCTAATTGTGTGCGAAAACTTCTAAGTATCATTTTCCCACTTGTCTGGACTATGTTATGCTGGTAAACGAAGTGATAGCTAACATATATTAATGCTAGGTATACCTGCAGTATAAAGAACACAAAAGTGATAGCATCTAAACACCTCTTAATTAACTTGTCCCGAAGTTTCAATTATATAAACAAAAAGGATAATGTACTTTTGATTTACATGGAGACCAAAAGTGCGTAATTTTACGATGAAAAGTTAAATGTGTTCACTCGAATATTATGACGAGAAAAAATAGAATCTAGCTATTACTGAGTGTTTAACCAACACATTTTCTTTTTAAAATAATGATAGAAAAGGATAAGAGGTCAAGAGGTTTTGAAATCTTGATGTGTTATCTTGTGATACTAAAAACTCTCAACATCTAATTTAAATTTGACCATATACAATAGGAAATATACAAGGTTTAACTCAATAAAAATGATAGTGTCACAAATTCAAATTTCAGTAACATCTGATCACTGTTTCCAATTAAATCTATCATACTTATCTATCAATTATGTATAGAAAATATTGTACTTAAAAATAAGAAAAGGAAAGCATTATCCGTATCGTCAACATCAGCACAGCTCAAACATTAAATTAAGTAGGCCATATACCACTTTTCCAGTTAGTAACTAACATAGACATGCACTTAATATATATCATCATGAATTGAAGAATCTCAAACATCTATTAAGTAAACTAATAATGAATATTATCCAAATACTTGAAAAGCCAGCAACGAACTGATATAAACTGATTGAGCAACTAACAACCCAAGCATGTGGTTAGCGTCCCCCACAACTTGCTCCATTTAATTGATGTATAATTTGTTAGGAACTTTATGTCAAATCTTTCTAAGTGGTCTACGTTTGTGCTAGATGAGAAGATTAATGATTTTAGCAAAAAGTATCAAAATCATGCATTATGATAAAGAAAAACTCTTTTGGCTTAATTCAACCAAAGTTATTTGGCTGAAACTAGACAAAATGCTACGGAAAAGGCCTTAGGGGTGTGGCACATGAGCGCCCATTGGCAACAAACATGGTAGTAGTTGCGGAACTACTCGGCTGGGAGAGGAACTGAAAGTCACTTGACTGTAAGGAGAACTTTTGTTCTCCTCTTTCTTCGCTTCGGGGACAACAGAATAGGAAGCCTAAAATTAAACTTTTAAAAAAGGTCTTAAGTTAATTTAAATAATTTTTTATATATTTATATTTGATGTTTAATTTTAATTATAGCTTTAAAATGCAATATTGTGATTATATTTTTATAGGCAATCTCTTCTTCTTTTCTTCAATTGAAAATTATAGCCAATTAATGTAATCTTTCGTGAGAAATTGTCGATTTCTTTTAAGTAAGATCTTATTGATTTTAATTTTGAATCTCTTTTTCCTATTGAAGCAAATTATTAGAAAAACTATTAAAATTATTCGATAAGCAATGAAAACCATTCAAATTCAAATTAAAATTAAGACTTCACCTGAAGACTCAAGCTAGAGGGAATTTACACCAAGTTTCACCCAAGTTAAGGCGTCTTTCTCATGTAGAAGAGAGAGTGAATTGTTCCTTTTAATTTTCTCTATCTTTGTTTTAGCTATGTCTTGTTTATATCTTTGGTGACGTGAGCTTCATTAAGAATTAGATTTTTATATTGGAATATGTATGGATATTTTTAAAATTTATAAGTTTAATCTTTCATAAGTTTATATGTAGCTCTTCTCTTTTCTTAGAAAAAAATCATATGTTTATTTGGCATGAATAGCTTATGAAGTGCTCTTAATTACTTGATATCTGCACTAACGATTGTGAATCCTTTGAATAATAGGAACAGTAAAATTGGTAGATATCGAGCTTGAAGCATCTCACCACACGCATATTAAAATTGTGATCTTGACCCCCCCCCCCCTCTCCTCCCTCCATTAATTAGCTATTACAAACTATTTTGTTGAAGAGAGAGTGCATGGACTTTAGCTTCTTTTAATGGTTGTTTATGAAAATGAGTTTGTGTTGATGGGTATACACAAAATTTAGTCGTCGAAAGATTTTTAACATTCTTAAACATAAGAATATTTGCCTAAATTATCGTTTATCGCTCCCTTAAAATGGTTCACTTAGATAATACTCTAATGGTTGTATGATCGATTTAACAAAAAAATGACTTCTATTTTTGTAAGACATCAAATATTTTCAAACAAATTATATTTGGCAAAATGATGGATAGACGGGAGACAACTTGTATTTCCTCTTCTGAACTCCATTATTCGATCCATTTAGTGCTAAGCTATACCTAATTAAGAAATTAATATTGCACACCAACTTTTTAATAAAAAGGTTATTGATAAAACTTTAAAGGATAACACCGACAATTTCTTTATCCAAGAAAAGAAGCCTACGAAGTGCTAATTAAGTGCAGACCATATTGCTACGCGTAAAATCACAAACTTGTCTAAATATGAACATTTTTCCTCGTATCATGATTGTGTTATCGCCTATTGTATGTCAATTTTCTGCAAGTATATAAGTACTACTTAGCATCTTTGTAAAACATGAATATGCTGTAAACTGTTTGGTAACTCAATTTCGAATATAACGTTTGCATAGTCGATTAGTTGACTCGACTCAACTTTTTTGAGTTAATTTCCTGAATGGTTACTCAAGTTTTCAGAATTGCATATTAAAATCACTTTTATTTTATTTAGAACAAAAAATTATTCAGTTATTTTTATTTTCGTTAAAATTAAAAACACCACAAAAACATCATTCTACTTTAAGAAGATTCCATTGGATTCCGGAAGCATCCTAGTTGGGTCAATTGAAACACAACCAATTCAAAAGATAATTAGTGAAGGGATTAGAAATAGCAACCAAACACTCATTACTTCTTCTACCATAAGACGAGTACAAACCATTAACACATGTTCTGGAGTTTTGAACTAGCACATTTAGCAAATTAAATTGGATTGAAAAATATAGTTTTTGGTCAAAATTTGTTATCTTGAGAAGGTCGAGATATAATAGTTTTATCTACAATCATTTTTGGTGAGTTCGGTTAAATGGTGTATGACATGTATATGAGTTAAATAAAATTATTAATAAGAAAATTGACTTCAAATGACATGTGTCCTACCCTCTAGGAGAGAATGAGACGTTTGTAGTATTCTTGATTTTTCTATGGAAATAAAAATAGTTGAGTAATTTTATAATTCTAAAAAAAATAAAAGTGATTTTAGTAGGTAATTTTCAAAACTGGAGTGATCATTTAGGAAATTAACTCTAACATTGTTTTCCTGCTACTGTGATTCTTTATAGCATTTTCCGTTTTTTGTTTATTTGGGTAAAACCAATTTAATTTTAAGTTAAATTATTTTAAAATATAAAAAATGTCATCCTTTTTAGTTTGATCGAAAAAAGTGTCATGGGACAATCTCATAATTATTTTCAATCACTACTAATTAGGATGTAATATTGTAATTAGGAGTCTAAATTAATTTATCATCAATTAGTTAGATTATCATCTTATATTTTAGGTAAACTTAGATTAGTACTACATTGTAGTATTGTATATATTTGATATCATTGGAATGAAATAGTCAAAGAATTAATCTTCCTACGTATATATTTGATGTCATTGGAATGAAATAGTCAAGAAATTAATCTTCCTACATGGTATCAAGAGTCAAAGATCATTTGCCCTAATACCTCTCTCCTTCTAACCGAGTTCTTCTCCTCCTAAACCCTAAGTATTTCGGCCACCCCTCCTCAAAAACCCTAAACTACTTCCTATATCCTAGCCGACAACAACCCCCCCCTCCTTCCGGCTAACACATACCCGAAACCCTAAGGGTTTTTCACTCTCTAAACATCAACATCTACTTCTTTTCTTCTCTAGGTTTTGATTTGTTGGGGAACCTATGGCCAAAAAATAAACTTTTCATCCCGCTCTTGCCGTTAATAACATCAAGAACTTCATCTCTATAAACCCTTGAAATGGAGAAAGGACAATATACATCTTGGGCAGAATTGTTCAAAATCTATTGTCATCCTATGAGGTAATCGACCACATTATACCTTCCGAGTCATCCTCAGACGTCGGTTTGGTGAACAAAAAGTTATGGTCCCGGCTGGATGTTATTGTCATTCAATGGATTTATGGCACTATATACAACGACCTTTTACATACCATTTTAGAGCCAAATTATACGGCTCAACAGGCGTGGGAACGTCTACAAAATTTATTTCAGGATAACAAAGTTTCTAGAGCCGTTTATCTTGAACACCAGTTTGCGAATATTAAACTGGATAATTTTTCCAATATCTCCTCTTATTGTTAGGAATTGAAGATGCTTGCGGACCAATTATCCAATGTTGGTTTGCCCGTGACAAATCAACGGTTGGTCCTTCAGTTGATTGCATGATTGAATGAACAGTATAATGGGATTTTTACGTTCATTCAGCAAAGTAATACATTGCCTCTTTTATATGAGGCCCGTTCGAGCGTTGTTCTCGTCTCCACCAATTCATTTTCCACGGATTCGAAGCATCAAAATTCTAGTTCGGGGGACAATAATAATCGTCAAAATAATGGCCAAAAATTGGGTTCAAACCGTAACAATAACAAAGGAAAAAATAATGGTGGAAAAGGACGAGGCGGTGGTGGTGGCCAACCCGCCGGCGGCAACGGGCAATTCGGGCAGTGGCGTCAAGGCAGCGGCGGTAATCAGTGGGGGCAGTACCCACCGTAGGCCTGGGCCCCATAATAGGCTGCCCATCCATGTTCGTACCCTACTTCTTCCTGGGCCAGGCCTCCACCTTCAACTCGCCAACCCGGAATTCTATGGTCTCGTCCCCAACATGCATTTGCGGCTCAGGCACCATATTCGGTGGGCTATGCGCCCACTGACATCGAACAAGTCATGAACCACATGAATCTAAGTGTTCCAGACGAGTCATTGTACATGGATACGGGGGCTACGTCACACATGATGGCATCTCAAGATAATTTCTCATTTTATTTCAATATGAGCAATAATAAAAATATTGTTATCAACAGTGGTCAGAAAATTCCAATTTGTGGTATTAGTCAAGTAATACTACACTCTCCACACTTTCCATTATACTTGAAAAAGGTCCTACATGTACCAAAATTAATTAAGAACTTGATATATGTTAGACGTTTTATAATTGACAACAATGTTTCTGTAAATTTTGATCCGTTTGGCTTTTCTGTGAAGGACTTTCAGACGGGGATGCCACTCATGAGATGTAATAGCACAGGGGACTTGTATCCCATCACTTATATTTCCAACAACTGCATAACCAAACCATCCACCTTTGATTCTATTTCTCCTATTGTCTAGCACAATCGATTGGGTCACCCAGGAACACCCGTTTTTAATTCTCTTAGGAAGAATAATTTGTTTGCTTGTAACCGAACTTTGGACTCTTCTGTTTGCCAATTTTGTGTGGTTGGTAAATATGTTAAGCTCCCTTTTGCTTCCTCTGCTTCTCATACTTTTATGCCATTTGATATTTTGCATTGTGATTTGTGGACATCACTTGTTTTGAGTTCTGCATGTCATAAGTACTATCTGCTAATTCTAGATAATTATTAGAATTTTTTGTGGACTTTTCCCTTAGGACATAAATCACAAACCTATATCATTTTTAAACAATTTAGTGTTTTTATCAAAACTCAATTTGGCAAATTCATTAAATATTTTCAGTGTGACAATGAGGGGGAATTCATAAATACCCAATTTAAAGATTTTTATCACCAAAATGGAATGTCTTTGCGTATTTCGTGTCCACATACATCACCACAAAATGGGAAAGCCGAAAGGAAAATTTGAACAATTAATAATATGATTCGAGCCATCCTTGTGCATTCTTCCACACCACCGAATTTTTGGCACCATGCACTTCAAATGGCAACATATCTTTTAAATATTCTTCCTAGTAAACTGCTCTCCAATGTGTACCCTACACAAATGTTGTATCATCGTCTTCCATCTTTTACACATTTGCGGGTGTTTGGGTGTTTGTGTGTTTGTGTTATCCTTTGTTCCCTTCTACTTCCATTCAAAAGTTGCAGGCTAGGTCGACTCCTTGCGTGTTTTTGGGATATCCATTAAATCATAGGGGATATAAATGTTATGATATGGCGATGGGGAAACTTATTATCTCTCGTCACGTAGTTTTTGATGAGTCTAAATTCCCGTTTGATAGGTCACATGTGGCATCCTCATCTTCATATGATTTTTTTGACAACGGAATACATTCCATTTTACAGCACCATCTCAATAATCAACCGCCAGTTGACCCGCCACAACCCAATAAACTCATTAACCACACCCCACCACTTCACGGGACTGGACCAGTGGTCTCGGCCCAATTGAATCCCTGTAACAACCAGGCCCATGCGGGGGAGCCTACTGCTCCCTCACTAATAAACCGAGACAGCCCATTACCCCGGCCCAATAACCACTCGATAAACCACTCCCCCACACCTTTAAACTTGGACTCCACTCCACCCCCCGAGATCCCTACCACCTAACTGATGACAGTACAGCCTCGGACCATTGAAACATGTTCCATGCACGGGATTTTTTTGCCCAAACGTCAGTAACTTACTATCTTCGGTTCAACCATCACCCATACCAAAAAATTCTAAAGCATCCTTATTAGACCCGAATTGAAAAGCTGTCATGTTAGATGAAATTAATGCTCTTATTGAAAGTAAGACGTGTGAATTAGTGCCCCGTCCATCTACTGTGAATATTATTAGGTCTATGTGGATTTTCTGTCACAAAAAAAATTTGATGGCTCTTTTGCGAGATACAAAGCTCGTCTTGTTGGTGATGGCAGGTCTCAGCAGGTTGGAGTAGATTGTGGAGAAACTTTTAGTTCGGTGGTTAAGCCAGCAACTATCCAAACGGTTCTTAGCCTGGCACTGTCCAAATCCTGGACCAGTCATCAGTTAGATGTCAAAAATGCATTTTTGCATGGCCATCTATAAGAAACAGTTTACATGCACTAGCCGCTGGGTTTCCGAGACTCTACACATCCAGATTATGTGTGCCTGCTGAAAAAGTCCCTATATGGTTTGAAACAGGCTCCACGAGCTTGGTATAACATGTTTGCAGGTTTTGTATCCACTCTTGGTTTCTCCCACAGCAAATCCGATCAATCATTATTCATTTATAAGAAGGCCAGTGACATGACGTATATCCTCCTATATGTAGATGACATCATTCACTACATCATCTACCTCCCTTCGTCAGTCTATTATGTCCCTTCTCGCAACAGAATTTGCGATGAAGGATTTGGGTCCTTTAAATTATTTTTTGAGCATTGTTGTCACTCAATATGTAGGTGGTCTGTTTCTAAGTCAGAAGAAATATGCCGAGGAGATACTTGAAAAGGCCGGTATGTCATCCTGCAAGCCATCGCACACTCCATTGGATACAAAAGCTATATTGAGTAACACTGCAGGGACTTCATACAGTGACCTACACACTACCGCAGTCTCGCATGGGCTTTGCAATACCTCACTTTCAGGAGACCTGATATCTCATATGTTGTTTAGCAGGTGTGTTTGCATATGCATGATCCGAAAGAGGAACATATGGGGGCTCTCAAATGGATTCTGCGGTACATCCATGGTACTATTCAGTTTGGATTTTATTTGTATAAATCCTCCATCTCGACTTTGTCTTCTTATACCGATGCGGATTTGGGTGGCTGCCCAGACACATGACGTTCAACATCGGGTTATTGTGTGTTTTTGGGAGATAATCTAATTTCGTGGTCATCCAAATGCCAGCCAACTTTGTCTCGGTCAAGCGCTAAGGCAGAATACCGGGGGGTGGCCAATGTGGTCGCTGAATCATGTTGGCTCTGTAGTGTTCTCTTAGAGCTCCATTGTCCGATTGAGAAGGCAATCGTTGTTTATTGTGATAATGTGAGTGCGATATACTTATCCTGTAATCCTGTTCAGCATCAACGCACAAAGCATATCGAAATGGATATCTTATTCATCCGAGAAAAGGTTGCCCGTGGACAAGTCCGGGTTCTCCATATACCGTCTCGTTATCAGATTGCAGACATCTTCACGAAAGGTCTTCCGCGCGTACTTTTTGATAATTTCAGGGACAATCTCAGCATCTGAGAACCTCCCGCTAAGACTGCGGGGGACTGTGAGAATAATTATGGGACAATCCCATAATTATTCTCAATCACTACTAATTAGGATGTAATATTGTAATTAGAAGTGCAAATCAATTTGTCATCAATTAGTTAGATTAGCATCTTATTTTTAGGTAAACTTAAATTAATACAACATTGTGATATTGTATATATTTGATATCATTGGAATGAAATAGTCAAGAAATTAATCTTGGTTTAGGTAAATGAGCTTAAGGTTACAACCCTATAGTTCGGTGGGATAAATAAGAGATTTCCAATTTGAATCCCAAAAATATAATAAAAAGAATTTTTTTTCCTCTAGTGAACCTTGCACCGTGCACACGAAATCAATTAATGGAAATCTCAACACAAATATATCATTGGGTTCAACTTTGCCATTTGTTTTGTAGTAACTTCAGTACCTTATCTTTGTTAGGACTCTGAGCCTTTTGGTCTGCCACTGCCTACAAAGCTAAGCTGTCTCCCACCCATATAAAAGTTGGGAAAAGAACACCAAATGGTGTGTTGCAGCGGAAGAGACTGTTTCTTCCTTGAATAAAAGTTTTGGGTTTGAGCCCTCGCATAAAAAAATTCTTGGTAGGACACACTTTTCCCAAATGGGTCCTGTGCGACGTGAATTCGAATATAATCGGATTCAAAAATGGATATCGAACCTCGGATGAAAAACAAAAATATTAGTGAAAAGATCTCATCACCTCATTCAATCCCTTGGCAGAACATATTAACAAAAGCCAACCAACAATTAAATGTTGGACAGAAAATTCTAAGTTATGTCATCAGCGCGATTTGATTCGTCAGCATAAATTATTTAAATATTCTTACATTCCAATTCATGCTTAGTATCGGAAATTTCTTGTGTTGATTTTTAATTACTTAATCTCGTAAAGTACTTTTAGGCTATGTTTGAAAAGTCACCTGGTAATTAAAATTGGTGTAACAGCTTAGTAATTATAATGACCTATTTGTTTGTCATAATGTAATTATAGTGTAATTACAAGCGTGTTATTTGATTGTACAATTGTAATTACGCAGTTAGTTTAATTTTAAAATAAAATTTTAAATAAAAAATTTTAAATTGATATTTAAAAAATATTTGCCTTTATAAATGATATTAAATTAATTATTTAATAACATATTATTTCTTGAAAATATATTAATTAATAATCATATATTTGTAGCTAATATTGTAAAAAATATTTGATATATATATTTCAAATTAATAATATTATAATTTTAATTAATTATAAAACTTCAAAACAGATTTTTTTGTGTGAACGTCATGGATTGGATGTTTGATTAAAAAGTAATATTTATAAATATAATGCCATAACATTATTCAAATGTTTGACAAAAAATCTTTGAACTGTAAGTGAAAAATAAACAACAAGTCAATAATACTAAAATAAATAAATCAAAATAAAAAATATATCCTAAATTCAAAATCCAAAAGAAAAAGTTTAGCATTATACTCTTATGTCAAATTCCAGCATTACATAAGTAAGTTTCAACGTAACTTAAGTAAATAATTCAAAATAAAGGAAACATATAAGGTTATAACCTCATTCACAACAAAATTGTACTTTAGTAACGTCACTCATTATATGCAAGTTTGTTAATGACTCATTATTTCTAATATTAAAAGGTGTAGTTTCAAAAATTAGAACAATAATACTGTTATTCTAAATGGATAAAATAAAAAATAAAAAATACGAGCAATTACATGAAACCCGAAGAAGTAAAGGTTGTGAATGAGAAGAAAGGAAATAAAAGATAAATAATATAAAAAGAAAAATATATTAAAAAATAAAAATGATTAAAAAGTAAAAATTAAAAGAAATAAATTAAAATA
This sequence comes from Anisodus acutangulus, assembly GCA_029783415.1. Classification (NCBI taxonomy): domain Eukaryota; kingdom Viridiplantae; phylum Streptophyta; class Magnoliopsida; order Solanales; family Solanaceae; genus Anisodus; species Anisodus acutangulus. Next base: position 40,681,037 of record CM056507.1, on the reverse strand, counting down.
AAACAAAAAAAAGAAAAAAAAAACTAAAAAGTAACTCTTTTTAATTACACCTAATCCCCCCCCCCCGAGTATTGGAGAGTGTAATTACATCCTCTCAATTACACTAAATTCTCACCTAACTGTGTAATTACTTGATCAAATAGACAAAACTATATAATTACAACCAATTTTAATTAGCTGAGTGGCTTTGCAAACAAGCCTTAGACTATATATGTATAAAAGTTAGTAATATCTTGAATTGATGAGTACGTAGAGAAAAAGTAATATGGTACTCCTTCCGTTAAATTTTGAAAGATAGAATAATTTTTCTTAGGAATTTCTTTCATTATTCACAATATATATAGATGTACAAGGTTGATTCCTAATATGGTACGAATCCTAATTTACCTTACAAAGGTTGATTCCTAATATAACTAGAATCCTAAGTTACCTTAAATATACATTTATCATAATTACAAAATATACGGCGAATATTCTGAGAATATTCGTTAATACTCCCCCTCAGACGGAGCGGGAGGAGGCCGATTGCTAAGGCTGGATCGGAAGTCGGTGAAGAACTGTCGCAGTAGTCCCTTTGTGAAAATATCTGCATACTGATACGAGGAAGGCACGTGTAAAATTTTGACCTGACCACGAGCAACCTTCTCTCGCACAAAGTGGATATCCATCTCAATATGCTTAGTTCGCTGATGTTGGACTGGATTATGAGACATATAGATAGCAGATATGTTGTCACAATAAACTATAGACGCCTTGCGTAATGGACACTGGAGCTCCAAAAGAAGATTTCGGAGCCAACAGATCTCAGCGACGACATTAGCAACTCCGCGATATTCTGCTTCAAAGACTCGAGCGGGACGGCGTGGCTGCCGCCAGCGGACCATGAGATAAGATTATCCCCAAGAAATACCAAGATGCGGAGGTGGAGCGGCGTGTGTCGGCATCCTGCCCAATCTGCATCCGTGTAGGCTAGCAATTTGGTTGGGGCAGAGGGGTATAGATGTAAGCCAAAGTCAAGTGTGCCCTTAACATATCTGATAATACGTTTGAGGGCGGCAAAATGGGACTCTCGGGGGTCGTGCATGAATAGACACACCTGCTGAACGGCATATGCAATATCAGGCATAGTGAATGTAAAATACTGAAGAGCACCTGCTAGACTCCGATATAGAGTGGTATCAGAAACTGGCGTACCGTCATTGGCACTAAGCTTGGATTTTGAGTCCACCGGAGTTGGCATAATTTTACAATTTGCCATCTTGGCCCTGTACACTATCTCTTCTGCATACTTTCACTGACACAGGAACATATTGGCAGCAGATCTAGTCACTGATATACCCAAAAAATAACTTAGCTCCCCAAGTCAGTCATAGCAAATTCAATTTTGAGTAGAGCAATGATTTCATTCTTCAACCCGTCAGATGAGGCAATAAGAACAATATCGTCGACATATAATAGCAAATATGCAGTGCTGCTACCTCGGTGAAAAGTGAAGAGAGAGGTATCACACCTGCTACATACAAAACCAATTTGCAGAAGATACCTGGCGAACCGATCATACCAAGCGCGGGGGGCCTGTTTCAATCCATACAATGACTTCCTGAGATGACACACAAATTGTGGAGCTGCCGGATGAACAAAACCAGGAGGCTGATGCATGTACACAGTCTCTTTCAAATCCCCATGAAGAAACGCATTCTTGACATCAAGCTGATGAATCGGCCAATGCAAGCCCATAGCAATACTGAGAACATTCTGAATGGTGGCCGGTTTAACAACCGGACAGAATGTCTCACCACAATCAATACCCTCATGCTGATTAGTGTCATTTGCAACTAGTCTTGCCTTATACCTCTCTAAGTCACCACTGTCTCTGAACTTGTGACGAAATAGCCACATACACCGGATAACATTCACACCAGCTGGTCTAGGTACCAAATCCCAAGTGTTCTGCTTGGTTAAAGCGTTAAACTCTTCGCACATGGCCGCATTCCAATTGGGGTCCAGTTTAGCTAGTTTTGGATTCTTTGGAATGGGTGATAAGGTTTGTGTGGAGAGATTGAAGTGAACCTTGGGTTTGAAGATCTCGTGTTGTGCACGAGTCTCCATGCGATAAGGGGGCTGCAGTGGAAGGTCGGGACTGGTTTACGGGTGGTAGCGGTCAGCGGATCGTTGGCGGCGGTGTTCTTTGCGTAAGCGAGAGACTCGGCAGGTTGTTGGATTTCTTTGTCTTTGGAGGCAGTGTGGGTGGTGCATTAGACTCAACAGGGTGCAGCATGGGTGGTGTGGGAGCTGGACTGGGTGGTAGCATTACTGCGGGAGGGTCATATGACCTTCTTTGGAAGCGGCGATGGCGTCGGAACGATGAGTCTTCTTTGAGTCTGATTTTGGATGACCGGAGACAAACTCGGTTCATCGAGAAAGATGTAATCGGTGGTCTAAAATTTCTGGAGATTTAAAAAAGGCAAGATTGTCTCGTTAAAGGTAACGTGAGGGGAGACGATGATTTTGCGAGTAGCAATGTCATAGCACAAGTAGCCCCGATGATTAGGAGATAGACCAAGGAAGACACAGTGCGAGGGGCAAGTTTGTGAGGTGCAGTGGAGGCTATGTTGGGGTAGCATAAGCATCCAAAAATACGTAGGTGATCATATGATGGCTGCCTACAGTATAAGATTTCTGTAGGGGTTTTGTTTTGGAGTGTACTAGTTGGTAAAATATTTAGAAGGGATTCTACCATTTTGACAGCATAGACCCAAAAGGCAGTGGTAGGCAGTCATGAAACAGAAGTGTGCGGACCATGTTATTGATGGTACGTATAATTCTTTCAGCGTTTCCGTTTTGGGAAGAAGTACAGGGACAAGAAAAATGGAAAATCATGCCTTGTTTAGAACAGAAATTGTGAAATGCCGAGTTATTAAATTCACGTCCATTATCACATTGGAATGATTTAATAGGCTTTTCAAATTATGTCTTAATGAATTTTTGAAACTCGAGGAATTTTGCAAAAATTTCAGATTTGAATTTCAGTGGGTAAATCCAGACAAAATGTGAAAAATCATCCAAGAATACTAGATAGAATTTATGACCCAAAGAGCTAGCAATCGGAGATGTCCACAAATCAGCATGAACAATATCAAAAGGAGAAAAAGTAACACTGTTTGATGACATAAAGGGAAGACGAGTATGTTTGCCTAGTGGACAAGAAAAACAGTGTTGGGCAATTTTCCCATTATTACATTGAATACGCTTAGAAGTCCTAAGAAAAGTAAAAACTGGGTCTCCGGGGTGTCCGAGTCGGTTGTGCCAAGTTGAGAGAGAGATCGCCGCAAGGGATAGAGGTGCTTGCGGTCTGACAGCGGAAGATTGAGTGAATGGGTAGAGGTCTCCCACACTATTGCAGCGTGTAAGAATTTTCCCCGTATTGAGTTCCTTCACAGAAAAACCAAAAGGGTCAAATTCGACAGACACAGAATTATTGCTAGTGAATTTTCTAACATAGATTAAGTTTTTAATGATGTTAGGTGTGTATAGGACGTGGTTTAGGGAGAAAGGTGGGTGTGGATGTTTGGTGTGTGTGTTACCGTAACCTTCAATTGGAATGCGATTACCATTGCCGACAGTAATAAATTGAGGACACTTTAGCCGACGTAGTTGAGATAAGTTACCTGACGACCGGGTGAGGTGAGATATGGCTCCGATGTCCATGTACCACTTGTCGTCGGGCTGTTGAAGGTTCACGGTGGTGTATGCAGCCCAAATCGGTCGGGCGGTCATTGAGCTTCTGCAGTCTTCTTCTTCTTTGGGCTACAATGAAATTTGCTGCGATTCTTCTTCTTCTTTGGATCTGTCAGTGGGCTGCTGCTTCTGCCGTGGGCTGCCAGTGGGTGAGGCCAGGGCCCAACAGGCCCGATCGACCAAAGGCTGCTGGGCCCAGGCCTCTGATCGCAGGTGCGGGCATGCGAGGCCCGGTTCTGCTGGTTGGGCCACATCTTCCTTTGGTTGAACCATCTTCTTTGTTGTCCGATGGTGTTGTCGATCCATCGTTACGTTACGCCCTTTCGCGGCCCTTGCCTTTGTTGTTGCGACCTCTGCCGCCACAACCTCCGCCGCTCATATTCTTCTTCTTCTTTCAGCTATTTGGTTCTTCTTGGCGCGGTGTTGCCATCCCGTCAACGGCTAACGCCTTTTGATTATGTTCCTCTTGTTTAACACGTCTAGTTTCTTGCAACAATAGTTGTGAACGTGCCTTGTTGAAACTTGGAAGAGGGTCGGCTTGTTGAATCATTGTTGCGAGTGTGTCATATTCACCTTTCGGTAAACCCGCAACAAGTTGAAGCACCATCTTGGTTTCTGAAACAGAAGTCCCGACGTTGGATAGTTGATCGGTTATGAGTTTCAGTTGCTTACAATATTCGAACATGTTGTTAAAATTCTCGAGGCGGGTATTGTTGAATTGCTCTTCCAAATACACAGCCCGAGTATTTTTATTGTCCTGAAAGATTTCTTCTAGCCGGACCCAAAGTTCACGTGCCGTAGCACCTGTTTTCATGATAGTGCATAACAGATCTTTGGAGATGGTGCCGTAGATCCATAGTTTGACGATGGCGTCAAGACGCCGCCGCCAGATTGAGTCTGTAACATCGGTGGGACGAGGAACAGATTCGTCAATGTGATCGAGCACGTTGTATGCACATGCATGAATGTAGAATAGTTCCATCCACATGGAATATTGACAGTCTTCTTGGTCAAGAATTATAGGGATAAAATTCTTGATGTTGTTAATGGCGAATGCCGGATGAAAAGAAGTTACTGAACGTTGAGAGGGGTTTTCAAGTGTGCCAGTGGATGAAACGGAATTTGTGGGGGAAGACATGGTTGCCGCCTGTCGAGGGAAGGGAATTTTCTGGCTTGGCCGAAATATGGAGGAAGAAACCAGAATTTTTTTTTCTCTGTGAAAGCAGAAAAAAAATCTGATTCCGGCCGGGAATGAGGATTTTGGTTTTAGGCTCTTGATACCATGAAAGATAGAATAATTTCTCTTGGGAATTTCTTTCATTATTCACAATATATATAGTTGTACAAGGTTGATTCCTAATATGGTACGAATCCTAACTTACCTTATAAAGGTTGATTCCTAATATAATTAGAATCCTAAGTTACCTTAAATATAAATTTATCATAATTACAAAATATACGGCGAATATTCTGAGAATATTCGCTAATAAATTTTATTTATCCACTATTGATTTTACACACCCTTTAAGATATAACAAATGAAGAGCATAAATTATCATAATATCCATATTAATTAGTGAATAGTTTTGATGAACTTGAAAAATGATTTGAAATGAGTAATTATTACTATGGGTAAAACAGGAAAAAAGAAATTGTCTTCTCTTGATATGCTATAAATGAAAAGTAAAAGTGAAAATCTATTTTTATTATAGTGGACAAGTAAAAGTGAATGGAGGGAGTAATATCTCACTATCTCCGTCTATATTTGACATGCACATCCCTTAAAAATAATAAACAAAATAATAATTTTATTATATTAGCCTAAGTATTATAAATCATCTAAATGTTGAGTAATGAAAAGTCTTATTATTGAACTGAGAGGGTATGCTTCTAGAGAATAATTAACGTTACTAATAAATGAGCATCATTTTACTTTTCAGTTTAGAGTTCAAAAGTAGTCTCCTATAATTTTTAAATTGTAGACATTCATCTCCTCCTGCATGACCAATGACTGATGACGATTTTACTAATGTAATTTTACTTGCAATTTAGAGTTATTGTTCAAAACTAATCTCCTCTAATTTTTAAATTATAGACATTCATCTCCTCCTGTTCGACCAATGACTGATGATGATTTTACAAATGTAATAGTATCTATTTTATTTTCTAAATTATTGATGGCTTTCAGAGAGTCAAACTCAGGATATAAATTTTGTGTGTTCACAGGATTATAATATTAAATTCATTATATTTTTAAATTTATGAACTCATATCTACTATTTATAATAAATATAATAATATTTTACATATTAATTTATACTCTGCATGAAAAATGTCAGGTCTAGATGAACCAATTACTATACATTGGGTCCACCACTGATCGGCTCCTCTGTAGCTTTTACGTATATAAGGACTCAGATGTTAAAATTCAGAAGATACTAAAACTTGGAGTTGGACTGAGAATAAATATTTAGTTGCACCTGATAATTATATTAAATTAATTATAATATAAAAATATTTGTTTTTATACACATATTTATCATTTAATTATAATTAAGTGATGTGTACCTTTTTTTAAAAAAATTAACGGTATAGCAAGTGCGAGCAAGTATTTAACATGTATGAGCTTGCCATTGTAAAAGAGAAAACTATATTGTGTAATATTGAGTGATGTATAATTATGATAGTTATAGGATCCTTATTGTATTAGAATTTCATATTGTACACTATATATATTTGTATTAATGAGAAAGACTCCCCAAGGGATATTAATACATTCTTACATGGTATCGGAAGCCAAAACCTAAACCCTATTTTTCCTTCACCCGCAGCCTTTGCTCTCTGTCTTGGAAAAGCACAGTGCTTTGCCTGTTTTTTCTCTTCACCCAAAAATTGTCAGAAGCACAAATATACATAGTGATTTGTCCTCTGCGTTTTTATTTTTTCTTTTGCTTTCTGTTTCATTACCCAAGAAAAACGAAAAGCTATACTGCCCGAGGAACAGAAAGTTGTCCGCTTTCTCTTCTTCCTGTTTCTTTGTCGAACAAATTGTTTTTTTCCTGCTTTTACCCGTCCTTTACCAGAGTACTGAAGTTGTTGCTGCTCCTCGTGTCAACAGAACGTTTCTGCTTTTTTCTCTTCCTTACCCGAGAACCAAAGCAGTTTGTCTCCTTTTTCGAACAAATTGTCAGAAAACAAAATTCTTTGTCTGTTTTTTTTTCTTGCTGTTTCCGAGAATTTTTTTTACTGAAAGTCATGCAGTCTGCCCCATATAATTCGATGGGCCACAATCATACGACCCACTTTCCTGCTGCCCAACAGCGGCCCAACAGTCTGGGAGCACAGCCGACGGGCCACATTAATCAGGCCCAATTTCCGGGAGTCAATCAGTCTGTTCCTGGCCATCTCTAATCCAGTTTGGCCCAGGCTTTCGGCACTTTCACTCCTTGGCATCTCGATAATGCGTGGTATATGGAAATAGGCGCCACGTCTCACCTCACAAATAATTCGGGTAATCTTCCTCAACTACGGAATTTAAATACTCCACAATCTATTATGGTCGAAAATGGTCATCGCATTCCAATCCAAGGGTTTGTCCACACACTAACCCCACCACCGCATCCCCATTTTCCCTGAATAACGTCTTATATGCTCCTAACATTATCAAAAACCTAATCTCCGTTAGAAAATTTGCCACCGATAATTTTGTATCAATTAATTTTGACCCGTTTGAATTTTATGTAACGGACCTCCGTACCGGGAAACTCCTTACGAGATGCAATAATGAGGGTGATCTCTATTATTTCCTATCCATGTCCGCTGCTAGTGTCCACCCTCCCACATCTCTAACTGCATATGTCACTCCTCACACCGCTTTAGCAATAATTTCTCCGTCAATCTGGCACAATAGACTTGGACACCCAGGAGTTCCTATTTTTAATTTTCTTAGAAACAATAACTTAATTCATTGTCATAATGGAGCATTTTCCCAACAGTGTCTATCTTGCCATTTAGGAAAACATGTTCGCCTTTCGTTTCAGTCTTCTTCAAGTGTTACGTAATCTCCCTTTGACATTGTTCAAGAAGATTTATGGACATCTCCCATTACTAGCTCACTGGGTCATAAATTTTATCTCGTCTTATTAGATGACTTTTCTCACTTTGTTTGGGTCTATCTGCTTAAATTCAAGTTTGAAGTGTTTGTCAAGTTTTTTGGATTCCATGTCTATGTAAAAATATAATTTGAAAAAGACATAAAATTGCTTCAATATGATAACGACAGTGAGTTCAATAATTCGGCATTTCACAACTTTTGCTCTACTAATGGCATAGTTTCCGGTTCTCGTGTCCTCACACCTCCTCCCAAAATGGCAAGGCTAAATGAATAATTCGCACTATCAATAACATGGTTCGTACGATCCTATTTCATGCCTCCCTCACACCTCCCTTTTGGGTCTATGCTGTAAAAATGACCGAATATATTCTAAATATTTTTCCCACTCAGACTCTCGAAAATAGAACACCCATCGAAATTCTTTTTCATAGGATCCCAACTTATGAGCACTTATGAATTTTCGGCTGCCTATGCTACCTGAACATTGCCTCTGCGACCCCACATAAACTTGCACCCCGCACCACTCCTTGTGTGTTCTTATTTTTTCCGCCCAATCATAGGGGTTATCTGTGCTACGACTTATCCACTCGTAAAATCCACGTCTCACGTCATGTCACTTTTGACGAGACGATCTTCCCATTTTCGAATATCCAAAAATTCCAAAAAATGGACTACACATTTCTAGATGAGTCAGACCTCTCTCCCATCGTCAGCTCTCTCCTCCGACATGACTGTACCATTCTGTCATGGTCAGTTACTGTTGCTCCACCTCTCCTATTGTACGCCACCATCACCACCCCCAGTCACCGCCACTGGTCACTGCCACTATCGGTAGTGACTCCACCAGTCCATAGTCGCCGCCGATCGCCACCCTCCCCATTGAAAATCGATTGGTCTCACCCTTGACCCATCTCGGTACCGCATCTCCTCCCCACCGGAATAGTCCACCAACACTCCGAGAGTCACCACCGCCTTTCGCCGATTATCCAGTCAACTAACCCTACCTCTGCACTAAACCTGACCCTCGAAACTCACATAGTACCAAAAACCAGACCCTACCCCACCAATCCCCGCCCCATCACATCCCTCACGACCTCTCCTAATTGCTGGATTCGGTGTCGCCCAACTCCCAGATCTCACCCATTACATATTGGTCACCCGACACCAATATACCTCTCCTACTTCCCGTCGACCAACCCTCAGCCACACCTAACACTACCTCTGCCGTCACTGAACCGACAGCCCTCCCAAACACCCACCCTACCCCCTGCCCACACTCACCACATGGAAACTCATGCCCAACACGGAATTTTCAAACCCAAAGTCCACTTTAACCTATCTACACAAGTCATATCCCCAATTCCCAACCCAAAATTAGCCAAACAAGACCCTAATTGAAATGCGATCATGCGTGAGGAATTTAATGCTTTAACAAAATAGCACACTTGAGATTTGGTTCCTAGACCGGAGGGGGTGAATGTGATCCGATGCATGTGACTTTTTTGTCACAAATACTGAGATAGTGGTGAGCTAGATATGTATAAAGCAATACTTGTGGCTAATGGCACTAATCAGTAGGAGGGCATTGATTGTGGTAATACATTCACTCCGGTTATTAAACCGGCTACTATTCGCACAGTTTTGAGTATTGTTATGGGTAAGCATTGACCGATTCATCAGCTTGATGTGAAAAATGCATTTCTAAACGGGGATTTGAAAGAAACTGTTTATATGCACTAGCCACCTGATTTTGTCCATCCAGCAACCCTCAGTATGTATGTCATCTTCGTAAGTCACTTTATGGTTTGAAACAGACCCCTCGAGCGTGGTATGATCGTTTTGCACAGTACATTATACAGATTGAGTTTGTATGCACCAAATATGATAGTTCTCTATTTATTTTTCATAGAGGTAGTAACATTGCTTATTTGTTGTTATATGTGGATAACATATTTCTTACTGCCTCCTCTGATTTGTTGAAAAATGAGATCAATGCATTGCTTAAAATTGAATTTTCTATGACTGACCTATGGAAGTTGAGTTACTTGTTAGGGATATTAGTGACTAGATCTGCAGAGACTATGTTTTTGTGTCATCGTAAGTATGTAGAAGAGATAGTGTACAGGGCTAAAATGGTGAACTGCAAGATCATGTCCACACCGGTTGATTCTAAATCAAAGCTTAGTATTGTTGATGGTAATCCAGTGTCCGATCCTACCATTTACAGGAGTCTTACAGGTGCACTTCAGTATCTTACTTTTACCAGGCCTGATATTGCTTATGTTGTTCAGCAGGTGTGCTTATTCATGCATGCCCCTAGGGAGCCTCATTTTACTGCTCTTAAACGTATCATTCGACCAAGTTGTTATCATATATAGTTGCTGATTAGGCAGGATGTCCGGACACGTGACGCTCCACCTCCGGCTACTGTGTGTTCTTAGGGGATAATCTCTTTTCTTGGTCTGAAAGAGGCAAGCCACTTTATCCCGTTCTAGTGTAGAAGTAGAGTATAGAGGCGTTGTAAATGTTGTTGTTGAGATCTTCTTGCTCCGAAACCCTCTCTTGGAGCTTCAGTGTCCCTTGCTTAAGGCGTCTTTGATTTAATGTGATAACATATTTGACATATATTATCTCATAATCCGGTTCAGCATCAACGAACCAAACATATTGAGATGGATATACACTTTGTTCGTGAGAAGGTTGTTCTCGGTCATGTTTAGGTGTTGCATGTGCCTTCTTTATATCAGTATGCAGATATCTTCACGAAAGGTCTTCCTAGACGGCTATTCCTCGACTTCAGATCCAGTCTTAACGTCCGGCCTCCTCCCGCTCCGACTGAGGAGATGTATTAACGTGTACAACTATATTATACTCCATATATTGTGTAATATTGAGTGTTGTATAATTATGATAGTTATAGAATTCTTATTATATTAGGATTCCACATTGTACACTATATATATTTGTATTGATGAGAAAGACTCCCAAGAGAGATTAATACATTCTTACAAAAACAAAAGAGGGCCAGCGGAAGCATGTTCAAGCACATTCTAATCCCTCTTGCTCTACAATGGGGAGCCCAAAATGTCTAATACTTGCATGCCCAAATTATAAGCAAATGACCCTTTTCTTGTAGCATGTCATCTCCCCTTAACTTCATTTGGCCCCACTTCTTAATTAATCTATGTAATCTGCCTGCAAAAACTTCATTAGCAAAATTTAAATAAACTTATCCAAGAGATGATTATTTAACTAACAATTTGGATGGCCCTCACCAGTCACCCAACTCTAGCGTGAACATTCTTGCTTCAAAATAAATACTACTACTAACAAATTGAAGTTATTTACCAGCAATTGGATAAGCACAAGTTGTTGTACATTTAATATTCTGCACAGTTAGTCCTCCGAGCATAGCTGGATGATAAAGGAGGAGAATTTAAAATTCAGCTGGAGGCTTGCAGCGTGGGTTCGAACCCGGGTGAGAGCAATTTGCTCTCTTCTGGGGTAGGACTTTGTAGGTGATATCAGTTGCTCTGTTCTCAAACTCTGGTCATTCAGGCACATCCCGCGATTTACTGATAATAATGCTGAGAAATCGAGATTACTATCTCTAGAAATATTCTGACGTAAGCCGGAAAGTTAAATATAAAAAAAATATTCTACACACTTGATCAAAGAATACAACAAAAAGAAGTCAATAGAGATTTTTCCCAAGTCTCTAAGTACCCACTTTCCTCCATTCACTGCTACTATAAGTCGAAGACAGCTAATTCTCCTCTCGATATTGACCTCACACCAACCTTTGCCCTTTGTCCCAATATTGCCACTTCCATCCCTATGGGCGGGAGGTAACCCTTTCTTTCTTTCTTTTCACTAGCGTTAACTTAGGACGGACTCTTATGGCTCAATTGAATTCATAATTTTTTAGCTCCAAGTCTATTACATTAATAAAATTATACTTAATTTGAATTTGCTAATTGTGGATTATGAACTTGCATTTGTTACCATCCTCACAATGGCTAACATAACCTTTATCCAATTTCAACGTGATAGTTTTTACCTGAAATATAAATATATAATATGTGAAAGATCGTTAAAATTGCAATAAAAGTTTAAATTTGATCTATATTAATCTTAAAAAGATATGTTTTTTCGGTCTAATTTATGTGACTTTTTTTAATCAATCCCAAAAATGACATTTTTAATATTTATTAATAATTTAATTTTAAACTTTTTATTTTATTCTTAAAGAAATTATTTATAGCACAGAATAACTTATGACTTATTTTAAATTACAAAATTAAAAAAATCTTTCATTTTTCTTAAAGCTTCATGCCTAATCAAATAATTACCTTACATAAAAGGTGATTGATGGAGTAATAAATTCAGAGGTAAAAATCTAAAAAAAAAAAAATAAACCATTAAATTTATATTATGAATTCGTTTAACATGTATTGTTCCACCGACTAATAAATATGCATGATTTTCCTGAGTCTATCCAACATTCTCGTCTCAACTCTACTTTCTTCTTTTGTCACTCACAACAAAGAAAACACTATTCTTGCCCCCCCCCCCCCCCCAGAGGCTCCATTATAAGCTCACTCTACTTATTGTCGGCAACTGCATTTCTCTTCCTACTGAATTACTAGAAAATTAAAAGCCAAAATGGACTATGCCAGGCTTGGAAAACCCAAGCCTAAGCCTAAAGATCTCTCACGCCGAGAAATACTCCCAAAATTTGAAGAAAACACCACCTCCAGGCCCAATAATACGTCCAAACTTAAATTCCTACTCATTTTCTCCGGCATCCTTATAATTGCCTCGGCAATTTGTGCCGCAGTTTTAGTTACTGAACGAAGTAAAAAGGGAGCAACAGTGCTTCATATAAAGCCAAGTCAGGCAATATCACGAACATGTAGTCGCACTCGTTTCCCTACTCTCTGTTTGAACTCATTAAATGAATTCCCTGGCGCACTCACCGCCTCCTCCGACGCCGACCTCGTCCACATTTCCGTCAATGTGACGCTCCAGCGTTTCGACAAGGCATTTTACATGGCTTCCGATATTAACCACCTTGACATGGACAAACGTACAAGGTCTGCTTACGAGAGTTGTCTTGAGCTTCTAGAAGATTCAGTTTATCTCTTATCCCGCTCCTTAACTTCTGTTTCTCCAGCGCCAGGGAACAATCACGACGTGCAGACGTGGCTAAGCGCCGCGCTCACGAATCAGGATACTTGTACAGAAGGATTCGCTGATGTTAGCGGGAATGTGAAGGATCAGATGGCGGTGAAATTGAAGAACTTGTCTCAATTAGTTAGCAATTGCTTAGCCATTTTCGCATCATTGAACGGCGACGATGATTTCGCTGGGGTGCCGATACAGAATCGAAAGCGCAGATTAATGGGATCATATGATCGGGGTAGTACTGTTGTGTCGGTGAAAAATCACGAGAATTATTTCCCGAAATGGTTATCACGGAAGGACAGAATGTTACTGGACGCGCCAGTGTCGGCAATTCAAGCAGATATAATTGTGTCAAAAGACGGTAACGGGACGTTCAAGACAATAACAGAGGCAATCAAAAAGGTCCCTAATAACAATACTCGCAGGATAATAATTTACGTCAAGGCAGGAAGGTTAAAAAAATACTCTATTCAACTTTTTTTGCGTTTCTTTAATCAAAGGGTACATTTTTTTTGTCCTTGTTTTCATCCCACGTGGTAGCTTCAGTACTCTGTAGTTACTTTTTTGAGTTTCTCATTTCTTTGTCGTAGTGATTGGAGTTATAATTGAGCTCAATTTTATCTTCATCATGATATTTTAGTGCTTAAGCGTTACCAAATTGAAATTTCCCCCCTGAATTGGACTTAAAATCGTTTGACATTTTCTGAGAAAGGTACTACTCCCTCCATCGTCTTGATTTATGTGTTCGAATTTTTAGAGTCAAACAAATTTTTCTTTGATGATTATTTTACAATATTACTTTTAATATGTTTCAGATTGCTAATTATTGTGATTGTTAATAGTATTTCTTACGTCTTTTTTAAATGTATAAATTTTATTTTTATAAATTAAATAATTTTATATCTGAATTCACGGTCAAAATTAAAAAAAATGACTCAAAATTTAAGCTATGCCACATAAATTGAGACAGAGTAAGTATTATTAATGAAAAATTTTAAATTTCATGAAATATATGTGTCTTCTAGTCTGATGTTTTTTTGAGCATGTAAATGACAGGTATGAAGAAGATAACCTGAAAATAGGGAGGAAAAAGACGAACATAATGCTCATAGGTGACGGGAAAGGCAAGACGATGATATCAGGTGGCAAAAGTGTATCACAGAATCTGACGACATTCCATACCGCGTCTTTCGGTACGGTACTGAAACTTATGCCTAACCTTTTATTTACTCACTTTGGAATACATTTTTTTTAATAACGGTGATATTAGTCGACAATGATATTTCAATCGTTAATTTGTAGTACCTTGACTTATATGTGAAATGATGTTTTGTTCGAAAATTAAACATTAGTGTCTCGTTGCTAGGCTGGTGACTCGCTTTGGCTCCACTTATTTATATGGTTCCTTGTTTTGGCTCTATTTATGATTTGTGATGTGATGGAAATTGAATACAATGCTCATGGGGAGGCCCTCTCGATTTGGCGATGTAGTAGCATAGTATTAGTAGAAATTAGAATATGCATATGGCCTTGTCATTGAATTCTTAACTACTTCGTAATTAAGTCTCTTTGCACCTCCTCACGTGGTTGGTCGTCACTTTTATACTACCCTCCAAACATCTTAGTCTAATTCTGTTTTCTTTTCGTTTTATAAATATGAGTTCATACTACCGATCCAAATTAGTTAAAGTTGAAGCAAAGTTAATTGACAGAAAGAAGAAAAAATCAGAAGGAAAAAACAGAAAGAAAACAATACTTGCCTGCGCACTTTTGACACCTAAAGTTAATTATTTTGTCAAAACATATGTCAGATACAATATATAAAAAGGTAGAGGCACTGAATTACCTATTATGGGAACTGGTGATTCACATAGATGGTAACATATTAGTCCCAAGTTATAGGACGTTAGCCCCACAATTTTTGTTTCTAATAAATTGTGAAAAGTTATAGAGAATATCCAATAAAATTACAACATATTTGATCCTTATCCATGGCATGATTGGCTTTTTTCATCTATAATCTGGAGAGCCGTGCTAGATATAGGGATTTGACCTTACTAAGGTTAAAGAGATACACATGTTAGGAGGTGGGGTCATTAATACTCGTGCCCTTCCTAACTATTAATGCCCTTTGACCCTCTTTCTCTAATCACTTGACCAGATTTATCAGTAAGTTTTTAGATGAATTGGTCACACACTTCCAACATCTACCTCTAAGACTCTATTTACTTCAATCCATCATACTTTGATTCCACCTCTATAACATTGGACTATGCTATTTCACTAAAGATTCATGGCCTCATAATGCAACTTTCTTGATTTACAGCGGCAACTGGAGCTGGTTTCATTGCAAGGGACATTACATTTGAGAATTGGGCAGGACCAAGCAAGCATCAAGCGGTAGCTCTTCGTATTGGCGCTGATCATGCTGTGATTTATCGCTGCAACATTATCGGATACCAGGACACTCTGTATGTGCACTCCCAGCGCCAATTCTATCGCGAATGTGATATCTATGGGACGGTTGATTTCATCTTCGGTAATGCAGCAGTGGTCCTCCAAAACTGCAGCATTTATGCTCGAAAGCCTATGAACTTTCAAAAGAACACTATCACTGCTCAAAACAGGAAAGATCCCAATCAAAACACTGGCATTTCAATCCACGCTTGCAAAATCGTAGCCACATCAGACCTCGAGTCGTCTAAAGGGAGCTTCCCCACATATCTAGGCCGACCGTGGCAGATGTACTCGCGAACAGTTGTCATGTTATCTTACTTGGGTGATCATTTACACCCGCACGGTTGGTTAGAGTGGAATGCTACTTTCGCTCTGACGTTGTATTATGGTGAGTATATGAATTATGGGCCAGGAGCAGCCGTGGGGCAACGGGTGACTTGGCCGGGATATCATGTGATCAATTCCACGGAAGAGGCCAGCAAGTTCACCGTAGCTCAATTCATTTTCGGATCATCGTGGTTACCTTCAACTGGTGTGGCTTTCTTGGCAGGGTTGAATACCTGAAATTAATGGTATAATGAACATACTCAAAGATGGAGTCTTATGTTTTGTGCAGTGGTATATGAATAACATATGTCCCCTTAATAAGTATTTCCCATAATTAGGTCGGTTAATTGAATTTGCTCCATTATTGGTGATCTGACTGAAGAAACATTCCAGATTACAGCTTTCAATTGTTTACTATCAAAAGGTATCCTTTCAATGAGAAGGTGAAAACTTTCACATTTGTGCAACAATGGGATTGCCGCTGTTTAATTTTCAACTTAGTGGTGACTTTCGTGGATGTTTCCCTTAGAATGTAAGACTTCCCTTCCGTTGCCCTTGAACTATTAAAAAATCGCCTTTTATCGAGGGAAGGTATGGTCGAAAGACAAAATATGGGTTAATTTACCATGTGACTGAGCGTGAGTAGGGTGGGCGTATATTGATTTGGTTTTGTATCAAAAAAAAATATGAACCGAATAAAATTCATTTAAAAAAAAAAAAAACCAAATCAAACTTTTTTTAAAAAAAACTATATATCGGTTTATATCGCTGAATGTATCGATTTATATCGGTTTTTTCAATTCAAATAGAAAGTCCAAAAAAAATAATTTAAAGTCCAAAAATAAAAAAATCTGCATCACATATATT
The DNA here is from genome assembly GCA_029783415.1 of Anisodus acutangulus. Classification (NCBI taxonomy): domain Eukaryota; kingdom Viridiplantae; phylum Streptophyta; class Magnoliopsida; order Solanales; family Solanaceae; genus Anisodus; species Anisodus acutangulus. The sequence goes on along the minus strand of CM056507.1, from coordinate 40,664,347 downwards.
CTTAAAATATATAAAAAAAAAAACTCCAAATTAAAGTTTACATCCCCACAAAATAAAAGTCCAACACTGGAATAAAATAAACGAGTCGGGGATTTTTTTTTAAAAAAAATGAATTTCCAACACTGTAATTGACATTCATACCTAATTAACACCAAATTTCGACGTTGAAATCTATTGTATATTGTGAGATCTTTACTAAAGAAAATGGAAAATTAAAAACGGATTTGGGGGAAAACATAAATTGATTGGGAAAACATACGTTTTCCTAAAAATTGGTGGCGCCAAACCGACCGGTCGCGTCTCGAAAAATACCCAAAATAAAAAAAATTGGGTAAAACGGATATCCGAGCACAGAGTTATGACCATTTAAAGTTGCACCAATTACAACTACTTTCTCTCCCTACATTTTATGTCAATGCTTCCATGATATGTTAATTAAGTTCATGCTGCATTCGACTTTCATAAAAGCTTCATAGATTGGCTTCAATGACTATGATTCAAGAGATAGTAGTAGCCTAAAATAAAAAATAAGATTAATTACATATTTGTCCATGGTTTTTCGGTTCAGTTTATCCCCAATACTAAAGAACCGAATCGGTTTATTTAATCCTGATTCGGTTTGGTTTTTTAAAGAATCAGTTTTTTTTTAAAAAAAACGAATAAGAACCGCCGGTTCGGTTCGGTTTTTTCGATTCAACGGATTTTATGCCCACCCCTATGCGTGAGAGCCTCTCAAAAATGTCAATTATTTTGTTTTCTACTTTTTCTTTTAACTACCGATGGACAACCGCCGGTAAAATGACGCGCTAAAAAATAATTGAAAAAATTGATGGACTCCGACGGTTAGGGGTGGACAAAAAATCTGGAGAACCGAAAAAACCGAATCGAACCGAAATTTGGTTCGGTTTTTTCTCATTTTTTTTAAAAAACACGATTTATTGAAAAACCGAACTGAATCAGGATTTAGTGATTCGGTTCGGTTTTTAAATTTTGGATACGAATCGAACTGAAAAACCGAATTAAATATGTAATTAATCTTATTTTTTATTTTAGTCTACTACTATATCTTGAATCATAGCCATTGAAACCAATCTATGAAGTTTTTATGGAAGTCGAATACGGCATGAACTTGATTAACATATTACGGAAGCATTGAAAATTGGTAAAACTTTAAATGGTCATAACTCTGCACTCAGATGTCTATTTTACCCGATTTTTTTTATTTTGGGTATTTTTTCGAGACATGGTCGGTCAAACTGCCATAAAGCGGTTTGGAGCAGCCAATTTTTAGAAAAACATCCATTTTCCCAATCAATTTGTGTTTTCCTCCAAATTGATTTCTAATTTTCCTTTTTCTTTAGTAAATATCTCACGATACACAATAGATTTCAACGTCAAAATTTCATGATAGTGTAGGTGTGAATGTCAATTTCAGTTTTGGAAATTTCATTATAGCTTATTCTAGTTTTTCCGTTGGCTTGACGATAATATTATTATCGTTATTGCATATTGAAGAGCTATATAGCTTGTGTACGTTGTGTTGACGAGTGGATCGACTAAGGGTATGTAATGGCTATCCCTTCTTTCTATAGCATGATTCCGTATTTAAAATGGTACTCATAAAGACATATAAATAAAGTGTTTATGACGAGTTTGTGCCTCGTATTGAGATATTACTCAAATTCTATTGCTTGTCACTTGTTGGGAGTACTTTCTGCCTTAGAGCTTATTCTCCTCACTAGGTGAGTGTGTATAAATCTTAAGGGCACAGTCCATGATTGATGACATATGATATCTTAGCTATCTTTTTAATTACTTTAGAAAGTGTCTAGGCCTAATATGTTTGATTTGAAATTTGAATTTGGGCCTCCACGCGCGCGCCACTGGAACTAAATCCCATGTTAGCATGCTTGTTTAGCCACAAGCCATACAAAATGAAAACATAATATCTTAGAAGGTACATTTACCTTCAAAATTTGTTTCCAATGCCATTCACTGCCTTCTAGATTGTATCATGTCAGAAATTTATAGGCTGATTTTACTGAGAAGATTCTGGTACTAATCCTTTTCTATATCAAAGAGTCTTCACTGTCTGCTATCTGTTGTGTCTGATCAAGTTGACTTAGAAGCTCAACAATTCTATCCACTTCCCAATTATTTTACAATCTTCTACAGTTCAAATTCCATCCATGTTGTCCCCTCACTTCATCCACTTTGGCCTGGGAATTTGTAGCCAGCAAGAACAGGTCAAGATATCTGGTCTTTTGTAGGACCATACCCTAGCCAATTATCACCCTAAAAAGTAGCCTTCTTGCCATTGCTTAGCTTGATTTGGGTATTTTTCCTGAAATTGGGCCATAAGGCATTATTTGAGTTCCAATTGCTAACCCCATATGTGGATACTACCTTTTCAGCACACCATTGAGAACCTTGTCCATATTTAGCTTCGGTTACTTTTCTCCATCGAGCTTGTTATTCACTCTGTTATGTCTTTAGAGCTACTTGAATAGAAGAGATCTTTTTTGTTGTCTCATATGCCTAATGCGCAAAATCCCCCCTGTTCTTTGCTTGAAATGACCTTCCAATTTACCGGATGTAAAACCTTTGTTTCTTTATTCCCTTTCCAAAAAAGTTTCTTCTAAGGGTTTCCATTCTCTTTTTTACCTTAGCTGGTAAAGGGAATAGAGACATCACATAGGTTGGTAAGAAAACCAACACATTTTTTACTAGAACCACCCTGCCACCACGTGACATATATTGAGTTTCCACTTGGCCAGTCTCTTTTCAACCCTTCCCTACACTCAATCTCATATCTCCATAGCTTTATTATTTGCACCCAAAGCTAATCCCAGATATGTTGTTGGTAGGTCCAGTTTCGCATGCCAAAGTGCCTGCTAATATCTACATCTGAGGTACCTCATTTATGGGAAAAGCTGGTTTTATCTCCAATTTACAGTGAAACCTAACACTGCTTCATAAACAAATAGAATCATCCTGATATGCCTCAATTGTTAGCTTTAACTTTAAAAAACGTCTCAATTGTTCAACGTTAGCATCACACAAAAATAAGGTATCATATCATATAGCAAATGAGATAGTGAGTCACCTGCATATAGCAGATGAGAAATCTCCAGGCTGCATTGAGGCCTTAAAACCCCTTTTGAATGAAATTGGGACGGAAAATCCCCCTGTTCTTTTCTTGTATATATTAGGACATTATAGAATGAAATTGAGACGGAAAATATTTTCTTCATGGTATCAAAGTCAGGCCCATTCCAATTCTTTATTCACCGATGTTGGGCCCCCAAATTATATTATCCACGCTCCAGTTAACAAGGTCTGGGCGTGCGGGAGAGTGTTAAGAGTCCCACATCAGATATGGAATGGGAACATGGACTCCTTATATGGAATTGGACAATCCTCACCCTACAAGCTAGCTTTTGGACAGTGGGGCCGCTGTGTGAATCACCCTACAATGGTATCAAGAGCCAAATATTAACCCTAGCCCAACTCTAATTTTTTTCTTCTTTCCGGCGGGCCCCACTCTCAGATGGAACCCTAGTTTCGCTGCACCCCACCCCCTACTCGTCCAAACCCTACCTCTTTTCCTTAATTTTTTTTCTCCTGGGCAATGGCCGACCAAAATAAATTTCGTCCTACTCTTGCCGTAAACAACATCAAGGACTTCATTCCGATAATACTTGAGATGGAAAAAAGGCAATATTCCTCTTGGACATGACTCTATAGTCTTGCTTGGATGCCATAGTCCTTCAACGGATTTACAGCACCATATAAAATGACCTTTTGTACACCATTTTGGAACCGGACTCTACGGCTCAACAAGCATGGGAACGTTTGTAAAATATTTTTCAAGATAACAAGATTTCTCGTGCGATATATCTTGAAAATTAGTTCACTAATGTCAAAATGGATGATTTTCCAAACGACTTCGTATATTATCAAGAGTTAAAAATATTTGCCGATCAACTATCCAACGTTGGTGCATAGGTGACAAATCAAAGGTTGGTTCTCCAATTAATTAGGTGTTTGAATGAACAATATGATGGGATTGTTACGTTCATTCAACAAAGTAACCCGTTACTACCATTTTATGAGGCTCGTTCGAGGTTGATTCTTGAATAAACTCGGAAATTAAAATAGGCGGCGACGGCGGCAAATAATGCTGGCACCACCCTGCTTTCCACCAACGCGTCTGTGGATAATTTTGGCCCTCAAAATTCTGGTTTGGGCATTCTAATCGCAACAACAATGGACCAAAACGGGGTCAAAATCGCAACAACAAAAAAGGAAAAAATAATGGTAGAAGGGGCAGGGTCGTGGCGGCGAGATCAACTCCGGCGGAGGAGCAGGCCGCGGGCAGCAGGGGCAGAATCGTTTCTACTTGCAGCCGCAGCAGTACGTCGGCAGCGGGCAGTGGGGCCAGTTACCATCTTGGGGCTAGAACCCGCAGCAGTGGACCCCTCCTTACCCGTACCCGATAGCCTAGTAGGTCAGGGCCAACACCCCAACTCGGCATCCCGGGGTCCTCGGCAGCCATCCACAACAAGCATTTTCAGCCCATGGACCATCGTCTTTGAGTTATGCTCCAACTAACATCGAGCAGGCCATGAACAATATGACTCTGAATGTTTCCGATGACACATGGTACATGGACACGGGGGAAACCTCACACATGACGGCATCTCAAGGTACTCTCTCGTCTTATTTTAATATGAGCAGTAATAAAAATAAATTGTGGTTGGCAGTGGGGCAGGAAATTCCAATTCGTGGTATTGGGCAATTAAAATCCCCTCCCCCTGTACCCATCTTTACAGTTAAATAATGTCCTACATACACCCAAACTAATTAAAAACTTGGCATATCTGCGTCGGTTCACCACTGATAATAATATTTCTGATAAATTTAATCCTTTTGGATTTTCTGTGAAGGACTTTCAGACGGGGATGCCACTAGTGAGATGTACTAGCATTAGGGATCTGTATCACATCACCACCAACAACCAAGCCACCACTCCATCAACCTTTTCTGCTCTTTCTCATATGTTATGGCATAATTGTTTGGGGCACCCGGGAGCACCTGTGTTAAATTCTCTTAGAAAGAATAAATTTATTACTTGTAAACAATCGTTGGGTTCTCATATTTGTCAGTCTTGCGTTTTTGGGAAACATGTTAAACTACCTTTCTATTTGTCTACTTCAAACATTATTATGCCATTTGACATCATGCATAGTCACTTATGGACATCCCCAGTTGTAAGTTCTGCAGGTCATGAGTATTACATGTTTATTTTGGATGATTACTCTAATTTTCTATGGACGTTTCCCATCGGAAAATAATCGCATGTTCCCTCTATTTTCATGCAATTTTGTACTTTCATCCAAACCCAATTTGAGAAGTCTATTAAATGCTTCCAATGTGACAATGGGAAGGAATTCATAAATAACCAGTTTAAGGAATTTTGTCACAAAAATGGTATGTTATTTCGTCTCTCATGCCCGCATATTTCTTCTCAAAATGGGAAAACCGAAAGAAAAATTTGAATAATCAATAATATAATTCGCACACTTCTTGCTCATTCGTCCATACCACCATCATTTTGGCATCATGCTCTTCAAATGGCCACATATCTCTTAAACATTCTCCTTAGTAAGCTATTCTCAAACCTATCACTCACACAAATTCTTCATCATTGTATTCCTTCCTACACACATTTGAGGGTTTTCGGGTGTTTATGTTATCCGTTGTTTCCTTCCACAACCATAAAAAATTCAGGCCCGTTCCACTCTATGTGTATTTTTGGGATACCCACCATATCATAGGGGATATAAGTGTTATGATATGTCTAGGGGAAAAATTATCATCTCTCGTCACGTTGTTTTCGATGAGTCCACATTCCCATTTGCTAACGTTCACACGTCGTCCCCACCTTTATATGATTTTTTGGACGACGAGATACATCCAATATTGTAATATCATTTACACAATCCATCTACACAAGCCCAAACGAGGGGCCCCACTACTCTATCTCCATTCTCGTCGGTCCAACCACCAAACCGAACTGGACCAGCCTAAATGGGTTCACCATTCTCGTCGGTCCAACTACCAACTCGGATTGGACCAGCCCAAATGAAGGAGCCCACTGCTCCTTCATCATCAGTCTCGGCCTAGTCCATGTACTGAAATTAGTCGGCCCAAATGAGGGAGCCCACTACTTCCTCCATCTCTTCACCGACCCGAATAACATGCCCAATTCCTCAAGCCCATCCGAGCAGTCCCTCTCAGCCCAGTCCAGTTCCCGAAAATCCACTACCCCAACCATCCATCTCGGCCCCACACTGGTCCATTGAAACTCATGCCATGCATGAGAATTTTTGGCCTAAGCGTCATTTTAATCTAACATCCTCGGTCCAACCATCACCGATTCCCAAAAATCCAAAAAACTGCCCTATCAGACCCAAATTGGAAAGTTGTCATGTTAGATGAAATTGATGCTCTTATTAAAAAATAAGACGTGCGAGTTGGTGCCCCATCCTTCTAATGTAAACATAATACTCTCTATGTGGTTTTTTTGTCATAAAAAGAAATCTGATGGTTCCTTTGAGAGGTGCAAAGTCCGTCTTGTTGGTGATGGCATGTCTCGACAGATTGGAGTAGATTGTGATGGAACTTTTATCCCAGTTGTTAAACCAGCAACTATCCAGACAGTTCTCAGCCTGGCTCTGTGAAAATCATGGTACATTCATCAGTTGGATGTCAAAAATGCATTTTTACACGGTCACCTACAGGAAATAGTTTACATGCACCAACTGTTGGGGTTCCGAGATCATGTTCATCCTGATTATGTTTGCTTGTTGAAGAAATCTTTATATGGTCTCAAACAAGCTCACCGAGCATGGTATAACAGGTTTGCTGAATTTGTTTCCATACTAGGATTCTCACATAGCAAATTTGATCAGTCTTTGTTCATTTATCAGAAAGGGAATGACATGGCATACCTTCTTCTCTATATGGATGAAATCATCCTCACAACGTCATTTGTCTCTCTTCGCTAGTCCATTATTTCTCTACTTGCATCTGAATTTGCTATGAAGGATTTGGGTCCTTTGAACTATTTTTTGGGCATTGTTGTAACTCAACATGCATGTGGTCTATTTCTTTACCAAAGAAAATATGCTGAGGAGATAATTGATAGAGCTGACATGTCTTTATATAAGCCGTTACCAACACCGGTGGATACCAAGGCTAAGTTGAGTCACTCTTCAGGGTTTCCCTACGGTGATCTGACACACTATCACAGTTTAGCAGGGCATTGTAGTATCTCACATTTACGAGACCGGATATCTCATATGTTGTTCAACATGTATGTTTACATATGCATGACCCGAAGGAGGAACATATGGGTTCTCTCAAACGAATACTGCGGTATATTCAGGGTACTCTTAATTTTGGCTTACATCTGTATAAGTCAGCCATCTCCGATCGCACGTCTTATACCAATGCTGATTGGGGTGTATGCCAGGATACCAGACGCTCCACTTCTGGTTATTTTGTATTTCTCGGAGATAATTTGATCTCGTGGTCGTCCAAACGCCAACCCCTACTCTCTCGGTCTAGTGCTGAAGCTGAATATAGAGGGGTAGCGAATGTTGTCTCTAAATCATGTTGGCTCAGTAATATGCTATTGGAGCTTTATTATCCAATCAAAAGGGCAACCGTGGTTTATTATGATAATGTGAGTGTGATATATCTGTTAGGGAACCCAGTACAACATCAACGCACTAAACATATCGAAATGGATATTTTATTTGTCCGTAAAAAGGTTGCACGTGGACAAGTCTGTGTTCTCCATGTCCCGACTCGCTATTAGATAGCCGATATATTCACAAAAGGTCTTCCGCGGATACTCTTTAATGATTTCAAGGACAGTTTCAGCATACGAGAACCTCCCGCTAAGACTGCGGGGGAATGATAGATTATGGAAATAATCTTTGATTATTCCATAATCAATGTAAATAATTTATATTTAGGTGTAAATATCATTAGTATATTAGTAGTATATTCTACCATAATTATAGCTTAAATTAAGGCTCGTACACTTATATATATGAGGACATTATGGAATGAAATCGGGATGGAAAATATTTCCTTCACCGCCATTTACTTCCAAAACCCATATCCTTCATGATTTAGATAAAAAAAGTTCCAATTGACATGATCATATCCCTTCTCTAAATGTGCAAAACTTTGACTCTTGCCTTTATAGTTGTGTCCCACCAGAGTAGAACATATACAAGGGGATGGAGGGAGTACTACGTAGATAGTCTTTGGGTTTAAATCTTAGAAGGGTTTTTCTCCCTAATGATTTGTTATGAGTATTTGGAGCATTATGGAAGGTTCCAGCTAAATTTGATTGATGCCATAGTTAATGCTCCAATAATGAGATTGGCTTCTGATGACTAGACAGAAACAGGATACTGTGTGGACAGATACGGGCCATACAATTCTTAGCACTAGGGTCATTTCCATCTCTAAATTTTTTTGTTATGAGTATGTTGAGACTTTAAGTTGCTAACATCTGATGTATGATGTTTTTCTTACACTAGGATTTTGAAAGCCTAATGAGACAACTTGGTGCCATAGAGATTCACAAAGGACCACATGATTCTAAACAATATAGGATCACAAGATTTTATGGACCCTTGATATACATGATTGCAGCAAGTTGAATCAAGACAAATCTGAGGCAAGCTTGACTTTGTAAGGTCCAGGCTTGAGATATAGTCTAGCCTAAGATCTCATTGCTTTAGCTTGGCACAATCTAGCAACTTGGAGGCATGAAGTTGAGCAGTTTGATTTGAGATCAAATTAGAGATGTCCAATTTTAACAGTTCGAATGAGTATGTTTGCAACTCAATATTCCACATTTTTCATGTGTATGAGTGTGAAACCTCAATTTTGTATTGTATGTGAAAGAAGCTGAAAAGGCAGTATATTTTGAAATCAGGGAGAAGGAAAGATGAGATTGAGATAGGAAATGGAGTGAGTGACAAAAGAAGAAAGATCAGAGACAGGAGAATAAGGATATGAAGACAGTACTGTAGATGGAAAGTAGGGGCTGATCACATATAGGAGTGACAGGACAAAGAGACAGATCTGTTAGATGATATTAATCTCTCTTGGGGAGTCTTTCATTAATATCAAGGTATATATAGAGTACAATATTCATCTCTTATACAATAGGAATCCTAAGCCTATACAAAAGAGAAATCTTAGTCTTACCATAATTATATTTACACAATATATGGAAATATTCTAATTATGGGTAGGGAATATATTGTTTCATATATTTACACGTTTACACACCCCCTCAGTCGGAGCGGGAGGAGGCCGCACGCTGAGACTGGATCTAAAGTCAAGAAATAACTGTTTGGGAAGTCCTTTGGTAAATATGTATGCATACTGATAGGATGATGGAACATGTAACACTCTAACATGGCCTAACGCAACTTTCTCAAGAACGAAGTGTAGGTCTATCTCAATATGCTTGGTTCGCTGATGTTGAACCGGATTATGAGAAAGATAGATGGCAGAGATGTTATCACAATACACAATAGATGCCTAACGCAAAGGACACTGAAGTTCTAACAGTAAATTTCTGAGCCAACAAATCTCAGCTACTACATTTGCAATGCCTCTATACTCAGCCTTGGCACTGGAGCGAGATAGGGTAGCCTGTCGCTTGGCAGACCAAGAAATCAGATTATCCCCTAAGAAAACACAAAAGCCAGAGGTGGAACGTTGCGTGTCCGGACACCTTGCCCAATCTGCATCCGTATATGAAAGCAACCTGTCTGGTGCAGAGGGGTATAGGTGCAAACCATAATCAAGAGTGCCCTTAATGTATCGAATGATACGCTTAAGAGCAGTGAAATGAGACTCTCTGGGGGCATGCATGAATAAGCACCTGCTAAACAACATAAGCTATGTCTGGCCTGGTGAATGTGAGATACTGAAGTGCACCTGCAAGGCTCCTATACAGAGTAGGATCAGAGACTAGAGCACCATCCATAGCACTGAGCTTAGATTTGGAATCAACTGGAGTAGACACCTCTTTGCAGTTCGCCATCTTAGCCCTGTACGCAATCTCTTCTGCATACTTACACTGACACAAGAACATATGATTGGCAGACCTGGTCACTGATATCCCCAAAAAGTAACTCAGCTTCCCCAAATCAGTCATTGCAAATTCGGACTTGAGCAAGACGATAATCTCATTTTTCAATCCGTCGGAGGAGGCAGTAAGAACAATATCATCCACGTAAAGTAATAAGTAAGCAGTGCTACTACCTCGATGAAAAATAAAAAGTGATGTATCACTCTTGCTGCATACAAACCCAATCTGCAAGATATACCTGGCAAAGCGATCATACCACGCATGGGGGGCCTGCTTCAGGCCATATAGTGACTTACGGAGACGGCACACATAGTGAGGAACTGCTGGATGGGTGAACCCTGGTGGCTGATGAATGTAGACTGTCTCTCGTAGATCCTCATGTAAGAATGCATTCTTCACGTCAAGCTGATGGATCGGCCAGTGTTTGCCCATGGCTATGCTCAAAACTGTGCGGATGGTAGGCGGTTTGACAACTGAGCTGAAGGTCTCACCACAATTAATGCCCTCCTGCTGATTTGTGCCATTAGCCATAAGACGGGCCTCATACCTCTCAAGATCCCCATTGTCTCTGAACTTGTGACGAAATAGCCACATACAACGAATGACATTCACCCCCTCAGGTCTAGGTACTAGATCCCACGTGTGTTTTTTAGTTAAAGCATTGAATTCCTCATACATAGCCGCATTCCAATTAGGGTCTTGTTTGGCCAATTTTGGGTTCTTTGGAAGTGGAGAGATGGTTTGAGCAGACAAGTTGAAATGGACTTTGGGTTTGAAGATTCCATGCTTTGAACGAGTTTCCATTGGATGGGTAGGGACAGTGAGTGGCGGAGTGGTGTCTGAGACGGGGGGTAAAGTCGGATTAGGAGAAGGTGGGGGCAAAGCCGTCGGAGGCGCCGCGGCTCCTGGATCGAGAGTCGCGGCGCTAGAAGGTTGACAGGCTTCTCTGAAGTTTGGGCGCCGTGGCGCCTCAGCACAGGGCCGTGGCGCTGTCGACGGTGTTTCAAAAGATTGCTCTCTGGAAATCAGGCGCCGCGGCGCCTCCCCTCGAGGCCGCGGCTCTGACGACGGAACAGAGGATATGAGTTGTTCGATTATGAGGGGAGAGATGGAAGACTCGTCAAGAAATGAGTAGTCCTGTTTTTGAAATTTTAGAAGATTCGAAAACGGGAATGTGGTCTCGTCGAATGTGACGTGACGAGATATGTGGATCTGACGAGTCGACAAGTCATAGCATAGATAGCCCCTATGGTTCGGCGGGAATCCTAGAAAGACACATAGCGTGGACCTAGGAGTGAGCTTGTGAGGGGCGGTGGAGCTAAGGTTGGGATAGCACAGACAACCAAAAATCCGTAGATGATCATAAGAGGGGATTCTATGGTAGAGGATTTCGGTAGGGGTCATATTGTGAAGAGTGCTAGTAGGGAGAATATTTAGAGTGTATTCTGACATTTTAGCAGCATAGACCCAGAAGGGTGGAGGGAGTGAGGCATGAATCAATAGGGTGCGAATCATATTGTTAATGGTGCGGATGATTCTTTCAGCTTTACCGTTTTGTGGTGAGGTGTGAGGGCAGGAGAAGCGAAAGACCATGCCATTATTGGTACAAAAGCGGTGAAACATAGAGTTATTGAATTCACGACCATTATCGCACTGAAATGATTTTATGCCTTTTCCAAATTGTGTTTGAATGAACTTGCGAAACTCAAGAAATTTGACAAACACTTTCGATTTAAATTTAAGAGGGTATAACCAAACGTAGTGTGAAAAATCATCAAGCAACACAAGATAGTATTTATGACCGAGAGAACTAGAGATAGGAGATGTCCATAAATCGGCATGTATGATATCAAAAGGAACAAATGTAACACTAGTAGATGATTTAAACGGAAGACGAATATGTTTGCCTAAAGAGCAAGAAACACAATTTTGGACAAGTTTCCCATTACAAGCAATGAAATTGTTGCCTCTAAGAAAATTAAAAACTGGGACTCCTGGATGACCAAGCCTATTATGCTAAGTTGAAGAAGAAACAGCCGCTAGAGTGACGGTAGAGTAAGATCTGGCAGCGGAGGTGGAAGTGAATGGATAGAGATCCCCCATGCTATTGCATCTCATAAGAGGTGTCCTCATATGAAGATCTTTCACAGTAAAACCAAAAGGGTCAAAATCCACGGAGACAGAATTATTACGAGTAAATTGGCGGACAGATATGAGGTTCTTAATCATGTGTGGGGCATATAGGGTGTTTTTTAGTGAGAAGGGTGGATGAGGAGGTTGTGTGTATGAGGTACCATAACCCTTAACTGGAATGCGTTGTCCACTACCAATTGTAACATATTGAGGATGCTTTAACCGAAACAGTTTAGGAATAGTACCTGCAGACTGGGTGACGTGAGATGTGGCGCCTGAGTCCATGTACCAAGTATTGTCAGGTTGTTGCATAGAGAGAGTCTTTGAACGCTGACCCAACTCGGTGGAGTGTCATGTCGGAGGAGGCTGCGGGACTGACCTTGCATGAAGTGGAGCTCTTTGTGAGTGGGCGGGGCCTAACAAACCAGGGAGTAAGAATCTGGATTGTATGGCTCTTTGGCTCTTGGAATGGACTTGGCGCCGCGACTCAGCCAGGCGCCAGCAGACGAACTGCTGAGGAGCCGCGGCCCTGTTGTTCTGCGATCTCTGTTGTTGTTGCTGTTGTTGGTTCTGTTGACCGCGACCCTTGCCACGACCACGGCCTCCTCTACCGCCGCGACCTTTTCCACCCTTACCGTCGCGGCCCTGCCGCTGTTGGGAGTTGTCTGGTGGCATCTGATCTTGGGGTTGCGTGTCGATAGCTAACACCTGCTGGGCGTGCTCATCCTGCTTAGCACGACGGGTTTCTTTGAGCAACAATTATGAGCGAGCTTTGTTAAAACTCGGTAGCGGATCTGCCTGTTGAATAATGGTGGCCAAAGTATCATATTCGCCCTTAGTAAGGCCAGAAATCATTTGTAGCACCATTTTATCGTCAGTGACAGGCGTGTCGATGTTGGAGAGTTGATCCTCTAGAAGTTTAAGCTGCTTGAAGTACTCAGAGACATTGGAGAAGTTTTCAAGACGTATTTTGTTGAACTGTTCTTCCAAATACACGGCACGAGTGTGCTTGTTGTCCTGAAAATTTTCCTCCAAATGATTCCACAAGTCAAGGGTTGTGGAGTCAGATTTCATGATAGTAAGGAGCAAATCCTGAGAGATACTACCATATATCCATTATTTGACGCCGGCGTCGAGACGATGCCAGATAGAATCATCAACCTCCGTAGGGCGCGGAATAGTGTCATCAATATGGTCAAGCACGTTATAGAGACATGCATGATTGCGAAAAAGTTCAACCCAGGGAGAATACTGGTTGTTTTCTTGATCAAGAATAATGGGAATATGGTTTTTGATGTTGGAAACAGTAAGGGCGGGATGAAACGGGGGTGATGACTTTGTGGTGGGATTTGTGGAGGTAGAGGCGTCAGAAAGTGTGGAAGAATCAGGGATAGCCATTTAGAGAAGAAAAGAAAGGAAGAACAAAACCCGAAAAATAAGAAGAAAATCCGGGAGGGCCGCGGCGTAGGAGAGGCAGCCGGCGGCTATGGAAGAAAAAGGTTTTTAGAGTTTTGTTTATTTGGCTCTTGATACCATGTTAGATGATATTAATCTCCCTTGGGGAGTCTTTCATTAATATCAAGGTATATATAGAGTACAATATTCATCCCTTATACAATAGGAATCCTAAGCCTATACAAAAGAGGAATTCTAGTTTTACCATAATTATATTTACACAATATATGAAAATATTCTAATTATGGGTATGGAATATATTGTTTCCTATATTTACACTTTTACAGGATCGAGGGGAGAAGTGAAGCTTGTGTCTTAACTAAAAAGTTGATGTAATAATGTGTGTTTATCATATATCTCAAGACTGGATAGACTATGAAGACGTTTATTGGTTTTGGTTTGGACAAATGTGTTTAAGCTACAATTATCTGGGAGAAGAATTTAAAGGGGCACACGAGCAATGAGACAAGCTTCTGTTGTTTTGAGATTAACAGAATGCTAGTCAAGTTAAGCAATTTAAATTTTCTTGAGTAGCTTGTGAGCTAGCCTGGCATGCCTGCAGCACAAGTAGCAAACAATATTCTTCCCCTCATCCGCAATCCAAATTTCTCTTTCCTTCAAAGGATTCTGCTCTAGTTGTCTCACCACATGCTGCACCATACTGTTCTGTGACCATGTGTGGTAGAAAATGAAAGAAATAATTCCTTGATTATTTTTATTAATGAATGGGGTATATATACAAGTTACAATCTCCAAATATGGAAAACCCTGTTCATCTGGTGTTAATATTATTCGGTCTATGTGGATTTTTACTCATAAAAAAAATTCTTACGGTTCTTTTGAGAGGCATAAGGCTCGTCTTGTAGGTGATGGTAAAACTCAACATGTTAACGTGGATTGTGGTGAGACGTTTAGTCCGGTGGTCAAACCGGCTACCATTCACACTATTCTTAGTTTGGCTCTCTCAAAAGCATGATCTATTCATCAGTTGGATGTAAAGAATGCTTTCTTACACGATGATCTTAAGGAGATGGTCTATATGCATTAGCCCTTGGATTTTCGAGATCCCAATCATCCTCATCATGTATGTTTGCTGAAGAAGTCCTTGTATGGGCTTAAGCAGGCCCCGCGGGCTTGGTATAAGAGGTTTGTTGATTATGTATCTACTATTGGGTTTTCTCACCGCCGGTCTAATCATTCTCTATTTATTTATCGTTGTGGTACTTCTCTGGCATACATTTTATTGTACGTAGATGATATTATATTGACTGCTTCATCTGATAATCTGCCCAAGTCTATCATGTCACTTCTTAGTTCTGAATTTGCAATGAAAGACTTGGAACCCTTGAGTTATTACTTGGGCATTGCTGTCACGCGTTATTCAGGTGGTCTATTTTTATCTCAAAGGAAGTATGCTGCAGAGATTATTGAGAGAGCTGGTATGTCATCTTGTAAGTCTACTTCCACTCCGGTTGATATCAAACTGAAGCTGAGTACTAAGTCAGGCACACCACACGAAGATTCCACCCATTATCGCAGTCTTGCATGGGCACTTCAGTAACTTACTTTCACGAGGCCTGATATTACTTATGCAATTCAGTAGGTGTGTTTAGTCATGCATGAAACCACGGATTGGGCACATGCATGCGCTCAAACGCATTATACAGTACATCCAGGGCACACTTGATTATGAATTGCATTTATATCCTTCTTCCGTCTCTACTCTTGTGTCATATACAGATACTGATTGGGGTGGATGTCCTGATACCAGATGCTCGACATCTAGTTATTGTATGTTTCTTGGGGATAACTTGATCTCGTGGTCTGCGAAACGCCAAACTACATTATCGCGATCCAGTGCAGAGGCTGAGTATCGAGGTGTGACTAATGTGGTATCTGAATCATGTTGGTTGCGTAATCTTTTATTAGAATTACACTTTCCTATTCATAAAGCTATGTTGGTCTATTATGATAATGTTAGTGCAGTCTATATTTCTGGCAATCCGGTCCAACATTAGTGCACTAAACATATCGAGATGGATATTCACTTTGTTCGCGAAAAGGTAGCTCGTGGACAAGTACGCGTTTTACATGTGCCCTCCAGATACCAAATTGCTGACATCTTTACGAAGGGTCTTCCCTCAGTTCTATTTGAAGATTTTAGGGATAGTCTCAAATCGACAACCGTGCTTATGACTGCGGGGTGATAGAATATAGCACGTTACCGTGCTCGAATAGGATAAGGATTGTAATTAAACTAGTGTACAAACTTACCATAGTTGTAGAATTCTTGTACACGTATGATTAGGATTTAGAAGTATAGTATGAATATGATTTTTCATATTTGGAGATTGTAACTTGTATATATACTCATTCATTAATGAAAATAATCTACTTACGTAGTCAATTTTGGACATGAATCATATGTAATGCTTGCATTTGTAGAAGCTTGTCAGAAATCATATAAACCACGACGACTTTATAGAAATAATTATAATCCAATAAGCTTGATAAAAAAACTGCTGGAACAATAGGGTTTAAGATGGTTCCATGATCTGAAGTCCTCGTTTTTGCTTTTGTTTCTACCAATACTCTTTTAGTTCTATATTGCATCAAGAATTTTAATTTTATCCCCATTAATCAGTGCCAACCAGTGGAATAATAAGCCTGATCAAAAAAGGCTATTGGAACATTAAGATTTCAAGATGGTTCCACGATATAAACCCTCGCGTTTGCTGTTGTTTCTCCGATGCCACTGTCAATCCATAATTACATCAACAATTTTCTTCCTGCTATGTACTCTGTTTCTTTTCCTGATTGCTATGCAGTGCTCAAATGGTAGGATATTAGCAAGAAATCTCCCATGGAATTGATCAATGAGGTTCCACCTAGTAAGGTTGAGGGCAGGATTGCTGCCGCAAAGGAGGTAATCCGAATACTACCATGTTCCCTTTTTATTTTTTCTGGAAGTGTTCGTGAGTCGCTTAATAATATACTGCTTCCAAGTTCCATTACAAATCAATCTGCCTGAACTTGCTCTTTTTTATTTTCTGATAGACACTAATTCTGCTCTTGGACATCCAACAGTGTATACATCCCTTGATGTGGCTGAGCCTGCTGTATGCAAGTACTGTGGTTTGCGGTATACTCAAGATCATCACCATTAGGGCTGCATGATGAGAATTCCTGAAAAAAGAAATGTCTTCTTGATTTTATATGTAAACAACTGACTTTGTTATGATCCTTTGTACTACTGCTGCAGGCAAGTTTTGCTTCTCTTAATAAGTATTCAGGTCTCATGTGATCCATTTTCTTAAAGCTGGTATACAGATGTTTTCTCCCAAGTTCATTTCTCTTTTGTATATAGGTCACCCTTGTGGTCCGGCCCTTTTCCGGACCCCGCACATAGCGGGAGCTTAATGCACCGGGCTGACCCTTTTTTATATAGGTCATAGTATATGCTTTTTCCGATTGAATTTATGTCAGGTGCCAAAGGCTTTTAGCATGACTGATATTCCGCTGACTGTGTGATGAGCAACAATGGCGCCGACAAGGAGTTCTGTTGAAGATATTTCTTATAGGTCTTAGAACATATTTGAATCATGACAATCTCCAACATTAAAGTAGGCTCCTCTTTGGACCTAGCGATAATGACTAAAACCATAAAGCTCGGAAAGCTTGACAATGATCGTTTAACAATAAACCTAGAGTATAATTATTGTGATAGCTCCTTATCATAATTAATGACATTATCAAATAATCAAGATTCACCAAAAAGTACGTGGACAATATATACAGTACTAAGTGCATCATGAGTATTATCTTGGTGAGACCCTATACACTATGAATGCGAACAAGACTGCAGGTCAATTACCTAAGGTTCAGCATTTGTTGATAAGTTGATTTCGAAACACAACGGAGCATATAATTGCTCAAGCTTGGATTTCATTTGACCCACAAAAAGAAGAAAAAAAATATGTAGGGTCAATTGAGGGTTATCAATATTATTGAGTTGAACTATTTTCCTGTATATTAATTTCACTCAATTTGCATTTGCATGGAGTATGCTGACACGCCCTTGCATCTTTTCAAGCACGAAAAAAGCACCACAAGGACATGTAGTAATGAGCAGACCCCTTTCATCCTCCCAATTCTGTAAATAATCGAGGATAACAAATAAAATAGCTGAATTTGGAACACACAAAAAAAAAAAAAAAAAACAGGGAAGCCCACAATTTGGCATCATTTGACATTGTTGGAAGTTGAAAATTTCCAGAATAAGTATAGTGAATAGTAAATGACGTTATATCAAATTAAATTTCCTTTCCAAGAACACTTAATCAAAGAACAAAACAAATGAGCAACCAATGTCAAAATTTTAACCTACAGGCTGAAAAACAAAAAAAGGGGTTTGGGAATAACTACAATATGGACGGACAATGCCTAGTTACCATTATACACAGCAGCCTAGCTTGAACCCATGAAAAGAATTAGCATCATCTTGCTAAGCGAACGGAGATGGCCGAGAAGCCATGATGTGCCCCAGTACATTCAATGTTGTCTGGTTTATCTCCAAATAATCAATGTAAAACCTGATATTTATCTCTGATTCTTGAACTCCTTTGCACTGTATCGAATTGGATCATCCAAAACACCAGCGCGGAAGAGCCTTTTTAACATGACCTTCAAGGACTTGTATTTTGCGCACACAAGTCTAAATTTCTGAATCTTCAACCTCAGAGCTTACTATAAAGCTGGGGAATGCTAAGGTTATATCCCTGAATAAAGCAAGGTCACCATATCAATATCAGGTAATAGCAATATATGTTTCTTTTCTAAGACTATAAAATGGATTGCAGGAAAATAAGTTCAATTTAGTCAGTCCAAGAGGAACGAGGAAAAGTAGAAGAAAGATTTCGAGATAATCATAGTTAAAAATCATAATGAACCTATATGAGTTTTCACTGATGCCACTTACATCAGATATGGAAGTGTCATATTCTTTAGAAGAGATGGATTCTTTGAAACAAATTCCCTCCACTCTTCTGGATCTATCCTCCCATCACCCTTTGTGTCCGCATCGCTAAACGTCTGGATCACAAGATAAAGATAATATGAATAAACAGCAAAGGACTACATAGTGACAATTGGGTGAAAGATAGTTTAAACTTTAAAGTAGTCTTCACCTTATCTACAATTATCTCAACTACGTCATCTGAAAGAACCAAGTCTGATTCATGAAGCAGCGCCAATACCATCTCTTTCAACTGCAAATTATATCACGAGCGATAGAATATTACCTTTAGCTATAATATGTTTTTGCTAGCATAGTACATATAAAGTTGAAATACCAACCTCTTCTCTCTCGATATAACCAGTGTGCCTTAGATCATATAATCTGAATGCAACTTCAAAGATATTAAGCATCATTGTCAACGAGTAGGCATACATAATGCATTTCATTAGAAGACTGAAAGTGAAACCAAGTGAAAGGCACCATATCAATTGTATAAAAGCAAGGAAAGTTCATCTCATACATGCCATTTTATCAGCTACTGGTGCATTAGGGTGGAAGATACCCAGTGATCGGACAAATTCTCCGAACTCAATCACTCCATTGCGCTTAATATCAAAAAGATCAAATATCTGCATAATAAGAAACTCAGTTAAGAGATATCCACAACTTCAGATGAACACAGAACAAAGAAATCAACAAAAGAAGCAATAACATTGCCCAGTCAATTGCAAGAGAAGCAGTAATTTTCCAGCATAAGAGTTGACATGTCAAAGTTTTCAATGAAAAGTTGACTGAGAAACGTACCCTATCTGCAAACAAATTCTTCTTTTTTTGGTTCCTGAATATTGCTAGCTGAAACTCCTCCTGATGATGGCATTTTGCATGTATTAGAATAGGTAGCCGTAAAACATTTAGGCCTTATCAACTAGCTAAATACTATATCAATTATACATTTAAGAATCCAAAACACGGATAGATATGTGTGTTTCTATTCGCAAGCAGTAAGAGATATACCTTATGAATGAGCCCATCATTAATTATGCAGCTGCTTATTCTTTTGAACAGCTCATATAATGCTTCAACTTCACTCACCGTAACTGCAAAAAAATTTAACAGTTCATAAATGATTATCAAATATGCTAATAAGTTACTGACAAATGTGCACAGATCTCTATCTTATGGAATTCCAACAGTGTGCTTCTCGAAGGCCATATAATTCGCAATCTAACTAAACTAGCAGAACTACAGAGATTCTTAATATGATTTATGCTCACAGGGTGTCGCAGCAGCAAGCACAGTGGGCTCCTCGTAACCGGGTGTGTATTGCGGTGTTGTTTTCGAGTGAAAGCAGCCCATCACAAGAGAGTAGTAGCAATAGCAAAAGATTGGTTTCAAAATAATATATTAATCCAGATAGATTTCATCTAACAATCCACCTGCCACAATTAAAATTAGATCAGTAACAGTAATAAGATGTGAATTAGAAGCAGCAACGTATAGAGCACAGAAATTCTGCACTTAACATCAAGAAGGGAACTTCATTCTCACAACCATTCCTAAGCTAGCATTTGGCCATAGATTTTGGATTAGATTTTGAAAATGTATCTTCAAATATCTGTTTGGACACATATTTTGAAAATTTGTCTTCAAAATATTTTCAGGTTCCAAAAACTGGTCTAGAGCATTTTTTTTTTTAGGGTTTTGGACTTCTAGTCACAAAATTTCAAATTTTTTCCAAGTAAATTGCATGACCAAACACAACTCCAAGTTCCAAAAATCACGGCTTCAAGTTTCAACTTCAAACCTATGGCCAAACGGGAGCTAAATCATCATGGAATTCAGCTAATAAATTATGTAAAATGTGATATGCCAAGCGAAGAAGGGTCTCCAGCTCTATGGTAATTGGAAGAATTGAAAATGCCACTATAGAATGCATTTATCTATTAAATCACACTTAGTTCATTGATGACATCTAAATATTCAGCCCAACATTCTTTACTCAGTGGCCAAGGCATCAAATCTAATAATGATCTAGGCTAATACTATACATTTCTGTTTAGTAATTAATCAACTTCAGAGGAGATAATACAGAGTTCTAAATGAGATAGAATCTACTTCTTAAACTATAGAAAGTCGTAGATATAACAAAATTTCCCCTGACGTATTATTTTTTACAGAACTATAAAGCCATGATAGCATAACAAAAGAGAAAAAAAAATCACTTTGTTATATTATAAGATTACCTACAGAGAAAGAGGATGAGTCTGTTGGGATACAATTGTTGTAGGGAACGGGAAGTACGTAACTATTACAATGGTAAGAAAGGATAAACTAAATATTACAATAAACTGAAAATTAAGAACTTAACAAACTGCTTGTGTGATTTGCTGAGTCGAGTGATGGCACTCTGTCTTTAAGACAAGATTGCCCCGTATATCTCCTTTTACGTTGTCGGGCAATAGTCTCCCAAGATACAACATCAACTTAACAATTAAGCAAAGGAAACTCAAGTGTTACTCTTGAAGAACTTTGAGTATAGTAACTTTGCTAGAGAGAAAGAAGATGAATTCAGAAAATCTGAAGTATTTTCCAAGTGTTGAGTAGTTTCTTCAATTGAGTCAAAGGTCTCAATTTATAGTGTAAGGAGAAGACCCCTCAACTAGCGAACTAATAGCCTTCAATAGCCATGTAATGGCACTTAATAAAGGGGTTACATTCAACCAAATAATGGCTGAATTCATGTGCCAAGTAATGGAGAATCAATGCTCCAAAACCAGCCCAAAGGTCAGAACTTTCCAACTTCCGTCACAGCATTCCTCCGAAGCGCCGCGGCTCCAGTGACTGGCCAACCAATTAGCGTCGCAGCGCTGCCTGGGAGGTGCCGCGGCTCAGACGGTGTGGCGCCGTGGCCCTTCACGGCTCCGCGGCGATTTCCGACTTGTTTCATCTTACACTTCGTACACTTCTTCCTTCGTTTACCAACGTGGAATACTTTGTTATTTGGCCAATAACTATCCATCATTCTATGTCTCAAACGTATTACATACGTACCAATATCTCTTTCACTAATGAAATTTGCGATACTTGGCACTACGTGTGCACGTGTCTGGAAACGACCTTTCCGACGTGCGGGGTCCCAATTGTTTGAGTCATAAATAATGGGATATACTTAATTCCACATTTAGTAAATTTTCAACAATCCCCTCTTGAAAGAGATTTCGGCGCACACACTTAGTGCATTTTCGAGCAATCTTTCAGCGGACCAATGTTGCATCTGGATAGGTAGCATACACTTTGAACCTTCTATAGTTGAATACCATCGGACTTACTTACTGCGCGGTGAACGTGATGTCTTGAACCGTCAGTGTTTAGTGTAAGTCAAGTCAACGATACCAACACAACAACTTCCTTTACTCAGTTCCTCGTAATGTTTTGTCTGTTGTGGCCGTGGACACTTCTTGGATTCTTAAGTGCGTTACGGTCTGTCCTCGCACTTAAATAGGTGGTCTCCTACAAGGTATCCTGCTATACCCCACTTTACAAGTGTTAGGAACCATTAAAAGTTTCCCCAAACTTAACCTCAACTGGTGAGGATCATTAAAGGTTTTGGAAACTTATCCTTCACTCACACTGCAAATAACACTTATAGTCTATCGCGGGAACGACTTTGGATTTGGTGTTTCTTTACAGAAATCACTATCCGAAGTGCTCATGCTTCCACCAAAGCGATTAACTGAACCTTTACAACTTAGTTTTCCCATTGAACATTATTCCTGGGATCTCCAGTCAATAAGGTTGGGTTACCACCGTATTGGTCCTTATACCTTGGATTTTAAGCCCATTCCCCTAGACAGGCAGAACATCTTATCTTTGGGTAAGCCCTTTATCAGCGGGTCCGCTATGTTATCATTTGACTTTATGTAATCAATGGATATTATACCCATGGTGATCAGCTGCCTAACGGTCTTATGTCTCCGTCGAATATGACGAGACTTACCTTGTACATAGAACTCTGTGCTCTTCCTAGAGCCGACTGACTGTCGCAGTGGATCATTACAGAAGGTACGGGTTTGTCCCAACAAAGAACATCCTCTAAGAAGTTGTGAATCCACTCAACTTCTTCTCCTGCTTTGTCTAGAGCGATAAACTCTGATTCCATCGTGGATCGAGCGATGCAAGTTTGCTTAGAGGATTTCCAAGACACAGCCCCACCACCAATTGTAAATACATACTCACGGGTGGACTTGGTGTTCTCTATATCGGATATCCAGTTTGTATCACTGTACCCCCTCTAGTACAGCTAGATATCTCAAATAATGCAACCCGTGAGTTAGCGTGTATTTCATGTATCGTAGTACCCGATTCAACGCCTTCCAATGATCATTACTCGGATTACGGGTAAACCTAGCCAATTTATTGATTGCATAAGCAATATCAGGTCGGGTGCAGTTTGTTATGTACATCAAACTACCAATCACCTGTGCATATTGCTCCTGGCACACGGGTGCACCACAATTTTTATCAAGTTTTTTATTTCTCTCCAGTGGTGCCTTTATAGGCGAACTATCAAACATCTCAAACTTTCTCAACACATCCTCGATGTAGTGAGACTGAGATAAGACCAGTCCGTCAGACGTCTTAGAGATCTTTATCCCTAAGATGACATTTATGATACCCATATCCTTCATGTCGAAGCATTGTTTCAATATGTTCTTAGTCTCTAGAATCAAACTAGGACTGCTCCATGTGATCAATATGTCGTCTACATACAGGCATATCATGACGAATGAGTCAAAGTTACCTTTCATGTAGACACATTTGTCACACTCATTAATGGCGAAACCCTTCGATAGTAGAGTACTATTAAATTTTTCATTCATTGTTTCAAGGCTTGTTTCAGCCCGTACAGAGATTTGACAAGCCGACAAACTTTCTTCTTTTGCCCTGGAACCACATACCCCTCGGGTTGTTCCATATAGATTTCTTCTTCCAAATCACCATTTATGAAGGCTGTCTTGACATCCATTTGATGTATCTCAAAGTCACGCAACGCTGCAATCGCAATGAATACCCGTATGGACGTCATCCGAGACACCGAAGAGTACGTGTCTAAATAATCAAGGCCTTCTTTCTGCCGATAGCCCTTGACTACCAACCTGGCATTGTACTTATCTATAGACCCATCTGCTTTATACTTCCGTTTGAGTATCTATTTACAACCCAACAGTTTATTTCCCGAAGGAAGATCAACCAACTCCCAAGTATGGTTATGCAGAATTGAGTCTATTTCACTCTCAATAGCTTCTTTCCAGAGCGGTGCCTCTGGAGTTGACAATGCTTCAGCAATTGTCCTTGGTTCATCATCAACCATATAAGCTACAAAGTCAGGACCGAATGATTTATCCTTCCTAGCCCTTTTACTTCGCCTTAGTTCCATCTCTAGAGTCTCCAGGTTCTGAGAGTCTAGAACACTAGATTCCGAATATTCAGCCACTTCGAGGTCCACTAGATCTGAACCATCTAGATCCGGGCCGTCAACGACTCCCGGTTCCTGAGAGATTTGTTCATAACATCATTTGCAAGAGGTTATGTCTTTTTCCTTTCTAAGAAAGGTATCTTCAAAGAATTGAGCATTCCTTGATTCCATGATAGTACCCCCGTGGATATCTGGAATATCTGACTTATGCACTAAGAAGCGATAAGCACTATTGTTATTTGCATATCCGATGAATATGCAATCTACAGTCTTAGGCCCAATCTTGACCTGCTTTGGCTTGGGTACTTCAACCTTTGCCAAATAACCCCACCCCTTTAAATATTTATAAGTGGGTTTCTTTCCCTTCTATGATTCATATGGAGTTTTGTCCTTACCCTTATGTGGGACTCTGTTAAGAATCGTATTAGCGGTAAGGACAGCTTCTCCCCACATGTTTTGTGGAAGACCGGAATTGATGAGTAAGACATTCATCATTTCCTTCATTGTGCGGTTCTTGCGTTCCGCCACACAGTTCGACTGAGGTGAGTATGGAGCCGTCGTTTGATGAACAATGCCCGATTCGACACAATATTCCTCAAATGACGCTACATACCTCCCCCTCTATCGCTACGAATGGATTTAATCTGCATGCTTAGTTGGTTCTCAACTTCTGCTTTGTAACGTCGGAACGCTTCAAAGGCTTCATCCTTACTTTTCAACAAGTAAATGTAACAATGCCTTGTGCTATCATTAATGAATGTCACAAAGTACTTGTTCCCTCTCTAGTTTGTGCAAACTTCAAATCACATATATCTGTGTGAATAAGTTCTAGAGGAGCGGTATTCCTTTCGACGGATCGAAAAGGAAGCTTTGTGAGTTTTGCCTCTACGCACACCTCACACTTATGTTGAGGGTTTACGTCGATAGACGGCAACAACTCCAACTTTACCAACCTTTGGATGGACTTGTAGCTGACATGTCATAATCTATAATGCCATAAATTAGAGGACTCAAGCAAGTAAGAAGAAGCTTCAATATTATTGTTTGTACGTAATACAGACATGGCGTTACTTTGAAGAGGCCTTCACATACGAATCCTCTTCCCACAAACGTTCCATTGTTAGTGATTACAAATTTATTAGACTCAAACACTAGACTAAAACCAGCATTAACCAATAAATGACCTGAAATTAAATTTCTTCTAATCTCAGGAACATGCATCACCTCCTTCAGAGTGAGCTCCTTTCCAGAAGTCATCTTCAGGACTACCTTTCCTACCTTCAACACGTCACAGGAAGCATTGTTGCCCATGAACAGCTTCTTGTTTGTAACTGGTGTATAAGTGGAGACGGCATCTCTATTGGAACAGATGTGTCTTGTAGCACCTGTGTCCATCCACCATTGCATGGGATTCTCAACAAGGTTTGCTTCTAGCACCACCGCTGAGAACTCTTCAATCATGTCGTCCAGAAACTTGTCTTTGATGACGTTAACCTGTGCCTTGCCCTTAGCCTTCTCTTGTTGCTATCTTGAGCTTGCGACAGTCCTTGATTATGTGACCAGGTTTCCCACAGTGGTGACAGTTTCCTTTGAACTTCTCCGCCACTTGGATCTTGCCGTCTTTTTGGAACTTGCGCTTCTTGCTTGGGTTCCCTTTGGCCTCAGCCAGATTTGCCTTTGACTCAACGGGTTGTTTACCCCTAGGTAAGGCCTTCTTATTATCTTCCTGAATTTGGAGTTTGATAATAAGTTCTTCAAATGTCATTTCCTTTGTTTTGAGTTTTAAGTAACTCATTCCACGAGGGAGGTAACTTTTCAATCAGTGATGCAACCAAAAACTGCTCATTTGGTTTCATACCTTCCAAATCCAAGTGATGTAGAATCATTTGGAATTCTTGGACTTGGGATATCACTGTTTTACTATCCACCATTTGAAATTTCAGAAATTTCCCAACGATGAATTTCTTAGTACCTGCATCTTGTGCGTTGTACTTCTTCTGTAGTTTCTCCCACATCTCTTTGGAAGTTCCTACGGTGCAATACACCGTGTAGAGAGGGCCTGATAAACAGTTCAATATATAGTTCTTACACATGAAATCACTATGACTCCATGCATCAAGAACCATCTTCATGCCATTAATGACATGGATACCTAGGCCCTTCAGCCGTTTCAGTAGGCGAAGGGTCCATTTCATCTCCAGCTTGTGGAGGATCTTCTGTTAGAAAACGAGTCATTCCCATAACAGTCAGATAGAATAGCATCTTATGTTGCCATCTCTTGAAGTTGGAGCCCATGAACTTTGCAGGGCGTTCATGGTGGAATCCAGCGGGTGGAAGAACAACAACGTTCCCTTGAGCAGCAGTAAAGGCGTTGGATGAGCCTTGAGAACCGGAAAAGCATTAGGTGTGCTTTGAGCAGTGGGGAAGGCAGAGGGATTGCCTTGAGTAGCAGCAGCAGAATCATAAGCAATTTGTTCTTTTCCAGTCATCTTTCTAAGTACTTACAACAAATTCTTGTCTTAAAATTGTTGGGATACAATTGTTGTAGGGAACGGGAAGTAAGTAACTATTACAATGGTAAGAAAGAATAAACTAAATATTACAATAAACTGAAAATCAAGAACTTAACAAACTGCTTGTGTGATTTGCTGAGTCGAGTGATGACACTCTGTCTTTAAGACAAGATTGCCCCGTATATCTCCTTTTACGTTGTCGGGCAATAGTCTCCCAAGATACAACAACAACTTAACAATTGAGCAAAGGAAACTCAAGTGTTTCTCTTGAAGAACTTTGAGTATAGTAACTTTGCTAGAGAGGAAGAAGATGAATTCAGAAAATCTAGAGTATTTTCTAAGTGTTGAGTAGTTTCTTCAATTGAGTCAAAGGCCTCAATTTATAGTGTAAGGAGAAGACCCCTCAACTAGCAAACTAATGGCCTTCAATAGCCATGTAATGGCACTTAATAGAGGGGTTACATTCAGCCAAATAATGGTTGAATTCATGTGCCAAGTAATGGAGAATCAATGCTCCAAAACCAACCCAAAGGTCAGAACTTTCCAACTTCCGTCGCAGCATTCTGCCTCCGAAGCGCCGCGGCTCTGTGAATTAGCGTCGCGGCTCCGTGGCTCCAGTGACTGGCCAACCAATTAGTGTCGCGGCTCTGACGATGTGGCGCCGCGGCCCTTCACGGCTCCGCAGCGATTTCCGACTCATTTTATCTTACACTTCTTCTTTCGTTTACCAACGTGGAATACTTTGTTATTTGGCCAATAACTATCCATCATTATATGTCTCAAACGTATTACATACGTACCAATATCTCTTTCACTAATGAAATTTGCGATACTTGGCACTAAGTGTGCACGTGTGTGTGGAAACGACGTTTCCGACGTGCGGGACTCTAATTGTTTCAGTCATAAATAATGAGATATATTTAATTTCATATTTAGTAAATTTCCAACAGAGTCTATAACACAAATGAACTACAAAGATCCCCTGTCTACCCTTCAATCTAGTTTTGGCTTAACATTTTCAGAAGCATTTCCAAATAGAAAAACCAAAGTTGTTTGAGTAGATAATCAAAATGCTTTAGTTTTGATGAAAACAAAACCACAGTACCCAAAATCAAAAGCAACAGGTATGTCAAACTTCCTATAAAACCCATAGATTTCGATGAGATCAAGAAATGTACCCAGTCAGTACATGCACCTTGTATCCTGGAAAGATTACAAGTGGTGCAAGTTATATATGTATATATATATATATATATATATATAGTAATTTATTTTCTGCTATAATAGCATCTCTGCTAAACTTCAGTGACAAATTATGGAGAAAGAAAAAGAAAATCACAATGAAATTGTATTAAAGATTGAGTTTTGGGTACTATAATGATGATCTTGGTATGGGACAAATATATGAAAAAGCCAAAAGAAAAATAAGAACAAAACAGAAGAGAAATCTCGAGTTGTGTGAAACCCCATTATGTTGCATTGCTCATCAATACTGAATACCTAATTTATGGGACAAATGCAGAACTAACTCAAAATTCTCATATTTTTCTTTGTAATGCCACGTTTTGTTTAAAAATTAACAAAACAGATAGAAATGCAACGTATCATAACGAAATGAAAGAAAATTGCAGAAAAGAACTCCTATAAAGGAGAGAGAATAAATCACCTGAAAATGAGAGTGGGAACAAATTTTTGTTTTTGTGTGTATCTGTGAGTGTGTGTTATATACACACACATTATGTGGATTAATTTGATATTCAAGTAGCTAATAAATTAAAGTTCACTTAGTAAAATACAAATTTAATTTCTTTTTCTCTTTCCTGTAATAAAAGTCGCTGTGTTATCGGAGTTGCTAGTTGTAAACTTGTAATACACCGAAAATTACTTTTTTATTATTTTGTGAACTGTCCAGTCAAACTTGATGACCTTTCAAAATGTTCCCTTTCAGCCAAAAAAAAATAAAAAAAATATGACGTAATATTGTGAGTTTTAAGTTTTTAACCATCCTTAAAATGGGAAATTGGTTTCTAACTAATTGTACATAATGAATCTTTGACCTAACTCCACCCCAAAAGTTAGCTTGTAGGGTGAGAATTGTCCATATAAGAAGTTCATATTTTTATTTTATTTTCGATGTGGACTCTTAACACTCCCCGCACGCTCAAACCTCGTTAACTAGAGTGTGAATAATATAATTTGGGGGCCCAACATCGATGAATAAAGAATTGGAATGGGTCTGACTCTGATACCATGTAAAGAATGGATATTTGGCCTAACTCAACCTCAAAAACTAACTTGTAGGGTGAAGATTGTTCAAGTCCAATTATAAAGTATATTATTTTTGAATATTTTATTGGAATGGGTCTGACTTTGAGTGTAGTAAACTTGCTAGAGAGGAAGAAGAAGATGTTAGAAAATTCTGTAAATATTTCTAAGTGTAGTGTTCAACAATTGAGCCAAAGGCCTCAATTTATAGTGTAAGGAGGTGACCCCTCAACTAGCCAACTAATGGCCTTCAATAGCCAAGACACTTATTGAGGGGTTAAATTCTGCCAAATAATGGCTGAATTCATGTATTAAGTAATGGAGATTCAATGCTCCAAAACCAGCCCAAAGGTCAGAACTTTTCAACTTCCCGTCGCAGCATTCTGCCTCCGAAGCGCCGCGGCTCTGTGAATTAGCGTCGCGGCCCTTCACGGCTCCGCGGCGATTTTCGACTCGTTTCATCTTACACTTCTTCCTTCGTTTACCAGCGTGGAATACTTTGTCATTTGGCCAATAATCGTACATAATTTTATGTCTCAAACGTATTACATACGTACCAATATCTCTTTCACTAATGAATTTTGCGATACTTGGCTCTACGTGTGCACGTGTGTGGAAATGACGTTTCCGACGTGCGGGACCCCAATTGTTTGAGTCATAAACAATAGAATATACTTAATTCCATATTAGTAAATTTCCAACAAAAAATATATTCCTTCTGGTTTCATTATAAATTATTGATCCAAAATATTTATCACATTAGAAAAATGAGATAGAATAAGTAATATCTTTTACCTTTTTTGGTACTCAAATTTAAAGAGGGGTTAATATAATGAAAAAAAGAAGTGTTAAGTGAGATCAAAGAACAAATAAGGATAATTTAATCAAACCATCTTTTTAGTTATTCCCTCCGGTTTAATTTAGTCCTCATAGTTACAAAAAATAATTGATCTAAACTATTTGTCATTTTAGAAAATTAAGATAGCATTAAGTACCCTTCTCCATTTTTATTCATATATTAATAAATGTGAATAATGACACAGTGAAAGAAAAAGTAGCATTGAATTGATATTAGAGAATAAATAATAGTAACAATTTATTCAAATTATTTTTTTATTTATATTTTCTTAAGACATGTGAAAAAAAATATGACAAGTTAAATGATCGGAAAGAGTATAGGAGTATTTATACTGGTCTAACCTTTGAAATCAATTGAGTCACCATGATTTATCTCCTTCACAGACCTATCGGACCGGGGTGTGGGGGCTCATGGGGTGGGAGATTCCACCTATTGGAATAAGAGTACAGGAGTATTTATTTCGATACATATACTCCCATTAACTTCCATCTCACTAAATAAATAATCTGAAGTCAAAGCAATGCATTTAATACGGACACTGAAGAGTGTAAGAGGAGTAATAAAAGGATTTTATATTTCGTTGATATTTCCCAAGGAAATTGAATGACAAAAGACAAAAACGTTAAAAGGACAAAAAAGAAAGGACGAAAAGGCCAGGAAGAAAACTGGAGTACAAGAAAGAAGCCAAAAAAATGATATATATATATATATATATATATATATAATTATTATTTTTTTAAAATATTTTTTATTATATAAGGAGGGAGGAAAGTGGAAATAAAGGAGGCATTACAAGGTAGGAATAGAACTCTTATCAATAATATAAAAGTTCAGGTAGCCAACTAACTGAGCTATTAAGATTTTTCAAAAAATCATCTTAATTTATATGATGTAATTTGATTGGGTACGAAATTTAAGAAATAAAAAAGACTTTTGACGCTTATGATCTAAAACAAATCAAAGATATTTGTGTAGTTATAAATTATCTGTTTAAAATTAAATTATTATTAATTAAAAATATATTTTTTAATTGATTAAAAAAATATATCATATAATTGAGACAGATGGAATATTATATTGAAGTGTGTAATGATGTATGCCTCGCTGCTGCTGTGTGTATGCAGCTGGCAGCTCCGAAAAGAGCTTACAAGTTTCACACGCTACACGTTATCTTTCCTAACCCCGTTATTCCCATTTAAAATCAGCTGCTTTTACTTGGTAAGGCATTCGAATATAAATTTGGTCCGAATTTGAATAAAGAAATTTAAGAAGGTGAAGCTGAAAAATAATCTCTTTATTTCAAAATATTTATCTTATTTCTTTTTTGGCCCATTTAAAAAAATATTTTTTTCTTTTTTTTAAGTAATTCTTTAACTCCAACTTTCACGTGACATGTTTAAAATTACAAGATTAAAAGATATTTTGATATATTCTTCATATCTTTAATTTAAAATCATAAGATTTAAAAGTTTTATTTACTTTGTTAAACTATATACCAAGTTAAAATCAGACAAATATTTTAAAACGAAAGGAGTAATTGTTGAAGTGAAAATTGTATTTGGATATGTATTTCATTTGATATAGATTTGGTTGATTTATTTTTTAAAGAAGTTGAAAATATTGAAATTAAAAATAATATTTAAAAGTTAAAGCTGTGTTTGAACGTTTATTTTACTTGAAAAAGTTAAAATTTATAAGCGGGAATTTTTTTTATCCACTGAACCATCTCCACAAATTAGCTAAGAAATTAGTTGTGTATAACAAAAAATATTTGTAATTTTCTTTTGGAAAAAAGAAAAACTTTATGTTCAACTGGATCCTTAATATCTACTTTTACTCAAGCCAAAGGTCTATCAAAACAACCTCTATATCACCCAAAATAGGATAAGGTATGCTTACACATTATTCTCTCTAGATACCGCTTATGAAATTATACTGAATATATTGTTATTGTTGTTGGATCCTTAATACCAAAGAAAAAGTTTCTAATATTAATTGGTTATACATTGAAATTAGTTTTCGGATTGTTTTCAAGTTTGAAACAAATAGTGAAATTTTTTTCACTTACAATCAACTCTTTTGTACACTCAGTGTTAATAAAAATTTACCAGCAAATTTTTGTGTGGATTAAATTTTAATTAATTTATTTTATGAAATAATTAATGTGGCAGAGCATCTATGTTTTGGGGGGTTCTTGAAGTAATATAAGCATCGTGCAAGAATGTTAAGAAATGAGTCCTGCATCGCTCAGTGACAGATACACATGGAACCCCATCGACTTTCACACAATATTTAGTAGATTTACATAGGCAATTTAAAATTTTAGGGGCCGATTTGATAATGAATAATTTTCACTTTTTTGGGAATTGTATTCTGAAATCATAGTTGGATAGTACGGAATTGTCATAATTTTTTGGAATTCAACTTCAAGTTGAATTTCTGATTATTCCAAAATTCAAAAAAATTCAAATATTTTTTTCACTCTAAATCAGTCACAAAAATTCAATATCTTTTCAATATATATTCACGTTCAAATACAGTTTCAATTTTCAAATATGATTTTTTAACCTTTTCAATATTTTTTAAATTTCACATTTTTTTTATGTTCAAACCCACTTAGATAAGACCCATATCTAAACTCAATTTTCTTTTGAAATTTCTAAATTTTGGGTCCGCCCCGCCCCAGTTACCTACTAAGTGCGGGTTACAATAATTGCGGGAAACGGGAAGTAAGTAAATATTACAGTTTGGTAGAAAGGATAAACTAAAGATTATAACAAACTGGAATCAAGAACGATACAAACTCCTTGTGATTTGCTGAGTTGAGTGATGACACTTTGTCTTTAAGACAAGATTGCCCCGTAGATCTCCTTTTACGTTATCGGACAATAGTCTCCCAAGATACAACAACAACTTAACAAATAAGCAAAGGAAACTCAAGTGTTACTCTTGAAGAACTTTGAATATAGAAAACTTGCTAGAGAGGAAGAAGAAGATTTCAGAAAAATTTCTAAGTGTCTTGAACAATTGAGCCAAAGGCCTCAATTTATAGTGTAAGAAGATGGTCCCTCAACTAGCCAACTAATGGCATTTAATAGCCATGTAATGACACTTATTGAGGGGTTACATTCAGCCAAATAATGGCTGAATTCATGTGCCAAATAATGGAGATTCAATGCTCCAAAACCAGCTCAAAAGTCAGAACTTTCCCCATCTTCCCGTCGCAGCATTCTGCCTGTGAAGTGCTGCGGCTATGTGAATTAGCGTCGCGGCTCCGACGGTGTTGCGCCGCGACCCTTCACGGCTCCGCGACAATTTCTGACTCGTTTCATCTTACACTTCTTCCTTCGTTTACCAACGTGGAATACTTGTCATTTGCTCAGTAACCGTCCCTCATTCTATGTCTCAAACTTATTACTTACGTACCAAAATCTCTTTCACTAATAAAATTTGCGATACTTGGCACTACGTGTGCACGTGTGTGGAAATGACGTTTCCGACGTGCGGGGCTCCAATTGTTCGAGTCATAAATAATGGGATAAACTTAATTCCACATTAGTAAATTTTCAACAATCCTCTCTTGAAAGAGATTTTGGCGCACTCACATGGTGCATTTTCTAGCAATCTTTCAGCGGACTGATATTGCATCAGGAGAGGTAGCTTCAGCTTTGAACCTTCCATAGTTGAATACCATCAGACTTATTTACTGCGCGGTGAACGTGATGTCTTAAACCGTCAGTGTTTAGTGTAAGCCAAGTCAACATTACCAACACAACAACTTCTCTTACTCTGTTCTTCGTAATGTTTTGTCCGTTGTGGCCGTGAAAACTTCTTGGATTCTTAAGTGCGTTCATTTGAAGCGGCTTGTCCTCGTACTTAAATAGGTGGTCTCCTACAAGGTATCATGATATACCCCACT
Source organism: Anisodus acutangulus (assembly GCA_029783415.1). Taxonomy (NCBI): domain Eukaryota; kingdom Viridiplantae; phylum Streptophyta; class Magnoliopsida; order Solanales; family Solanaceae; genus Anisodus; species Anisodus acutangulus. The sequence goes on along the minus strand of CM056507.1, from coordinate 40,630,515 downwards.
TTACAAATGTTAGGAACCATTAAAAGTTTCCCCAAACCTAACCTCAACCGTTGAGGATCATTAAAGGTTTTTGAAACTTAACATTTACCCACACTGCAGATAACACTTAACGCCTATCGCGGGAACGACTTTGGGTTTATGTTCTTTAAAAGGATCATAACTCGAAGTGCTCTTGCTTCCACCGAAGCGCTCAACTGAACCTTCACAACTTGGTTTTTTCATTGAACCAAATTCATGGGATCTCCAGTAAGTAAAGTTGGGTTACCACCGTATTGGTCCTTAAAGCTTGGGTTTTAAGCCCATTCCCCTAGACAAAAAGAATATATGATCCTTAGGAAAGCCCTTTGTCAGTGGGTCCGCTATGTTATCCTTTAATTTTATGTATTCAATGAATATTATACCCGTGGTGATCAACTGCCTAACGGTCTTATGTCTCCGTCGAATATGACGAGACTTACCTTGTACATAGAACTATGTGCCCTTTCTAGAGTTGACTGACTGTCGCAGTGGATCATTACAGAATGTACGGGTTTGTCCCAACAAGGGACATCCTCTAAGAAGTCGTGAAGCCACTCAGCTTCTTCTCCTGCTTTGTCTAAAGCGATAAACTCTAATTCCATCATGGATCTGGTGATGCAAGTTTGCTTAGAGGATTTCCAAGACACAGCCCCACCACCAATTGTAAATTTATACTCACTGGTCGACTTGGTGTTCTCTATATCAGATATCCAGTTTGCATCACTATACCTCTCTAGTACAGTTGGATATCTCAAAAAATGCAACCCATAAGTTAGCGTGTATTTCAGGTATCGTAGTACCCGATTCAACGTCTTCCAATGATCATTACTCGGATTACGGGTAAACCTAGCCAACTTGTTGATCGCATAAGCAATATCAGGTCGGGTGCAATTTGTTATGTACATCAAACTCCCAATCACATGTGTATATTGCTCCTGGCATACGGGTGCACCACAATTTTTATCAAGTTTTTTATTTCTCTCCAGTGGTGCCTTTATTGGCGAACTATCAAACATCTCAAACTTTCTCAACACATCCTCGATGTAGTGAGACTGAGATAAGACCAGTCCGTCAGACGTCTTAGAGATCTTTATTCCTAAGATGACATCTATGATACCCATATCCTTCATGTCGAAGCATTGTTTCAACATGTTCTTAGTCTCTAGAATCAAACTAGGACTGCTCCATGTGATCAACATGTCGTCTACATACAGGCATATCATGACGAATGAGTCAAAGTTACCTTTCATGTAGACACATTTGTCACGCTCATTAATGGCGAAACCCTTCAATAGTAGAGTACTATTAAATTTTTCATTCATTGTTTCAAGGCTTGTTTCAGCCCGTACAGAGATTTGACAAGCCGGCAAACTTTCTTTTTTTGCCCTGGAACCACATACCCCTCGGGTTAGTTACCTAGTTTGTATATTTATAAATAACAATGTATTACTATATATTATACACAATAATGAATGAAAAGGCAGGAAATATATTCATTTATGGTATCAGCAGCCAAAACCCTAAAAAACCTTTCCCCTAGCCGTCGACGCCCCCCACCACCACCGCCGTCGGCCTCTCTCTCAATCTCTCTCCCTTTTTCCCTAATTTTCAATTTTCAATGGCTGAACAACCCAAATTACATCATGCTCTTGCTGTTAACAACATCAAGAACTTCATTCTCATTACTCTTGAGATGGAAAAAGTTAAGTATTCCTCCTAGGAGGAATTGTATCCGTTGTCGTATGTACAAAGTCATCGATCACATCATCCCTCCTAAATCAAAGCCCACTACCGAGCCCCAGGAGAAACATGATGGTTCTGATGATGAACTTTTGTCACGCTTAGATGCGGTTGTTCTACAATAGATCTACGACATAATTTCGAACTATATATTACATACAATCATTGAAACCAACACTACTGCACGACAAATATGGGAGCGATTGGAAAGTATTTTTCATGATGACAAGACACAATGTGCTTGTATTTGAAAAATCAATTGAAGGACATTCAACATGACGATTTTCCTAATGCGGCGGCCTATTGTCAAGAACTTAAGATGATTGCCGATCAACTGTCCAACCTCGGTGCACCGGTCACCAATCAACTATTGGTGATGCAACTCATTGCGGTTTTAAATAAAAATTATGATTGCGTCGCTACCATCTTCCAACAAAGCATGCCATTGCCTCTGTTCTATGAGGCTCGTTCGAGACTTATCCTTGAAGAAACTCGAAAAACCAAGCGGGCAGCGGCTAACGCGAGTAACGTCGATGTTGCACTCCTTACTACCGGCAACCCATATGCCGACACAAGGGGCTCGGTTTCTGATATCACCGACAAGCCAATGATCCGAAACGAGGTCCACACCCCTAGATAACCGTACTTGAGAGTTGGTTTATCTTCCTCTGGAAAATAAACCGTTGGGTTGTAAATGAATACTCAAATGGAAGTATAAAACAGATGAGTCTATATATAAGTACAAGGCCAGGTTGGTAGCCAAGGGCTATCGGCAGAAGGATGACCTTGACTATTTTGACACGTACTCCCTGGTGTCTAGGATGACGTCCATATGAGTATTTATTGCGATCGCAGCGTTGGGATAGCTGTAACACGTCATGCAGGTGGTTTATTTTTGTCTCAAAATGTATAAAACTAATTGTGCGGTACAACATACTTGCACTTCCCTAGTTGTTTCTTAGTTAGAGCTATTAGGCCTTGGAATTGGAACTCTAGGCTGTAGATTGTAAAGAATGGATTTTGGGCCTAACTCAACCCAAAAAGATAACTTGTAAAGTGAGGATTGTCTAAGTCCATGTTCCCATTTCATATCCGATGTGGGACTCTTAACACTCTCCGCACGCCCAGACCTTGGTAACTGGAGCGTGAATAATATAATTCGGGGGCCCAACATCGGTGAACAAAGAATTGGAATGAGTCTGGCTCTGATACCATGTAAAGAATGGATCTTGGGCCTAACTAAACCCCAAAAGCTAGCTTGTAGGGTGAGGATTGTTCAAATCCATATAAGGAGTCCATGTTCCATTCCATATCCGATGTGAGACTCTTAACACAGATGATCAGGTATTCAGATTTCAGACGCTAAATCACAAGCATAATCTTAATTTTCTACTAGTAATACCAAATTAAACATCTAGAAATCTTGTTTACTTAAGAAGATTGACTCAACAAATAAAATACTAATTTGACGAAATATATATAGTAGAATATAGAAATGCAAAACTGATAAAGCCGTGGAACACTATGGGCATTGGGCAGCTTATTTACAATGGTCCATGATGTGAGGAGAAACACTTTTCAGAACATGGTAATAATTGATCGGATGGGCGGAGTTAGGATATCGCAAGAGTTAAGGAGTCCGTAAAAACATTACATTGTATTTATAAGGTTATCATAGGAAGTTGCTAGTCTTATTGTGATTAAGTCAGATTAATAAAATGATCCTGCAGTTTCGAGCTTTGTTAAATAAGGCCATGCAAAATTATTAAGTGATAAAAGAGAATTACTTTTGTATTCTCTCTATTGGATAGATTAATATCGTGCTCTTGTGAGTAAATATATTCGATTTTGAATTTGAACTTTATAGGTTCAAATTTGTGATTCGACCAATTTCATCAAATTTAATTACTTGGTTCAGAAACTATTATTTGTACAGATTTGTGAATTTAAAACACATATACATAGCCAAAGGTAAAATCTATGATCAGATGAATCCATAGCTAATACATTGTATATGCCCCTGAATATATATATATATCTATTTTGATATTGTTATTGTATCGCATCGTGCCGCTAGTGTTACATGTCCATCATTTATGTAGCTAGTTGATGTGGACCACTAGTGAAATTTTTTTTATCATTCAAGTCACTGATCCATTTACTCAAATCACAAAAACTCATTTCATTTTCGTCTCTTCTCAACATGTAAACACAGTATGCCAAACTCACTGTTGTTATGGATTCAGATGAATGAATAGCTAACACATTGTATATGTCCATGAATATATATCTATTATGGTATTGTTGTCATATCGTGCCACTAGTGTTACATGTCCATCATTCAAGTCACTGATCCATTTATTCAAACACAAAAACTCGTTTCATTTTCGTCTCTTCTCAACATGTAAACACAGTATGTCAAAACACATTAACTGCTGCTATGGATTCAGATGAACCAATAGCTAATACACTGTATACGCTCACAAATATATATCTATTATGATATTGTTATCGTATCGTTCCACTAGTGTTATACTTGTCCATCATGCATGTAGCTAGTTGATGCGTGAGATCAAGCTAAGAGTTGGACTTGTGTTACCTATCTTGACATTGATGGATAGGAAGGATAGACGTCCACAACATTCTTTAAATTCTCTTGATTCACGAACCAGTACGTACTACTTGTATTTTCTTATGGAGCATAACATTGATTCACTTCAGAGCGGAGGACCAATGTACCTTGACAAAAGTAGTGATGAACAAGTTGGCAGAACAGCTTACCAGGGGTGGACATGGTATGATATTCTATGGTACTGAAAATTTTGATTCAGTAATTTCAGTTTTTAAGATTACTTTATCAATATCTACGGTATTCATTCTCGCTATTTCCTTTTAATACTATTTTAAATTGCTTGTTCTAATGCCGAAGGTCTACCGGAAACAATATCTCTACCTCCAAAGAGGTCTGCGTACAATCTACCCTCCCTGACCCCACTTTATAGAATTTCACTCGATATGTTGTTGTTATTGTTGTTTATATCAATATCATACCAAATCGATGAGTTTTATAACATTTTCTCTCAATTTCAGGTTATGAACATCAGTGTCCGTAAGAGTGATAACCTAGTAGAATTACTAAAGTTGATCAGAGACCCAGTCATGAGATCTCAAATTATAGATCAAATTCAGGAGACCCCTGAACCTTCTCAAGGAAGAAAGGACATAGAAAAATCTAGTACCTATTCTATGTCAGAACTCAAGAAACAAATGAGAGAAAAGCAAGGTATAGCCAGCACCCCAAAGATTTGGAAAAAGAGATTAATAATCTCAAGCAGGAAATTCTAGATCTAAAAAGGAGTAATATTATCCTTGATGCCAGGATAACTAATATCGAAGGAAAAGGAAAAGCTAAGGTTATAGAATCAGCGGCCTCAGTAGATGATATACCAGATTTTGACAATCTGTTAATTACAGGAGCCACTGATGATACAGGGAATTTCCTCCAGACTCTGGAACTTATTACTTCCCAAAAGTTTTATATCAATATTAGTCTTTTACTCGATTATAATTTCAAAAAAGACTTTGTTGCTCTTGTTGATAGTGGGGCAGATGTTAATTGTATACATGAAGGACTTATTCCTTCTACTTATTTTCATAAGACTACTCATAGTGTCCGATCTGCTAATGGACAAAAATTACATATCATTTTTAAATTACCCAAAGCTTATATTTGCCATAATGAAACTTGCATAGCTGAAAGTTTTATTTTAGTAAAAGATATTTCTAGCCAAATTATTTTGGGCACTCCTTCTATACAAAAGCTTTTCCCTATTACGAAAATTGATAAGAAGGGTATAATAGGTATTTTTAATGAAACCCCTATTATTTTCCAGTTCATAACTGAACCTTTCTCCAGAGTTTTAAATGAACTCAAAGATCGGCTGAGCCACAAACATCAACAGATTAGTTTTCTAAAGAAAGAAATTTATATTTTTAATATTGAAGAACTTCTTGCAAATCCTAAACTTCGCCAGAAGATTGATTTTATACAAAACCAATTTTTTATACATGTTTGCAGTGACCTTCCGAATGCTTTCTGGGATAGAAAGAAACATATTGTTTCTCTGCCTTATGAGGATGATTTTAAAGAGGGTAATATCCCTATTAAGGCCCGACCTTGCCAAATGAATTCTGAATATTTGGAGTTATGTAAAAAGGAAATTACTTCTTTATTACAAAAAGGTTTGATAAAACCTTCAAAATCTCCATGGTCATGTACAACATTTTATGTTAATAAACATGCTGAACAAGAAAGGAGAGTTCCTAGGCTTGTTATAAATTATAAACCGCTTAATAAAGCTTTGAAATGGATTAGATATCCAATTCCCAACAAAAAAGATTTGCTTGATAGACTTAATAGCGCTATCATATTTTCTAAATTCGATTTAAAATCGGTTTATTGGTAGATCCAAATAAAGGAGGCAGATAGGTACAAAACTGCTTTTAATGTACCTATGGGACAATACGAATGGAATGTAATGTCGTTCGGATTGAAAAATGCCCCTTCAGAATTTCAAAATATTATGAATGATATTTTCATGCCTTATAGTAATTTTACCATAGTCTATATAGATGACATTTTGGTATTTTCAAATGATATTGAAACTCATTTTAAACATTTGAATTTATTTAAAAAAAAATCATTATTCAAAATGGGTTAGTTATATCAAAACCTAAAATGATACTTTTCCAGACTGCTGTACGATTTCTAGGCCATAATATAGAAAAGGGAAAAATCATTCCTATTAATAGGAGTATTGAATTTGCTTCAAAATTCCCGGATATTATAACTGACAAAACCCGGCTCCAGAGATTTTTGGGCAGCTTAAATTATATCAGTCCTTTTATAAGGGATTTAGCAAAAGACATAACCATATTATATGAAAGGCTGAAAAAAGTTCCTGCTCAATGGACAGAGAATCATACTCAGGCTGTCAAAAGGATTAAGGATAAGGTTCATAACCTTCCTTGTCTTACTCTTGCCAATCCTACCTGGCCAAAAATTATAGAAATAGATGCCTCAGATATTGGTTACGGAGGTATACTTAAGCAATACTCTCCAGTTAATAGACAGGAGTATTTAATACAATTCTATTATGGCAAATGGAATATAAGTCAGAAGAATTATTCTACAGTTGCAAAAGAAATTCTAGCAATTGTAAAAAGTGTCTTGAAATTTCAAGGCTATTTATACAATCAAACCTTTATTATAAATATTGATTGCCAGTCGGCAAAATTCATGTTTAATAAAGATTGCAAGCATGATGTTTCTAAACAGATGTTTGCTAGATGGCAGGCTTTATTAGCACCATTTGACTTCGAGATTCATTATAAAAAGGATCAGATAATAGTCTGCCTGATTTCTTGACTAGAAAATATTTGAATTCATAAGTTGAGAATTTTTTATACAGGATGATGAGGCCAAACTGGCCAAGCGACTCAAATTATAGAGGTCGTGGTGGCAGAGGAAGAGGAACTGGGCGCGGTCATACGATTGTCCAGCAAGGAAACAAAAAGCTTGTATCACAAGCAGGGACTTCGGCAGTTGATAAAGACAATCCTTTATATCAACAGTTCATGGATTTCATAAAATTCAAAGGAGAGGGTAATAACCCCCAACCTTCAGCACAGCCATCATATGCTGAGGTAGCTCATGACAAGCAAGATGACAACGAAGGATACGAAAAACATGATAAGAAGGATGTTATACTCTTCCTTGATAATAAAGATCTGGAACGAAAAGATGAGCCATGGAAGCTCATGGAAAGGTATCTTGAAGCAGGGTCATATCCCATCTTGACTTATAAGTCAAGAATGCATTTTGAGACTATTCTCACCACTACAGGGTCAGCTGAAATTCAGCACTATTTCCCTATGCATACAAAAAAAGTTTATAACTTTTCAAAAATTATTATAAAAAAGATTTTTACTCCAGAAGATTGGGGATTTAGCACATCAAAAGAAAGGGAATATTTCCATCATGAACAAAGAATTCAGGTTAAATTTAACTATTGGGATTATGTAGAAAGTTTTCATAAAACTTTTCTATATGAAAATCCAAATAGGAAACATTCCTGGTTTATAAAGATATGTTCTCATGTTTATACTCAGGACATACCAAACTAGTTTTGGCATTGGTGGATTACATATGGTCCATCGGTTCATATTATGCCTCAAATTTTTAAAGGTTTATACACCGACTGGGTTGATGTTTCTCCAAAAATTATAAAATTAGGAGAACAAAAAATTGTCATAGACGGAATTGCTCATATGAACTTCTTCATAGAATTCTCCATCCCGTGGATCATGAAATGGTCAGTCGAAGTGGGTTATACCCCAGAGCAGATTCCTTGCTTGCAAAGAACCTATTATATCAGGTTCTGGAAAAAATTACTACAAAAAACCAATGACGGTATTTTGAATGGACAAGAACTTATAGACCAGATTACCTCAGCAATGGACGGTTATACTAAGCTGAAGAACGAACAACCTAAATCGGAAGATAATAGCCCTTTCCAGCATAATGCTAGAAAGATCCAACTTAAAAAATGAGTAATCTCTAAAGCTAATATAATATCTTCCTATATGGCAGAAGTAAAGTGAGATTTAATGAAAAATCTAGATGAGGAATTTCCCTCAGATATTTCTATGGCCTCAGTCCATACAGAAGAAGAAGACGTCCAGGACTCCCAGGACCCCTATGATGCTGATTTTGATATTCAAGAATACTTGGCAAAATTTCAGAAAAACATGGAGGCATCCTCCAGCTCAGGAAAGAACAAAGAAAAAGAAAAAGAATAATACACTCTGATTGGTGGACCTATCATAAAACGCCACCAGACAGACAGATAGAATCTACTTTAATAAAGTAGATGAATTATTGTACTAGTAGGGCCCATGAGTTTTGGCCGATATTTCTTTTTACTTTTTATCTGTCGGCCACCTGTTAGGCCACTATTCACTTTTGTAATTGTCGGCACTAGGCGGTGATATTTGTTGGAATCCATTATAAAAAGGATTCAGTAGTAAGGAAAAGAGGCAGGCTTTCGCCAACCACTCTCTCTCCACTTTGTACAAACGCTCTCTAAATAAAAGTTTAAGTTTGCTATACACCTCCTCTGGGACTGAGCACAACCGCCTCTTCTTAGGTATATTTTAATTTTTGAATTTTATTTTTATTTTATTTTATCATATATCCAGGATTAGTCCATGATCGGCTAAATCCTTAAGCTTTGAACCTATGTTATATTAATCTGCTTGGAATCATGGAACAAATGCTATAATATAGCGGATGATTCATGTGAGAAGAAACTAAGGTTGGGCAGAGAACAGTCCAGGCGGAATGTCTGAAGCTCAGGTTGATGATCCTATTGTATTCCGCTTAGCCATGGTGGCGTTAGGGTGTTTTGGATCTGTTCTGAGTTAAGACGGCCCTGACAGGACTGTTGATACCCTTAAATCATGCCTAAATAGTGCTTCTCTGTGTGATACACTGCTCATTTTGGTATATATATATATATATATATATATATATATATGCAATGTATATATAATTAAATACTTCGATACGGAATTTGATATTTTGATATTTTTATTTATAAATACCGGATACCAAATTTTTTTAAAATGCAAACCAAATATCGTATCAAATATCATAATATCGAAAATTTCAAATTCGATATCTACCAAAGTATGGACACTCGTAGGCTACGGGCCGTAGCTTACCCAATATTATTGTCCTCCTTTCATTTAGGGTTCAAAAACCCTGATTTTTCACAGTTCATTTCAATAACACTGGAGTTTGATTATAATCACTTGAACATATATAGGGCTGCTCTCTATCGCTAATTCTTTTGACTCCTCTGTTAGGATTTACATCTCAAATCCTACCTAATCAGAAAAATAGTAAATAAGTGAAGAACAAATAACACACACAGATTTATAGTGGTTCACCCTCAATGCGAGAGCTACGTCCACTTTGTCGTTGCAAATTTTATTATAATGGAGTTTTGAGTTTACCATTCTCTCTTTCTCTCTTTTTCGACCACACTTCTAATAGAAAAACGACGCCCTAGTTTATATATAGTGAAAATTAGGGCGAAAATAATACAAGCCTAAAATCCCAAAATACCCTCCACTAAATAACATTACATCATAAAATTTTCAAGGGGCTCCGCCCCCTACTCCCCCGGAAGGGGGATTTACCACCCCCTTCCAGCGTTCCACACTCTGTGTAGGGTCTTTATAGTGTCGGCGGTGAATTAGGCTCCACAACTCAACAATCTCCCACTTGGAGACTACTTTCAATCATCTATCTTTATCTGCATGCATCTCCGATCCTCATCCAAGAAGTCCAACTGAAGTTGCACACAACTTCAGTTGATCATTCGGCACGGCCTTCGTCAACATGTCTGTTAGATTCTGACTCCCTGGGATCTTCTCAAGCATTAATACTCCATCTTCCAAACCTGATCTGATAAAATGGTGTCGGAGTTGTATGTGCTTCGTTCGAGCATGGTAGACCGGATTCTTTGCCAAATAAATGGCACTTTGGCTATCCCAATATAACACACTCCCCTCGTGGTCCTGATTTAATTCCCATAGAAAAAATTGTAGCCATATCATCTCCTTCGTGGCCTCCGTCACAACAACGTACTCAGCCTCACAACCAGAGAAAGTTACCATCTTCTGCAACTTTGAAATCCAACAATCACAGTACATCCGAAGGTGTAAACATATCCGGATGTGCTCTTTCTACTATCAATATCACCGCCATTTTCAGCATCAACATATCCCTGCAATCATATCTCTGACTTTCGGAAACACAAAGTTGAACTCGAGTTGCCCTTCAGATATATGAAAATCCACTTCACAACCTCCTAGTGTTTCTTTCCCATAATGCTCATAAACCTGCTAACAACTCCCACTGCATGTGCAATGTCTGGCCTCGTACATACCATCGCATACATAAGACTGCCAATAGCAGATGCATAAGGTACCGTGTCCATATGCTTTATCTCGTCCTCGATCACCGGCGACTGATCTTTTGACAAACGAAAATGTCCAGCCAAGGGAGTACTGACTGGCTTCGCATCATCCATGTTGAACCTCTTGAGAACCTTCTTCACATATATTTTTTGTGAGAGCTTGAGGCCCTTCTTACTTCTGATGATTCTCATCCCAAAGATTTGCTTTGCGGCTCCCAGATCCTTCATTGCAAATTCTTTTGACAACTTCCTTTTTAGTCTATCAATCTTATGTAGGTCTTCTCCTACGATCAACATGTCGTCAACATAAAGAAGCAGTATCATGTTGGAGTATTCAAATCTCTTGAAATTAACAACAGTGATCTGCTTCGCACCTTACGAATTCGACTTTCTTCATAAAGTTGTCAAAACTTCTTATACCACTATCTTGGAGCATGTTTCAGTCCGTACGTGCTCTTTTGAAGCTTGCACACCAGATTCTCTTTCCCTTTAACCTCAAATCCCTCAGGTTGTTTCATGTAGATTTCCTCATCTAAATCACCGTGAAGAAAAGCAGTTTTCACGTCCATCGGTTGAAATGCAGATCTTTCTTTGCTACCAGCCCAAGAATAGTTCTGATTGTCACCGTGAAGAAAAGCAGTTTTCACGTCCATGGTGTTCTTCTTTTATCCGGTAGACCCATTTGTTCTGCAATGCCTTCTTCTCCTCTGGTAACTCAGCTAACTCCCATGTATGATTTAACAATAGTGAGTCCATTTCATATTTCATTGACAGCTCCCACTTGATCGATTCATCAACTTGCATTGCTTCTTCGTAATATTCTGGCCCCCCTCTATGAGTGAGCAGAATATAGTTGGGACGGAGAGAACCTGTGAACCGTCTTACTGATCCTGGATGATCTGCATAATTCTGTGATCAGCGTCCGCTGATTTATTTCAGAATCAGCATTTTCATCAACCCCTCCATCACTAGCTTCTTCCTCTGCCTCAGTAGTACCTAGATGTAGCTCGGGTGTCGAGAAGTCTCTCAAATCAACTGTTTCTGATTCCTTGTTCTTACATTCTGAGCTCTCCTGAAACTTGTCCTTGTACAACACCTGTTCATTGAAGATGACATCCCTACTTCGGATGATCTTCCGATTTTGGTAATCCTAGAATCGATAACCAAACTCGATGTCACCATAGCTAATAAAATAACACTTCTTAGATTTCAGATCAAGTTTACTTCTAGCAATAGCATCAATATGAACACAAGATAAACAACCAGACACTTTCAGACGGTCCTCTGTTAATTAAGAAGGTTGCGGTATTGATTGCATCTGTCTAGAATGTTTTGGGCAGTCCAGCGTTTATTCTCATACTCCATGCACGCTTGTTCAATGTTCATTTCATCCTTTCCGCTATTTCATTTTGTTGTGGCGTTCCAGAGAATAGTCTTCAGCATCTTGATCCCATTATCAGCACAATACCATTTGAAGTCACCATCAATGTATTCTATACCGTTGTCGGACCTCATGCTCCTCAACTTGAGGTTTGTCTCATTCTCGACCATGGCTTTCCACCTTTTGAAGACAGTGAACAACTCGAATTTATTTTTTCATAAAATAGATCCATAACTTTCTGGTTGAATCATCAATGAAGGTCACGTAGTAATGTGATCCTCCGAGTGAGGGGATAGTGGCAGGTCCTTACACATCAGTGTGCACAAATTCAAGCTTCTCGGCCTTCAATTCTTTACCTGCATTTGAAAAACTTACTCGCTTCTGTTTTCCGAGAATGCAGCTCTCACACATATGATGGTCCACCAACTTCAGCTTTGGAATCATGTTGTTAGTCACTAAAAGGTTCATCCATTTCTCGCTCATATGCCCCAGCCCGCAGTGCCACATCTCTGTCTTCTTTGTGTTGTCAAGAACAACGACTGTATCACGATAGCTCGTCGTTATATAAAGAGTATCAGTTTTCTTACCTCGACCAACCACCATAGCGCCCTTCGTCACCTTCCAGGACCCGTTACCAAAATTAACATTATGTCCCTCATTATCAAGTTGACCCACTGAGATCAGATTACACATCATCTTTGGCACATGTCTGACCTTTGTAACCTTCCACACGTGTCAATTTGACATCTTCAAATTAATCTCTCCAGTATCAACAATGTCTAAAGGCTCACTATCTCCCAAATAAACTTTATCGTGATTCCCAACAATGAAATTCGTCATTATATCATGATGTGGTGTAGTGTGGAAAGACGCTCCTGAGTCAAGCACCCAAGTTGATCGGGCTGTCAACAGACAACAACATCGCATCGCCAATGTCTTTAGTGGCAGTATTGATTCCACTCCTCTTGTTGTCTTTCTTCTTCGGTGCCATGCAATTCTCCTTCATATAACCTAGTTTCTCACAGTTCTAACATTCAAGTGTTCGCCCGGATTTGGATTGACCCCTGTCATTCCTTGACTTTGACTTGCCCTTATTTCGGTTGTAGTTTCTTTCATAATTTTTGCCTCTGTTCGCCTTTTTTTAATATCCATAGCTCGGAGGGTTACTCGAATCTCAACATTCAAAGTAGAACTTGTCGATGCTTCACCAGAATCTATCCAGCGAACCTCCTCGGCAAGGATATGATCTCTAACATCCTTGAATTTCAGTTTATCATTGCCAATAGACTAACGGCTGCTCTCATCGGCTTCCAGCTATTCGGTAGAGACGCCGGCAAAATTAGGGCCTGCACTTCATCATCAAACTCGATTACAACAGATGACAATTGATTAACAATCGTGTTGAATTCATTCATGTGCATCGCATTAGGAGCACCTTCCTCCATCTTTAGATGAAAGAGTTTCTTCATGAGAAATACTTTATTGTTTGCAGAGGGTTTCTCATACATGTCGGACAGAACATTCATCATGACAGCGGTGATCTTCTCATTCGCCACGTTGTGAGCAGCGTTCTTTGACATCGTCAATCGGATTACTCCCAGAACCTGTCTGTCAATGAGATTTCCAATCTACATCATTCATCTCATCTAGCTTCGGGCTCAGTGGTTGAAATAGTCTTCAATCTACATTCTCCAAAACGCATAATATGTACCATCGAATTTCCCGATGTCGTGCACCGAACCATCTTCGCCTCCCATTATTTTCTGAATCACAACACAACCTATCGCTCTGATACAAGTTGTTAGGATTTACATCTCAAATCCTACCTAATCAGAAAAATAGTAAATAAGCGAAAAACAAATAACACACACAGATTTATAGTGGTTCACCCTCAATGCGAGAGCTACGTCCACTTTGCCGCTGCAAATTTTACTATAATGGAGTTTTGAGTTTACAATTCTCTCTTTCTCTCTTTTTCGACCACACTTCTAAAAGAAAAACGACGTTCTAGTTTATATATGGTGAAAACTAGGGCGAACATAATACAAGCCTAAAATCCCAAAATACCCTCCACTAAATAACATTACATTATAAGATATTCAGGGGACTCCGCCCCCTACTCATCCCCCTTTCAGTGTTCCACACTCTGTGTAGGGTCTTCATAGTGTCTGTGGTGAATTAGGTTCCACAACTGAACAATCTTCCACTTATATTTTAAATAATTGAACCCAAAAGTTTAGACGACATGTTACGTAATTTATGGAATAAAATTGATAACCTCTCATACGATACCAATTTATAAACAATTTGCTTACCTTAATTATCTCATCCTAATTAGGTTTATACTTCCTTGGTTTCAATTTGATATTCTTTATCTTTTTTCCGTCCCCCCCAAAAAAAGTATATATCATTGTATTTACAACTAGCTAATTTTTATAATCACATTTTTCTATTGACGTCACAATTTGCAAGCTCACAACTCACAAGATGTATAAAACCAATTGTTTGGCTTCACTGTATAAGGAAAAATTTGCATAGGCAGTCTGTTTTGCAAAGCGTTATTTTTCAGCATTGAAATCATCATTGTTGCAACTTTCAATAAATGGGATATTGAATTTGGAATATGAAAATTGAGTTTAAATCAAGTTCAAACTTCAAAAAACTACTTTCAATTTGAACATATATATATATATATCTAAAGCTTCAGACATAAATGTTTGAAGTTTGACCTTGACTAGCCTAACTTCAGGCGAAAATGCCGGAAGTTGCTTGCACAAACAAAATGTCAAACTTCAAATGAGATTTTTTGCAACTTTGGTCAAATACGCTTTAAGTTAGTGCAGAAGTAGCTAAACTTACAAAAAAAAATTACGCTACAGCTAATCAGCTATTATTTAAATGGTGACCCAAATGGGGTTGTCTGTGCACTTGATTTCTCCTCTCGCGTGTAATATAACACTGTGAGGTCATTTTCAGGAAGAGAGCATTAAACACAATAGTAAGATATAAACTAAAAAGGTATATGTAGCATCCTAGTACATGGTCAGGGAACGAGTTCTTAGGTACAAATAGTGCTGTCTTATACACCTGCATGCACATTTGACATTACATCCAACAAAAAAGGGTAAGAAGTATAAAAATCAAATCAACCAAAAAAAAAAAAAAAAACACAACAACTAACTACAGAGATTTGGTATGCACACACCACCATCTGGATTTTGCTGTTCCTTCCATATCCTTCCAGTGACTCGAAGTTTCAGCTCTTTCCGGTCACCACCAGAAAAGAAAAGTGCCATGTTACGCTGGATTATAAGACCATCATGACTGTCCCTGACCTTGCGATGGCTATCTCGGATACTTCTTGGGGTACCCTCCCATATGAGCTTTCTACCATTTCCTCCTACCTCTAGACTGTAGCTGTAATTGCGGGCATCCGTTTCATCACCCATGAATCGTAAAAATGCCATATAAACAGGGGCCATCCCAAGCTGGAAGGCCTCGAAATGAAGACAGAAATACTGCCCAAAACAGTGGAAGACCTGATAAAGGAGTAGCAAGATCTGTCTGTTAAAACAATCTACTTTAATGAAGTTGTTGTGAGACTAAACTTGGATACGTCAACAAAAGCATGAATGTGATACAAGTATTTCCTAATCCTACAGTCTTGGAAGGAACGGAACAACAAAGGAGAGCAACCATATACATTGTACAGAATGCAGCCCTCAAGCAGATGTCGAGGGACTCTAGACTAAAACTCAATCAAGAGACTCTAGGAAAAACTCAATCCCAAAGCATGCCTCAAAAAACTCATCCCAGCCTATCTCATATTAGAATCTGTCAAAGCAAAATGTTCTAGGCCTCCTGAAAATGATAGGATAGAATACAATGCCCACAAGGTGCCATTTTCTTTATTCATTATTGCAATAAATTCTGTACCTAATTAGATCAAAATATTTTAACCTTCCAATAGAAAGATTTCAAGTATGTCCAATAGATGCCATCAAAAGTATATATTGATGTTGATTTCATAGATAGTCACTCAACTTTCACTTTATTGCACTAAAGTCACTAAACTATTTTTTGTTACAAAAAAATCACTCAACCCTTCATGAAAGTCACTAATCTATTTTATGCAACCAACTTTGCCTAAGGCTCAACTTTGCCTAAGGCTCACAGAAAGTCAATAGGAGGAGACAAAAGTGATATTTTATGTGATATTTCGGTAAAGTTGAATAGCTTTTTGGTCATAGAAAATTGTTTAGTGACTTGTTGTGATTCTTAAATTTGAGTGTTCTTTTTGTTACAAAAAATAGTGGTGACTTCCTGCGATATTGAGCAAAGTTAAGTGATGTTTATGTTACTAAAAATAGTTTGGTGACTATGGTGCAATTAATAAAAGTTGAGTGGCCATCTACGAAATCAACCCAAGATTGGCCTACTAAGAAAAAGAGGCAGGAGTAAAGGACGTGTTTTTTTTAGTAATGAGGAATCCAGGACATGTGTTGTGACAAAACAAAAGGAAAAAGAGAGAACATTTGGACTACAAAATATAAAGCAGGTACTCCAAACACATAAGAAATGACATAGGATATTTTGGCATCCAACTGTTCCCTTGTCAATAATTCATCCATAAACTTGTTGCAAGTTCATTTTATAGCATTCGGGTGTTTAGTGTGAACTTAAACAGCAACTACATTATACAAACTAATTATTAGACAGCAACAAATATGATATTATTTGATGCTAGCTATCACTTAATTCCCAATAATATAAAAAGTTAAAGTTACCGTCAACATCCATGTGGCATTTTCTACTTCACGAGGATTAGACTTCACATAACGATGGTTCAACGTGCATCCCGTGTGCATATCCACTTTGTGGTCATCTCTTAAATGCGTAACCAAATAAAGGATGTCCCCAGTCACTGAGCACTCTGAGCCAGCATATGGGCAACTGTACGGTCTAAAATTGCACAACATCTCATGCTTGAGTTTGCTGTAATATGGGAATATTTCTGGGCACCCCAAAGAAAAATATTTGCATGGCAGTTCAAGTGACTCTGCCACCTTCTCTAGCGCTAAACACCTTATATCACCAAGCTCTTGTCTGCATGTCGGACATCTATTGTGCACCCTTGTTTTGCAGGTAGAACAAAGTGTGTGCCCATTGTGACACTGCAAAACAAACAAATTTTCAAACTGACTACTTTAAGTCCATTCAGATGGAGTTAAAATTCAAAGACTAAATGAACAATATGAACCTTGATATATATATTAAAGTTTATCAGTTGATCTAGCCAGTTTTGGAAATACATATTTTACGGGCATCTACTTTATCCCAAAGAAAACCTCCGCACATCTAGAAAGAGTTCATGCATCAATGTGAAAATTTAGGGAAAGGAGGCAAATATTAAAATTCATCCCTCAGTAGTCATACAGCACAACATTCTATTGGCACATACATTTCCAGTATTCTGATGTAGCTCTAAGTCGCAATATTCTAAGCCTTCACATGTCAATCAGATAAATATCAAAGAAAAGGGCAGCACTTGGTATTACGAGAACAGACAGCTCCCGAATTTAGGCACAGTGAATATTTCAGGCATGAGAAGATTCATTATTATTATTGCTTTTTCTCTTTTTCTTTGGAAGGCCAACCATCTGATTTTTACAGGACACTAAATTTACTCAGTATTATGTAAAAAGCCATGTTCTAAAACTATCACTAGCACATACATATAATTGGTTCATTCAGAATTGATGATGTGAAATTATGCTCATCCATTAATTGTACTGTGCGGTGAAGAATAATGCAGTCAAAAGGAGTCACCTGAAATGGATTCCCAAGAATGTACCAAAGTGACTTGTCTGCTACTAGCAAAATGAAAAGAAAAGGAAATGTCTACTTCTGTTAAGGAATTCCTGGTGGCTAGCACCAACAACAACAACATACCCAGTGTAATCCCACAAAGTGGGGTCTGGGGAGGGTAGGATGTACGCAGACCTTAACTCTACCTTTGTGGGGTAGAGAGGCTGTTTCCGATAGGGCATTAACTAATATTTTTGGCATTAACTAATTTATTTTTTGATAAATAGGTATTAACCAGTTTCTGAAAAGGTCACATCAGATAATTCACCCGAAATGGAAATGTCTACTTTCTGATTAAATAATCCCTGACGGCATCCACCATTTCCTGGAAAGCTATATTGGATTATCTACCCTCACTCAGGTACAAGTCCTACACCTTGTCCAGCAATGTATAACCACTAAGTAAAGGACTTCAATTTTTTCAATGATTACATATGCATCAAGGATTAGCAGAAATGTTCGTTTTTCCTCCTTTCTATGTTTTCTGCTTCAGGGTTTGCTTCGTAGCCTTTAACAGCTGGACTAAAGTGGGATAAAATAAGCCCGTCTTCAGTGATAAAAATTAACTCGGGACTAAACTTTAGACTAATAATTCCTCCAATGTAGGATTACTATCTAATGGTAAAAAATATTTCTTAAAACTTTTGCACTTATTTGTCTTAAGGGTGGTAATCAAAATTTAATCGAATGTTAAATCAAAAGATCAGGATATCTTGTTATAAATTTAGAATACTAATAAGTGTGGGTCATCAACTTACAACCTAATGAATAGCATCCCTCATGTTAGTTCTAGTTTCAGAATCCTGCTTTCAACCAAATGACCCATTTAACTTTTACCTTATCGAAAAAAGAAAAAACCAAATGATCCATTACTTTTTTTTATCAAGTAAAAGTATATTCATTCATAATCATGGCCACGAAAACGACCGTATACAAGGAATATACCAAAAGGTAAAGAATCTACAAAATATGATTCTCTACAAACTCCATCCAATCTCCTATACAACTAGAAACTTTCTGTTCACACCAAAAGAAAATAAGGGAGCGGAGGCTACTCCTCAACTGAGAGAAACTTGACTCAACTCCTTCAAAAGCACTCTTGTTTCTCTCTCTCCATACTACCCACATCAATGCAAGCGGAACCACGTTCCAAGCCCTTCGTCTTCTCTTCCTCCTTCCATTCTTCCAACTAACCATCAACGCTTTCACAGTTCTTGGCATTGCCCAAAGAGTGCGGAACCACCTAAACATATCCCACCATAATCTCATGGTAAGCCCGCAATGTAGAAGAAGATGGTTCACGTCCTCGCCATCGTTCTTGCACATGTAACACCAACTGACGCATACAACCCTTCGCTTTCTAAGGTTTTTCGCCGTCAAAATCACTCTTCTAGTGGCTAGCCAAGTGAAAAAACACACCTTCCTCGGCACACTTGGGAGCCATATAGCATTACATGGGAAATCAACTTCCTCCCTAACCAAAAGTTTCTTATAAAAAGACTTCCCAGAGAACACTCCATTGTTTCCTAAGCCCCACCACCACACATTAGAATTATCCACCGGATTGACTTGCCTATAAAGTAAATCTATCAATCTTTAGAACTAGTTCACTTTTCAATCTTGAAAACCCCTTCTAAATCTCAAATCCCAAAAAGTCTCTCCACCTTGTGTCCCCCATAATTTGTTGAATCGTCAAGTCTCTTTGGCAATTCTGTACAAACTCTGAAAATCATTTTCAATAATATGTTCCCACACTAGTTGTGTCCCCAAAAATAAACCATCCCCATCTCCGACCTTGAATGAGATATTTTCGACGAAATTATCTCATCCCTTCATGATATTCCTCCACAAATCACAACCAAAAGGCAAAACGATATCCCTAGTTTTCCAGTCCCCTTTGGTGATCCCATATTTATCAATTATCACTCCCCTCCATAAGGCTTGTACCTCCACCCCCAACCTCCACATCTATTTGCCCAATAAAGCTTTATTAAAGACTTTCAAATCCTTAACTCCTAGGCCTCCCCATTTTTAAGAGATGTGACAATCTCCCACCGCACCAAAGTGAAGCTTCATTGCCCCATCCGTCGCAACAACAACTACCCAGTGTAATCCCACAAAGTGTGGTTTAGGGATGGTAAGATGTACACAGACCTTACCTCAACCTTTATGGGGTAGAGAGATTGTAGTGAAAGCAGGATTGCAAGAAAAATAAGACAATAAAATATCCAGATATAAAGCACATGAAGCAACACATAATAATACACAAATAAAGAATAAGGATCTACATGATACCTAAACAGTACCACTAAGAAAAGGGGGGAAGAGGAGAAGAATAGGCTAACCCCCCACCTCTCCCACACAAAGCGACAAAAACTCAACCACCCACTAACCTTCTATCCTAATTCTCAACCTCCAAATCTTTCTATCTAAGGTCATGTCCTCAGTCAGTTGGAGTTGTACTATGTCTTGTCTAATCACCTCCCCAGTTCTTCTTTGGCCTACCTCTACCTCTCCTAACTCTTGCTACCGCTAATCTTTCACACCTCCTGACTGGCGCATCCTCACACCTTTTTTTCACATGTCCGAACTAACTCAGTCTCGCTTCCCTCATCTTATCCTCCTTGAAATCACTCCGACCTTGTCTTGTATGACTTTATTTTTAATCATATCTCTCCTAGTATGACCACACATCCATCTGAGCATCCTTATCCGCTACCTTCATCTTCTGAACATGGACATTCTTGACTGCCCAGCATTCAGCCCCGTACAACAATGTTGGTCTAACCACCACTCTGTAGAACTTACCTTTCAACCTTAGTGATACCTTCTTATCGCAAAACACTCCAGTGGCGGGCCTCCATTTCATCCATCTTGCTCCAATACGATGTACATCATCATTAATCTCCCCGTCTCCTTGTATTATGGATCCAAGATACTTGAAGTTTTCTCTTTTAGGTATAGCTTTCGCCTCGAACTTCACTTCCACATCTGTCTCCTGCATCACGTCACTGAACTCTCCATGTACTCCGTCTTCGTCCTGCTTAACCTAAAATCTTTAGACTCTAAGGTTGTCCTCCAAACTTCCAGCCTATCATTAACTCCACTACGCATCTCGTCAATCAAAACTATGTTATCTGCGAATAACATACACCACGACACCTCTTGTTGAATATGTCGAGTCAATTCGTCCATCACTAATGCAAATAGAAACGGGCTACGGGTTGATCTCTGATGCAACCTCATCACGACCGAAAATTGTTCTGAATCACTTCCAATTGTCCTAACTCTGGCCTTGATACCCTCGTACATGTCCTTAATTGCCCTGATATAAGCCACACCTCTAGACTCCAAACATCTCCAAAGGACCTCCCTAAGGACTTTGTCACGTGCCTTCTCAAGATCAATGAACACCATATGTAAGTCTCTTTTTGTTTCTATACTGCTCCAACAATCTCCTGACATGATGAATAGCTTCTATAGTCGATCGCCCCGACATGAATCCAATCTGGTTCTCCGATACAGACACATCTCTCCTCATCCTCCTCTCTACCACCCTCTCCCAGACTTTTATAGCATGGCTAAGCAACCCCTATAATTATTGCAATTTCGTATGTCGCCTTTGTTCTTGTACAACGGGACCATTGTACTCCACCTCCATTCCTCAAGCATCTTAGCCATCCTAAAAATAATATTAAACAACCTAGTCAGCCACTCCATACCCGCCTCCCCCGCAATTTTCCAAAAGTCCACCGAGATCTAGTCGGGCCCAGTCGCTCTACCCCTCATCTTTGGAATACACCATATAACCTCTGCATCATTTATGCACCTACAATACCCAAAATCTCTACGACTCTCGGAATGCTCTAACTTCCCAGCACGATATCCCTGTCCCCATCTCCGCCTATGGAAGTACGTCTGTCATCTCCGCCTAATATGTGAATCTTCTATCAACACTTCGCCATCCGCCGCATCCCAAAGAAAATCTCTCTGAATCTTTTCCAACTTTTCAGTCACTGAGGTTGTAGCAAGAATAAAGACAAGTAATAAGTGGGAATGCTCAATAGTGTGCTTTTAATAAGAACTTTCTTCCCACCCTAGGACAAATATCTTTTCTGCCACCCTGCTAGTCTCTTCTCGAGCCTCTGAATAACCTGATTCCACACTTTGATCTTTGTTCGAGGCACCTAACAGTACTCCGAGGTATGTGGTCGGAAGAGCCCCAACCCTGCAATTCAAGACACTAGCAAGCAATTCAATGTCATTTACCTCCCCAATAGGGATAATCTCACACTTAAATTATTTTTATGCCCTGAAGTGAGAACTTGGCCTACGTAATCCAACTGGGTCACAAATGTGTCACAAAAAACCAAGACATAATCCGTGAACAACAAGTGAGACACCGATACTATCCCTTCACCCCCAACCGCCACATCAAAACCCTTCAAGTAGCCCCCAATACAGCTTTATCCATCATCCTTCTTAAGGCTTCCATGACCAAAATAAACAACATCGGTGATAAAGGGTCCCTTTGCCTCAAACCCTTCGAGCTCCCAAAAAAACCATACGGGTTTCCATTCACCAACACATAAAATCTCACCGAAAAAATGCAGAAATAGATCCATTTTCTTCACTTCACCCCAAAATCCCATTTGTAACAAGATGGAATCTAGGAATTTCCAGTTCACATGATCATAAGCCTTTTCAAGATCAAGTTTGCAGAACACACCAGGAACTCCTTGCTTTCTCCTTGAATCCACAACTTTATTAGCCACCAACGCTGCATCTAAAATCTGTCTACCCTCCACAAAGACATTTTGTAAAGTAGAAACAGTCTCATCCAGCACTTTTTTAAGTCTAATGAAAAGCACCTTAGCAATAATCTTGTAGATGCTTCCCACTAGACTAATAGATCTATAATCCTTCATAACCCATTAACTTTATCCTGACAATACTAAAGTATGCAAACACTATGGAATTTCGCTACACCAATTTAATCTACTCCAAAAACCACAGGTATCCCAAGTCTAAATCAATGCAAAATGAACTCCGAAATAAGTTACAAGAACAAGACTAGTTAAGTAATCTACACTACCAAATTCTGGACCGGTGTTAAATTTTCTTTATAAGCTCAACTTGTTCAATATACCCTCACACAAAAGTTCCTTTCAACTAACCATACCTTCTTTCTTGATATACATTAAGGTAATTATGTTAGTACCATATAATCAAATGCCAAATGCATGACCCAAGAAGGACCATTGAAGACCTTGCCCAATGAAGTAGTTTAATCCACTCAATGGTCCTACATAAGTCCTACCATTGACCTAAAGTAGGAAGTTTAGTGAATCTCAAGTGCACCTCGCCATACAACAACATACCTAGTGAAATCCCACAACGTGGGGTCTGGGGAGGATAGAATGTATGCAGACCTTACCTCTACCTGGTAGGTAGAGTAACTGTTTCCGAAAGACCCCCGGCTCAAGATAGGGCATAAGCGCAAGCAATGCAAAACAAAACAAAAGCAAAAGCAAAGCAAGAGATATGATCAGACCCGGTCAAAAACAAATTAAAGCAGTATGAAAATCCTGATATCAAAAGCGAATAAGCCATCATAGCGCATTCTGAAAAAGTAAGCAGTAACTAGCGCAGGTAAATAAGCTAAACAAAGTACACTATGAAAATGCTGGTATCAAAAGCGAATAAGTCATGATACCGCATTCTGAAAAAGTAAGCAGTAACTAGCGCATGTAAATAAGCTAAACAAAGTACACTAAAGGACACATAA
Source organism: Anisodus acutangulus (assembly GCA_029783415.1). Lineage (NCBI taxonomy): Eukaryota > Viridiplantae > Streptophyta > Magnoliopsida > Solanales > Solanaceae > Anisodus > Anisodus acutangulus. Next base: position 40,606,673 of record CM056507.1, on the reverse strand, counting down.
AGGACACTAAAGGACACATAGCAATAAAAATCAAACTACAAGGGACTATAAAGCAATACTGTGCCTATTAGTATGATAGAAGTGCACCTCGCCATAGTGTTGTTATATTAAATCTCATTACCTAGAGCTGACATTGTCTTTTGGGTTTATTAATTTCATATCCTCATACATATTTGATACACAGCTGAAACGTAATAAGGACGATCAACGGATTCCACAAGCAGCAAATCTTTCGTTCTTCTATTTGTCCAATTTTAAGGGAACAAATCACAAAACTACGGGATCCGCTTCAGTTATTCACCAAAACAGTCAACAGTATACAGTGTATTCAATAAGAAAAGCACCACATTAATCTGCAGTCATCTTCAACAACTTTTCCGCCTTCTGCAATTGGTAAAACACTTAATCAAGTTTTGTTGACTGTTCCATTAACCTTGCTACACCATAATCATCATATCATGCTTCAGTCTGTATTTAAAACTTTCTCAGCACCCCTCAAGAGAACCAAAATGAGCCCAGGAAAGTTCCAAAGCAACCAGCTTTGAAGTGATTAAGTCGTAAGAGCACAAACCAACCTACTGAGTCCAACTCATTGTCATCATTATCCATCTACAAGATAGCAAATTGATATATTTTTCACAAATGAAGTTCGCATTCTAACAGCAAGAGACCAACTCTTCACATACTCTACTAGTGGCATCCAATTCCTCAATGGTGTTTAAAGCACAGACATACCCTGACAAAATTCAAAGGGCCTATAAACAGAAATCTATGAATTCAATGTCTACTTTCCTTGTCATCTCCAAATTAACTAGTCCTCTAGAACTTACCCAACACAATTAAATTACATAAAAAGACTTCATTTCTCCCTCAAGTACCAAAAACCCTCTATATCCATTCTACTCCATTTGGGTCTGTTTCATTCCAAAACTCAATAATCTTCTAATCAAACAAAGTCAAAAGATACAGAGAAAAGAATTAATCAACAACAACATACCCAGTGTAATCCCACAAAGTGGTCTCTGGGGAGGATCGAATGTACGCAGACCTTACCCCTAACTTGGGAGACAGAGAGGTTGTTTCCAAAAGACCTACGGCTCAAGAGAAAGCCTGACATAAAAGGTAAGATCATAGAAAAGTACTATAGATAAGCATTAATGAAGAAAAGTAACAGTAAATGCATCAAACTAATACAATAATCGAAGTACAACAAATAGCAGATAGTAACAGGAAATCGGTAACACTATGTCTACTAGAATTAATCAAAACCCAATAACAAATTACAAAAAAAAAAGTGAAGAGAAATGAAGAAAAATCAAACCTGATGAATAGGTGGGTACATAGAATTGGTACAAACAGGGCATTCAAGCAATTCATGAACACTAGTAGGGACAATTCCAATGTTATTATTACGCTTTCCAGAAGGGTATTGTTGATGAGATGAAACAGAAGATTGGATCTCTTCATCTTCAACACCATCCATTAATGATACACACTCAATGCTATCCATCTCCATTTCTTCCATTCAAATCATCAAACCAAAAACAAAAAAGATTCAAACCTTCTCTCTTAATAACTTGCAAATCATTAAAGGCACAAACTTTCTTGCACTTTTTTTTATTTGGAGGAAAATAACTGAAGGGTTCGGATCAAGAATTCAAAAGAAACGAACCCTTTTGCCAGAAATGGATGTTCTTTGCTTCTTTTTTCCTTCTTCTTCGAAGGCTGTCTGAGGAGAAGAGAGAGGAATAAGGATGGCCGTCAAATTTGTGACACAACTGTACTTGATCTTCATCTTACGGCTACTTATTTTTATAAGGAAATGATTTTTTGGAAATATTACATTCCTAGTGGAACTGCCTCTTGTGATGGATGTAATTATTGGCCAACCTATTTGATGTGATTTTTTCGCTTATGTGATACCGTGGAGTTTCCAGGAAACCATACGTATAATTTTACCATGAACCAATGTAATGGAAGTTAGAATTTTATTTATTAATTACAACTAATTATGATCCAAAAAAATATACATTTCTTTTAGGTAATAATTTATTTTTCTGGTGAAAATGAATCTAACTAGAAAATCAATTAGAAATTTATTTCTATAGGGTTTAAAGACAAATGAGTTGTATCCGATCCGAAAATTTCTTTACGAGTCCGGTTAAAGTTATAAATAATGAGGATGACCGATAAATAATGCAAGATAAAAAACAAGCTATGATTCGAGTAAGTAACAAGTAAACAATGGATCTTCGTGTATATTGCTTAAAGAAAATATTGCTTAGAGAAAATATTGCTTAGAGAAAATAATGCTAGGGTTACGAAGTGAGAAATGTGATCTTTCTTCCTTCCTAAGCTATCCATATATAAGTCAAGGTTGGAATTTTCTACCCCCAAAGTACGGATGATGTGACAGCTCTATGGCTTCAACGTTCGTGTATGTTGTAGCGCTTTCATCGAGACTGACAGATGTGACATCGGTTGGTAAGAGTGGGCAACAGCTGTAGGGACCTCCCGGATCTTCCGAGCCCCCCGGTCACACAAACTCCTCCAGATGCGCTTCATACCCAATACAAATAGTCCCCAACTTTTCGGGACCTTCATGGGAGTCTGCCCTTTTACAAATTTTATGCGGGGACCTAACGAAACGTCGCCACTCCTTCCATGATTAGACATCCTGTCAGGACTGCATTTAATGCACCATTTCGTTCATTCGGCGGGTCTCTTCAGAGGCAATGATTGACGTTTTTAGATCAGGCACGTATAACGATTCGTCCGGTCATTTTTAGCTAAAGACATTTATTTGCTTGTTTGACTCTTTTTGTAGACTCTATGTGGGATTTGTGATGTGCGGGGATGGATGGCACAGATCCTGAGGTCTATTTATTTGAGTTTCAGATGAAAAACTCAAAACTAGAAACTTAGAGTTGGATAGTTTGACTGAAAGTTGACTCTTAGCTAAATGGGTTCGTTTTTGGGTTCCGTCTCTTCCGATAGTTCCGGAGGGTCATTTATGACTTAGTCGAGTCATTGGTTTGCTTTCCGAGGAAATCGAATGTATTTTGTGGATTTAGTTGTAAAGTTTGGATTTTGGTTTCTCTCGGACGATTGTTTAGAAAAGAATTCCTTAGCTCGTTTAAATGGAAAATTGAGGGTACGAGCAAGTTCGTAGCACTGTTTATCTTATACGAACATAATTGCTTTGTGTTTAGGGGGCCTCGAGAGTGCTTCGAATGTTGAATGTGAGTTTGAGGTTGTTTTTTTTATTGTTGTCTAGTGTCCGCCTCAGCGGCACCAATGTCTGCTCCAGCGAGTCCGCCTCGGCGAGAGGTTGGCTCGCCGAAGCGGGAGTTGAGAGATTGTGAGTTTCCATCGCAGAGACGAGTTCACTATGGCGCTGAGGTGAGGTGTCAAGTAACACTGCCACAACGGGGTTTTGTTTGCTGAAGCGAGTCCGCTTCAGCGGAGTCGATTCCTCAAGGGCAATATATTTCTTCAGGTGTCTTATTTATTTCATTAGGTCAGGATTCTTTTTCCCAAATAGCAAGTCTCGAACTTAAAGCTGTCGTAGAGCATTTTTCAGAGGTTTAAGAGCAAATTCATCATTGTGGTAAGTGATTCTTCCTTTGTGAATTGAGTTTATGCTTCTAAGTTCTTTACTAAAGGTGATATAGTATGACTATAGAAAGATGAGTTATGCTTTCTTGTGAGAATAAGAGAGTTATGTTATTGATTAATGAAGGTTTATGGATTAGTTTACTTGTATTATTATGAATTAGTGATGGTTATTGTTAAAGGATCATGTTTTAAGGCTTAATTTGGTTATGGAAACCTATTTCATTTGGAGAAAATTTCTAAGATTTCAAATTGGGGATTTTATATTATTGCTCAATTGAGAGTTCAAAAGTGTATATATTTCTAATTAACTTAAGGATGTGACTACCTAGTATGTATTCTTGGTAATTGTGTATTAAATATCGAGTCTTGGTAGTGTGGGCCCGGGATTGGTATTTAAAGTCTTGTTTTATATTGTGTAAGTTTGATATTAACGATATAATATGCGTGAATAGACTTCAATTATCACGAGAAGCAGAGGAAGGGCAAGGCTATCACCGAGGCTTGATTGCGTAGCGCTCCTGTTCGGCCCAGAGGTAGGCTACGATTTAGTTTTTCGAGACTTCGATAGAAGTACATAGTAGTTATAAATGTTGAGGGATATTGGGCGTGTTTGGGTGTCCTACTTAGACGGTTGTAATGAACGGTTGAGTAGGTACCATTGTTGAACTGTGTTGATGGGTGATTTGGGGAATCAGCCTTAAGTTGATTCCGATTTCTGTTATGTGGGTTTGTCATCATTATGTGGACTTATCGCCATACTTGATATTGTCGTATATATTCATCACACATGCTTTAATATGATTTCTTCATTGTACTTGGATTATTGTGGTTGGACTGTTTGATATGATATCCTGATTGTACTTGAATTATTGTGTTTGGACTGTTTGATATGATAATCAGATTGTACTTGGGTTACTTGTTATTGAATTCTAAAAGTATGTGTTATTCATCTTGGGTTACTTGTTGTTGAATTCTAAAAGTATGTGTTATTCATCTCTTATACTTGGTTCTGTCTTATACATTCTGATTTTTTATCTTGTATTGTCATTTGCATTCATAACACTCATGGTTCTGTGATATTGATATGAGTATGGTATGTATATGATGTGGGCCCAAGAGGTCGAAAGGGTAAGAACACTTATGAGATTATGGCAACACTGAGATGATATTGATACGCAGGGATCGGAGTTGCACACCTGCAACATGATATTATTCAGCCAAGAGATGAACTCCGTAATTCAATGAGATATTCCGGAGCGAATGGGTACATAGATTTTACGGGTCCCTCATGGGTCATGACCATGGAAGACGTCGAGATTCCATTTCTGACATATTTGTACGGTATGGATATTTGGCATTGCATTGCACGACAGGGCATCATATTAAGCAATTCGTGATCCGATAGTTGTTTCCAGAGCGGATGGTATGAATTGACTTTGCGGGTCCCTCATGAGTCATGACCATGAAAGATGTCGAGATTCCTTCTCTGGCATATTGTGTATGGTATGGATAGTTGGCCAGTACATTGCATGGCATCATATTTTATATACATCTCATTGTCTTGATTATTTGTTGTTGGGTATTGTGGATCGAGTCATTGCCATGATTGGGCTTGTCTCCGTGGATACCTGGATAATTGGATATGTGAACGCTTGGATAAATATTGAATTGGTTGCCATATGTGGCTTAATTTCTTATGCATAGGTTTTGTGGGTATAAATTTTAAGTCTAAGTATTTGATGTCTACTACTAATGTGGTCGGAAGTGTCAATATGTCTGGATTATTGTATAGATCCAGATAAAATATGTGCATTGTGTGTTGTTTATTAATTAATCATGTGATTGAGTATTGAGTCTAGTAAGGAACATGTGATAAGTATTGTCATTGGGAAGGTAAACGTTGAATGATCTATGTGTGTTAGACTGTAATTTTATAGAGACTTAGCTAAATCCAAAACTAAGAATAATAGAGGAGTTAATGTCAGCATGGTTAGCTTAAGTGCAATATTACTGGAAAGCATTCTAAAAGGATTGTCGTGATCTAAGTGTTGACTTGTTTATTGATGTGTTAAGGTTAGGTAAGTGGGGTTAAGCTTGAATATGACTTAGACACGAGATTACTAGTCGGTGGGTACTATGATATTAAGGTCCCTGTATATTTGAATGGATTGATTGTACTTAAATGTGAATGGAACCTTAACTGAACATTATGACTTATTGAATCAGTGTATTGATATGTGTACAACATGACTTATATGAGATACTAAACTGTCTAGTATAGGCTTATCTGGTGTAAACTTGATATTTATCTCTGTTATGTATCTTCAGTCGTTGTTGGCCTATGATGTCTACGGGAGTACGTTGTGTACTCATGCTACGCTTGTTGTATATTTTTTATGTAGATACAGGCCCCTCTAGTAGTTTGCGAGCTCAAGTATGAGTCCGGGCAGATGAATTTCGGCATTCTAGGGTGAGGATGCTGCTTTCATCATGCCTTGGATGCTTATTCTCTTACTATGTCTTTACATTTGGATTCGAAAGACGTAATTAGACTTTTTGATTATGTTATTCAGTTTCGGCCTTTGTTGCCTTCATTCAGACTTGTATTATGTATTAGTGCTCTTGTATCACAGACCAGATTTTGAGCGTGTATTGATGATTTAATTATATTTTCGTATTTCTTTCATATTATTTTGTTTATATGTGAAGTGGTTCGCCTACCGGTCGGAATGTGTGGGTGCCACCATGATTCTCGAAAAGGGGTCGTGACAGCACGTCACTTCACTATTGAGGCTAATAATTGCCCCTTTTGGCTATTTAAGCAGGCAATCCATACCTCTTCTTTCCACACTTTCTCTCAGCCTTTGATTATCTTTTCCTTAGTGCACCAAATTTATCTTCTTTTCAAAAATCACCAACCAATGTCTTCTTCATCTTCATCTTCCTCCGCACTTGAGGACCAACTAATTTTCCTTTCCAGGGAACAAACGAGCAGTGCTTTTTCTACCCCTTCTCGTCGTCGGGCCACGACATCATTTGCTACCCAAGAGATATACCTGGGCTCCATGGCCGCCGATATTATTCCAGTCAGTTTTAACTATGACAGGAACTTTCGTGCCAGTCATCAATATGAATCCGTCTAGGGTATATCCTCCATGATCGATGAATCTCTGATTCCCCAGGTGAGCATAGATTGCCAATGGCGACCTGACGTTGAGATTCCCCTTACTACCAATTCTAGTATCTCTCGGCATGTCTCGGACATGTCTATGGTGTGTACTTACCCATTTATTATTTGTTTCGGCCTCCATGTCCATGAAGTGATAAAGGCATTTTGTCGTCGCTATGACGTCTGCTTGGGGCAACTAGCCCCTCAAACCTGCAGAGTTGTTCGATGCCTGCAATTCTTAGCAGACCTCGCATGGATTTCTTTCACCCTTGATCATTTGATACATCTCTACTCCCCATGTGTGTTCCGTGGTGGAATGATTAACTTGGCCTTTCGCAATTCCCGGGGCCTCATTACTAGCACTGAATATAACCATGGTCGGGGTTGGTGCGATCGGTTTGTGATGATTCGTACCAGCCGTCTCCATAGTGTTGCTCATGAACCTTTCCCAGAGCAATGGAATAGTGCCCGTACGCAACTGTTTCCTCATCTTTTGCACCTTCTCCCTTTTTTATTCTTGGAGTATTATTTCTAATTTTGTTTTCCATGCTTTTGTAGCGGCCCCCGGTTGAACTATGGTTTTTCTGCCCGACATCTTTGGTTAGGTGATGGATATCCTGCATCCCGGGACGTTGAGAGGATATGGAGGGGTATCTCTGCAGATCGATGGAGGGGTAAGAGTCATTGTGAGTTTTTCGAATAAGTTCCTCTTTTCTTTAATAAATTATTTGCTAGTCATTCTTTTTTATGATGCGATTCTAACTTCTCATATATCTACAAGCCTTTCTGATCGAGGTCTTCCTCCAAGAAAGCTCTCTCTAGGGAGGATGCCATCACTTGCATTGCACAAGTAGCCGCCAAATCCAGAAGCAACAAGAAGCGCAGGCCCCCGACCGATGTGTGACATCGGTGCTTCCTCTTTAGAGGGGATTGGTTCACGGGTGAGGACGCGCCGCTGATTTCTCAGTTACTGGAATGAGGTAATGCAGAGTGTGGTGAATGTTGATGATGATAAAAGAGAATGTTAAGGACACGAAGGGTCCTTCTTTTGATGTGGTTACGGGTTTGAAGGGCACTCCGATGTCTGCTTGTTCGGGAGGCTATATAGACCAGCCTGAGGGTACTGGAGCCGGCGAGGGCTACCCTGATGAAGCGGGAGGTGTTAAGGGCTCACCTAATGATGCAAGCATCGGCCCTTCGGCTCCCCCACCACCTTCTGACAGCCCCAACCTTGGCCTGGAAGCTTCCCTATCTCATGTGGCCAACATGTTTCTCTAGGAAAGCCGAACGCTCTTCTTCTCTCTATATTTGTTTTCGCAGAGTGAGATTGTGTACAAAGACTTCTCATTTTCTTTCCTTCTTTTTTAGGTCCATGCTGCCGCTGCCTCAACTATCGAGTTGGTCGAGAACATGCCCTATTCTTCTTCTCGCAATGTGGAGATGCTAACGGCCGAGAATCATTGCATTCGAGTTGACCTCTTCACGCTCCAGTTAGAGAACATAGATCTTCAGGCTTTGAGGGTCTCTTTAGGACTGTAGTGGGAGGAGGCCAGGCAGGCCCTGGAAAATAAGGAAGATACTTTCCGGCACCTCATATCATCTTGCCAACTATTGTAGGAGAGGCTGACTCGGGTGTAGGCGGAGCGTGATGCTACCCGGGGATGGGTGCAATATTGGAGGCTTATCATGCTCGACTCAAGTCTCGTAACCATCGCTTGGGGCTTCACCGGGCAACTGATCAGAATAGGGCCACATTACTTCTGGACTACATCATCATTCACACCCGCTTCGAGGTTCTCTAGGAAGTGAATAAATGAGGAATAAACGTCCCTTTGGCTTTAATAGATACTGAAGTGGATTTGGAAGATCTTTGTGATGAAACACCCCACTTCTGATGCTTCTGCCGACTCCTCGGGTGGTGAAGATGCTCCCTCCTACTTAGCTATGTTAGCTTCTTGCGAGCATGCATGCATTTTCTGAATATTTTAGCCTGCGTGTCATTTATGTTTGCTTCATCTTGCTCTTGTTACTAGATATTTGGGGTCTGTTTACCCTTTTATGTTTTTGCTCGAGCCTTCGTGCTCTTTTTTGTTGGATATTTAGGGTATGTGTGCCCTTTTAATATATTTGCTCGAGTCTTGTTGCTCTTTTTTGTTTCCAAATCATAAATGATATACACTCTTTTACTCTCAACCTTGAATTTATATTTACGCTTTGACATGTGTTTTGTTTACAACAATTGTGGTCATAAATAACTTGTTGCCTTTTTTATTTAACACTTAACCGTCATGGTGTGACCGCTATGCCCGTCTTTTTGAACTATGTTCATATTCGAGTTTTGGTGTTTAAGTTAAGAGATGTTGATCGGTGCATGTTTTGTTTTCTTTTGCGTTTTGTGTTTGAGCTCATCATTCTTAACTCAATTTGAGCATGTTACTTCTGAAAATACTTTTTGTGATTTGGGAATTTATCTTTTATTGATCATCCAATTCATAATAAACGAAGGCCGTTTGATTTCAGTGTTGATAAGGAAAACGCGTCGACCTCATTTAATGGTACAAAGATTCATAGAACCTATACGCTCTGAGGCTCTGAGGCCGTGTCGTGTGTTAGAAGCAGTTTTGCAATGTCATATGGCTTCCGAGTCCGGTTTTTCCTTGAACGTTTTTAGTTTTAAAAAAAAGATGCCTTGTTGGCAACAATTGTGGAATAAGTAAGGATTCGTATATCATTCTTGAAGTTTTGATGGACAAATCGTCATGTTGATACATATTTTGAGATTTTTACAGGATCTTAAAAAGAAGTTCAAAAGAGAAAATTGGGCGAACGCATTGATTGCCAGTAGTCCCAGTCTGCATGAATATGTTTTCAATAAGATCTGTGGTTGATAGCCTCACTAATTTTCACGGACCCTCTCCCTCGTCACTTGAATGCGAGGTCCTGAAGAGGCAAGTGTCGGGTCATAACCTTCATGCTGGATTTTCTGATACTTTTGTCATAACGCTATCGGGGGTGTGATTCGCTTTTGGATTGTTGCCTCACTAAAAACCTTGCAAGGAAAATCCAATTGGAACAAAACCTTGGTGAATGAAAAGAGTGCAATGTGTATCTTTGGTTTTCCTTATTATGATAGGGAGATGTTCTTCCAAGGGCAGTTCATGTCAGGAAGAGAAAACAAGTTAATCAAGGATAAATGATGTAGAAATATGATCATACCTGTTATTCTTTCAAAAGTACAATCTTTCAAGTGGCTGGCGTTCCAGTTATTTTGCAGCTCCTTACCGTGTTCATCTTTGATCCGGTAAGTTCCCTTGCCTGCAATCCCTACTACCTGGTACGGACCTTCCCAGTAAGCCCCCAATTTGACTGTGTGGGCCTCTCGAGTTGCGAGCGTAACCCTCCGGAGGATGCCTTAAATTTGTTTTTTCTATTAAAATATCTTTCCATATTCTGCTTTTGTGCCACTACCCATATGAGGGCCAACTCTCTGCATTCTTCTAACAACTCCAATCTGACTTCAAATGCTTCTTTATTGGACTTCTCCGTGGTCCGAGTGTATCGAAGGATAGGCTCCCCAATTTTAACATGATTGATTCAATCTCATACTGTTTTAGGTCATATTCGGTGATAGCTACTTCAAAGGTTATAATATGCTTTTTTGTGTCTATGGTCCCATCGTATTTGGGTATGTCTGACATTTTAAACTTCTTTGGGATGGGCTCGGGAGCCGCGCTCAATTTGTAAGGTATTTTCCCATACTTTCTTACTTCTGCAACCTTCAAGATAGGAGGGACCCCAAGTATCTGGTTCATCCATTCATGGAGCTCATTTTCTAACATGGCAAGCCTTGTTAAGTCCGCATCTGGCATGACTGGCTCCACCTCTGTCTTTTCCGCATCGATTACGGAAGTCCCAGGCACTTCGGAAACCTCCGGGTTGTTTGAGGGACGGCTACCCGGTGTTACCCCGTATATGGAGTTTATGAGATTTTCCATATGCTCTATCATCGCATTGTTTGATGCCAAGACCACGGCAAAAGACACTTCTGAAGGGATTCTTCCTCTTTGTGCATCCCCTCCACCCTAGAGTGAAGACGTCTTTTCCTCTTTCTGGGTAACGCCCTTTGGGTCGCATCTCCCTGCTTTCTGCCGAATGGTCAAGGTCATTTTCCTCATTCGGGAGCTTGTTGAGGACCTCCCCTAGGGGCATTGCTACCTTTTCCCTTTCTTCTCTTGCATCTACCTTCGGGTGGTTCTCCTTGTTAGAGTCCTGCATATCTGCTGATTACGACCTCTGTGGGTCTCTTGTTCCGAGTGGAACGCTGCTCCTCGATGTGTTGTTAGTTGGTTCAGCCATGATTAGGAGTTATTTAACGGAATGGTTCTGAATAAGCGTAAGCTTGAGATTCGGGTGACGAATCAGGTCAACACCATAATTGTCTATCCTCACAAAAGGCGCCAAACTATTTTCCGGTGAAAATGGATCTAACCAGAAAATCAATTAGAGATTTATTTTTATAGGGTTTGAAGACAAGTGAGTTGTATCCGATCCGAAAAACTCATTTACGAGTCCGGTTAAAGTGATAAATAATGAGGATGACTGATAAATAATGCAAGAGAAAAAACAAGTTGTGATTTGAGTAACTAAACAAGTAAACAATGGATCTTCGTATATATTGCTTTGAGAAAATATTGCTTAGAAAAAAGAATACTAGGGTTACAAAGTGAGCAAGATGATCTTTCTTCCCTCCGAAGCTGTCCATATATAAGCCAAGGTTGGACTTTTCTACCCCCAATGTACGGATGATGTGATAGCTATGTAGCTTCAACGTTCGTGTATGCTGCGACGCTCTGATCGAGACTGACAGATGTGACATGGGTTGGTGGGCAACAACTGTAGGGATCTCCCGGATCCTCCGAACTCCTCCGGATGTGCTTCATACCCAATACAAAATTTATCCGAAACGAATATATATACTAAAATATGTATCTTTTTCATATACATTTATATTACTAATGGACCATGGTTAAGACTTAAGTGATATGTATTTTTGCTTTAATTTTTAACTGTTAATATTAACTTTATTGATCTGGCATAAATATTCAGTGCAAATAATTAATTGAGTTTATATAAATACAGATTTGATACGATTTTTTTCTCTTCAAATTCCAAGCAAACCTACTTATCTACTAGTACTTGCTTGACTCGCTGAAAATGACAACCCAAAATACCGTAGTCATGGTCCATGGAGGCTATACTTGCCTTTCTTTATGTCAAATGGAGAAAGAAGCGTTCCAAATCAAGCCAAACTTCACATTCTTTTGCTTTTTAATTTAATTTAAATATTATTTTGCATGGGAAAGTTGTAGAGTTAAAAAGGAAGTAGATGAAGAAAAGAAAGGACCACATGGAATTAATAGAACATTATACTTGTAAGATGCGATCACTCAATTGTAAGTTTTTTCAAGTTTCATGTATTGATAAATAATTTGAATTTAAATATATACTCCCCTAAGATGGTGCATAGTTTTTCTTATTCATCTTATTTTTGTTGGCATAAACTGCATGTTCTGAAGATCAGTATGTTTTCATTAGGCCTCCAGCTGAAGTGTGTAATTCACACTGGGACATTTGCACAAAATGACATTTTTGAAATGTTATCTCTCTGGAGTTTTAACTCATCATCTTCACTTTCCAAGCAGCCAAACAATATTCTATGCTCGAAATTAACTCTCAAAGATGTACCCAGTCTATTCCACCAGCATCCGTTTCAAATAAAATCGAATTTCCAAACTCAAGCGAGCTTCAATATTGGATTTGCCGGTTTATTCTCTGATTCCTCATGTATTAGCTATACATTCATTACAAAAATCAATTGACACTCCTCTTCGTAAATTTATATTGTATATAGATAGGTTAATTTTTTATGGAAATACATTTTATGTTGATTATATTTACTTCTCTATATTTTGAATTTTGAGTAAATATTCTGGCTCCGCCAATGTGACTAGCGAAAAAGGAAGCTGATTTTTGCTGTTAGACGTTGTAGGTGTTCATCTTAGCTTGCCAATAGTAAAATAGTTTATTAACAATCATCTTGTACTTAGATTTGGACATCAATGAAAATTCATACATTGTTTCTGCTCCTCTCCTCCTCCCCTCCTCCCCTCCTCCCCTCCTCCCCTCCTCCATTTGCATAACGAAAAGACAAATCCGTAATTTGCGGAACTATGTTATAATATGCACCTCTATACCAAATGGTTCCGTGATCTAGTGGTAAGGACATTGTAGTCTGAATTCAGTAACCCTGAGTTCAAATCTTGGTGGGACCTTTTGCTCATTTTTTTAGGATGAATTTTGGGCGTGATCAGTGATGATGAAGACATATGGCTTTTGCTTTATCTTGATTTGATGCTTGATTTTCTTATATAATAGTATCCAAGATATTTAGCGTCTAGGTGAATTTCAGCAAAAAGAATCATAGTAAATTTCGGTGGAACCTTCTTCACTTATTTTTTTAGGACGATTTCCTCGTACAATAGTATTCTCAAAACCTTTAATTTCAAGGTGAATTTCAACATAAAAACCCCATAATAAATGTTTGTTTTCAAATATATCAAGTGCCACAAACTCAAACTTTAATAAATTCGATATACTAAAAACTTTCAAAAATAAAATTACAAATAACAAACAGGAAAGAGAGAGAAAAAAGTGAAGAAAGACAACAACAACAACAACAACAACAACATACCCAGTGAAATCCCACAACGTGGGGTCTGGGGAGGGGAGAGTGTACGCAGACCTTACCTCTACCTTGGTAGGAAGAGCGGTTGTTTTTTAGAGACCCTCGGCTCGAGACAAAGCATAATCACAAACAAAGCAAAAGCAAAATCAAAGGAAGAAAAACGGTCAGACCCGATCAAAAAAAATTTTAAGCAGTATGAAAATGTTGGTATCGAAGCGAATAAGACATGATAGCGCATACTGAAAAAGTGAGCAGTAACTAGCGCGGATAAATAAGCTAAACAAAGTACACTAAAGAACACATAGCAATAGAAATCAAACTACCGGGGACTATAAAGCAATATTGTGCCTATTAGTATGGTAGGCTAAGCGGGCCTACAATAATAACACTATAACTACCAGTTTGCAATTGTAAGTAGGACTACGCTCGACTACCTACTACCATTCTACCCTAATCCGTGTCCTCCACAACCCCCTATCTAAGGTCATGTCCTCAATAAGTTGCACATGCGTCATATCCCATCTAATCACCTCTCCCCAATACTTCTTTGGCCTACCTCTACCTCTCATGAACCCGTCCATAGCCAACCTCTCACACTTCCTCATTGGGGCATTTGTGTCTCTCATCTGCACATGCCCAAACCATCTCAACCTCGCTTCCCGCATCTTATCTTCTATCGAGGCCACTCTCACTCTGTTTCGGATATCATTATTTTTAATCATATCACTCCTTGTATGCCCATATATCCATCTCAGCATCCTCATCTCTGCAACTTTCATCTTTTGAATGTGAGAAGTCTTGATTGACCAACACTCTGCCCCATACAACATAGTCAGTCTAACCACCGCCCTATAGAACTTACCTTTAAGTTTGGGTGGTACCTTTTATAGCATAAGACTCCAGATGTGAGCTTCCATTTCATCCTCCCTACCCCAATACGATGTGTGACATCGTTGTCAATCTCTCCATCCCCTTGGATAATAGACCCGAGGTACTTGAAGCTTTCTTTCTTTGGAATGACCTTAGTACCAAGCCTCACCTCCACGCCTGTCTCAAGGTCGCTCCCGTTACTGAACTTGCACTCCAAGTATTATGTGTTGGTCCTACTCAGTCTGAACCCTTTAGACTCCAGAGTCTGTCTCCAAACCTCCAGCTTAACGTTCACTCCGCTACGAGTCTCATCAATCATAACTATGTCGTCTGCGAATAACATACACCATGGCACCTCTCCCAGAATTTGTCGCGTCAGTCTATCCATCACCAAGGCAAATAAGAATGGCTAACAGTTGATCCCTAGTGCAGCCCCATCATCACTGGAACGTGCTTCGAGTCTCTTCCTACTGTCCGTACCCTAGTCTTGGCTCCATCATACATATCCTTAACCTCCTAGTGTACGCCACAAGTACACCTCTAACCTCCAAACATCTCCATAGAACCTCCATAGAGACTTTGTCGTATGCCTTCTCGAGGTCGATGAAAACCATATGTAAGTCTCTCTTCATTTCCCTATACTGCTCCACCAACCTCCTAATAAGATGAATAACTTCTGTGGTCGAACGCCCCGGCATGACTCTAAATCGATTCTCGGAAATAGACACGTCTCTTCTCACCCTCATCTCCACAACCCTTTCCCAAACTTTCATAGTGTGGCGTAGCAGCTTGATACCCTTATAGTTATTGCAACTCTGGATATCACATTTGTTCTTATACAAAGGGATCATTGTACTCCACCTCCATTCTTCGGGAATTCTCGTCGTCTTAAAAATGACGTTAAACAACTCAGTCAGCCACTACAAACCTACCCTACCTGTGTTCTTTCGAAATTCAACTGGTATCTCATCAGGCCCGGTCGCTCGTCCCCTGCGCATCCTGCGAACAACATCCTTAACTTCCTCAACCTTAATACTTCTACAATACCCAAAATTCCGGTACCTACCAGATTGCTCTAGATCTCCCAGCACAATGTCTCTATCTCCTTTTTCGTTCAAGAGTTTATGGAAGTAAGACTGCCACCTCTGCCTAATATGTGTGTCCTCCATCAGTACTTTGCCGTCCTCATCCTTGATACACCTCACGTGATTCAAGTCACGGGCCCTCCTCTCCCTAGCATTGGCTAGTCTGTACAATTTTCTATCCCCGTCTTTTTCCTTTAATTCCATAGATAGACGTTCAAAAGTCGCCATTTTCGCCGCCTTAACCGCAAGTTCCATTATTGAGGTTAGATTCCTAAATCTGACCCCCCCCCCCCCACGTTGAACAGGAAGAACGTCGTCCAAATTCGAGTTTCCTAACTCCCAAAATAGTGAAATGAGCTTATACAAAAAAAAACTGCCCAATATAAAATACAAATCTGATTGGTAAAAGTGAAATTCTCGTTGCTGATGGTACCAAATTTGATCACTAAAAGTGTGCACCAGGCCCTTTAATTATTTGTTTTGCATCAACCATTTTTTCCCACTAAAATACGACCTCGAAATTCGACAATTCTTGTTTCTATGAGTCCGAAATAAAGACACAGACCTAGTTGTTCAGTCAAAACTTAATTCCAAACTCATTTGCTCAATCCGATACCAATTTTGTTTGTTAAAATTTTAATTTCATGTTACACGATAACACTCGAGCACAATTTATCAGGATTAGACCAATCATTCTAGATCTGTTCCATAAGTCATTCAAACTTCCAAAAGCCTCAGAATCAAATACTAATTTCTAGAACTAAGAACGAACCTTTGGATCGTTACACGTTTATGTTCAAAACGCTGCCAAAATAGCAAACACGTTAAAAACCCATCCGAAAAGAAATTCATCGGAGTTTTAAACCAATAATTGTATATCACATCGAAATCATCCTAGGGACTTGTTGGAATACTTAAAACACCAATCTATATTTGTCTAGGCACATATTTTATCGTGGTCAACTTTTAATCTTCATTTAAACTATGCCACATAAGTGTAGGAATCACTCCCAAGCCCCTGGGACTCATCCAAACTATCCATCTAAGTGATAAATCACCATCCGGAGCTATAAATACTTTCAAACCTCTATTCCGAGTCCCGTTAACCTGAATGTTGACTTTGGCTAACTCTTTTTTTTCAAAGACCAATTTTTTATTTTCTTCTCCGATACGCATCGGGTGCCTCGAGACCTGGAGTTTCCAGAAACCCAGATCTGAAAAAAAATGAAACCCATATCGAAAATAGTGGAGTTTCGCGGAAAAATTATTCGAAACTCAAAGCTACTTTTTCTTTTTTCGATGAGCTCCTTTGATTTTCTTTTTCTTTTTACTGGGAGAGAGCAAGAGAATTGAGTTGAACTAAAAGTGTAATTTATGTTTTTTTCCGGTAGATAGCGGCAGCGGCAATCTTGATGATGGTAGGAAGATGGTAGAAAAAACGAATGAAGAAGAAGAATAAAAAAATCTGATTTTTGGCCTTTCCATGGTGTGAAATCTAGACAACTTGTCAAGTCAGCGAAAAGTGTCTAAATGGCATAGTCGGTCCCTACCACAAGTGTCTAAATGGAACAAGATTTAATTGAGGTATCTAAGTGAAAGATGTTGTTAACCACATGTGTCTCCCTGTGTATTCAATCTAAAAAGACACATTTAGTGATTAAGATCTTAATTATTAAGATTCAAACCTAAAAATAAGCGGACTTAATATCTGAGAGCAGAAAATTTTAGATTACAAATGAGGCCTTAGTTGAGTTGCCATGGAACCCCGTTGAAGTTTCTAGTTATCTTCTAAGTATGCAAAAGAAATTGTTGTCCTGGTCATATGGAATCCGACTACTACGATATTTCTGGAATATACTTTTTAGTTTAAACCATTTTATATTGGTACGAATTATTGGAACATTTTCATGATGTTAAATACATCTGCCATCAGCAGCACTTGCACTTCAATTGACATGTTAACAAAATTATTGTGCATTAATTTCTTTTGGAAGTGAAGACCGATTTCAGGCTACATTTACAGGATCTGAAATTGCCAGTTTAAAGGCGTCACTCCCGGGAGATTTTCTGGTGTTACTACACGCAACAATTATCCAGATTTACCCTGTTTATTTGTCAATGTACAGGCTCCAACCATCACACCTTTGGCTACTAGGTCGTGGGAATTTGTCAATGTGCCTATTGGCAAGGTGCGGCAAGAAAAGATTGAAGTGTGCATGCTCATAAACATTATGCACAATCCTTTTGTTCCCCTTCCATAAGAGAGTCTATGTGAAATGATCTTCCTCTAAAAGTTGTTCATTCAGCATGTGATACGATGAGTATGTTCAGTCCAGGACAATCAATGCATCCTATCCAGGAAAAAAAAAACGGACGGCATTCTGATTGCCTCCAACAAATTAAGCAAAAAATAGAATAAGAGTTGGCTCAACCAAGCGCAAAGATGAAGATCTAAACTCAAAAATGAATATCCTAAGATTTGACCAGGGAATCAATGACCCTGAACCTCCAGAAACCTCGTTAATATAAGAGTTATATCATCCTCCTCTCCTGCCACAACTATATGAACAATCATGCAGCTAATCTCCATTATTTATCGAGTACCCTCCCTCACAATTCCAATTCAACTCCAGCCCTTTCTTCCCTTTACCTCATCACCTATGCCAAACCCACATCTCATGCTTGTATATTACCAAAATATGACTCCATCAAACACACTTTCGGAAATATAATCTTGCTGGAAAATTTTATTCCATACTTGACTATTCAGTGTACAGAGTTGCTACTTGCTACACTTTCTGCAATCAACGCGTGCAGCAAAGAATTTATCCATAAAACATGACGTTCTCTGAGACTGCCAGTTGGCCTTTATACAAACACGAACAGATGAATCTGATTCAAGGATACCAGCATCCCCGCCCACTATTTCCAACATGCCAAGGCACATTTTAGTTGAAAATTTTCTTTGTTGGATCACAATCCATTTCCAGCGTTGGTAGTAACTGGAATTTGTAATACTGCCACAAGATGATGTACAGTTAACTATACATTCTATAACCTTGGGACAGGTTGTCAAACCATGTATCTAAGTTTGTTACATGCATGAAATAGAGCTAGACGAGAATCAGGAGTTCATAAGACTATTCTACTAATCCTGGAAGGCAATGTTTCAGACTGAATCAGTGCAGGATTGATTACTGAAAGAGCTTCTTCTTGTCCAACGCCGAAAATGCTCTCAGATCTTCCGTCAATCATGCTATCGGGGTCAAGCATTCCCCTCCTGCCTGAAGCTATGCTGCATACATGGAAACAATATCTCATACACAAATAGGAATATTTATAGAAAGCTTGACAAAAGGAATACTCCTGTGACTATGTCAGAGAAATGCCTTCATGATTTAAATGTTTAAACTTCATGTAATCTTTCGCCATTAACAATTTTCAGCAAGCCTCGAACACTCTATCATGTCTTAACAATTACTTAATCTCTTTGCTTTTCCCAATTCCTATCCAGGAAAAACAAAGGTGACATAGCACGGTAAACCCAATATGTGATAATCAACGTCTGTAATGGACAGATTTACAATGTAGGAGTACATGAGTACTTTCTTCCACAACCATTTTCTTTTTTCTTATAGGTTCTGAGAAACTTTTAACCTTTGTTCCTATAATATCCTGATTACTCTTTCACGTATAGGGAAGATAGAAATATAACAGATCAGAACTTCAGAATACTTGTAGAGCTTCCTGGGCAAGAGGTACTCTTTCACCTGCCAGTCACCTATCCTACGCTACTACGTTCTCCTTCAAGGCATGATAAACGTGCCTTCAGACTGTCACTTGAGAAAAGCACCTTGTGGATCCAGATTTCCATTTTGTACTTTCTAAGAAAACCAATCTTGCTCTATTTGCAGGATTGCACCATTGGATAGGTTAAATGTTCGGTTGGACACAACCTGAAATTTCAGGTCAAATTTCATTATCAATTTAATCTCCTTTTTTTCAGATGTTATGATAGATCCAAATTTTTATTTCTAATGCTTGCATAAGATTCTTCCCAAGCTGCACAAATTTCTTGCCTATAGTAGTCATCCTCTCTAAATAATTACATCCCAAAGCTTGATAGATATAAAAAGCTTCTTTTATTTGTTATCTAATATCCCTACAAACCTGGAACAGAGCCTACTGCCTTTTCTTGAATGCTTCAATATGAACATGTCTTTGAAAGTGCTAGAGAACGCTACAAACATTTCAGTTGCTGAGGCTTTAGATGAGATATAGACAAGATCAACTAATAGACATTACGTGCTCAATATAAAACAAAGTAAGAAACTTTAAAAATTAAAAGAGAACAGCAGAAACTGATATCAGCAAAGACTACTTCAAAAACATCTTTACTTCGTCCAGCCAAAAACCATTTCTGCACATTTCCCATGAAACCATCCAAGTCAAACCACCAGCATTTTAGCATTCCCAATTTCTAGCTCTTTAGATTGCTTAACGAACAGAATCATAATTGACATAACGATAGAAGGTACACACAGGCTAGTTTCCAGGAAAACAAGAAACAACTCTCATATTCTGCATGCAGAATCCTCAGCTAAGCATAATAATAATAAATTTTGCATTTATCAAAAGTTACTTCCAATCAAATAAAGCTGGATCTTTCATGGACAATGATGATCAAGTTAAAATGTCCAAGTCTTTAGTAGAACCAACTCAGAGATAAATGAAATTCATTATCTGCTTACTATCAGGCTACCAGCAACACAAGTTGCTTAGAATTATTAACCAACGACTAGCATATTGCAAGCCGAGAAAGCTACTATGTGTCATTACCTGTGTTGCGTAGGATGAGCTTTGTGCAAGAAACTTCAAATACTCTTGCTTCTTTATATCAAAGTTGAATCTTGCATGGTCTAGTAAAGCCTGTTCTCTCTGCATATCTTCTACAGTTCTTTCTTTTTTCCACTTCATCTCCTTCATCTGTCTTTCAATTTCGAAGTAGTTCTGCGGCAGATTTGACCTTCCAGAGCTCTTTGGGAATTTCACATCTAGTTCCCTTTACCCAAGAACACAAAAGAAAGACAAAACACCAACTTACATTCAGAATATATAATTTCATGACAACTTATTATGCTAGATCTGGCATATAAACCTAGGGAGGAGAAACATTCTGCCTAAGAGAGCGCAATAGAAGATAATTGACAGAAAGATTGTGAATTTAATGTTGGGTCCAATCCTCGAAAATCGCATGAACTACACTCTCTTTCAGAGAAAGGAAGATTCTAGAGTTGTAATGGAATTGGTTACACAAATTCAGATATTTTATGATAGGTTTACCTTTCTTGATGTATATTATATGATATAGCGTGGTCTCTTGTTGATCTTTGGATGAAAAAAAATCACCGATAAATGGTGTGCAAAACATTATTGAAATAAAGTACAATAAACACATTGATAAAGACGGTTTGTAGCATCCTTGCTGTGTATGCATAAACGACAGAAGAACATATGCTGGAGACCATTGAGACAGATTTTAAGAGCAAGTTCATGAAGGTTGTACTACTGAACTCACAAAGTCGAAGCTCCATCACACAAGTATAAACAAGAATACCAGCTTCAGAACTAATGCACAAAGTTACACAAGGTATATCACTCAGAAAGAAACAAGTTATCTGGAGATCAATAAATTTAGGGTATCACCACCCATATGACCTCGAAAAGCATGCACCTCCATATCATCCATGATCGAGTTCTAGACAGATGATTAAAAAAAATTGTTTCTGCAGTTTCCTAAATACAGAGAAATAACTTTTAGAGACAAGCTTCTTTACCTCTTGCCCAGAGAAAACACACTGTTATGCTTTATCATCCCACCATCCAGGGATATGGCTCCTTCTCTAATACAAGGGAGAGCCTGTAGCATATCTTCTCTTGTTTTGTATATGTGCAAGCGTGATAACAGACTATAGAAGAGAGTCTCTCTTAGACCATAACCAGTGCTTGTTGCACAATATAAGTTCACACTGTCTATGTTGACCATATTCACAGCAAAACCGAGAAAACCAGGTGGAGATTCCCCATTGGGCAATCTTGGCTTCAAAATATTAAGCCTCCTTTGAGGGTCATCAGCTATGAACTCACCGGCATATGGTCTAAAATGAACCGAAAGAAGGAAAAGGATCAAAAGAATGTAAAAGAGATGCATCAGTTTTTTCAAGAAATATAACCTTGACCTCAAACCTTAATTTTTCAAGACAGATAACAAGAAAGCGGCCATCCAAAGGCCTTCCAATAGAAGCTCCAAGACCATGAAGTCCTGAAGTTTTGTTTATATAACCTTCCTTGTCGTATGCCTCCAGTGCTTTAATACCATCATATGTCTTGCAAACAATTGCTAGCATTGTCTCAAGTCCCAAATAATCTGATATGAGCCTGGATTTCAGATATCAAATATACATGTCAACCATAATACAGAAAAAACTGTCATTATTCGCCTACTTGAAAACAGCATGCTTACCAAGTTCCCATATCGTCACGACTAATTAAACAGAAAGATATTCATGTTTCTATATGTTCTTTGAGACTACAGAGATATCGAAAAAAAAAACATGGTGACAGGTAAGAGAAAATGTGAGGAACAAAAGTTACTCAACACTCAAATCCCACAAACAGGGGAACCTGAAACTCAGTTTGCAGATCAAATCCAAAGAAAATGCACAAACCCATGTACTGATTGACAGAGACAAGCAAGAACTTTTTTTCTAAAAGATAGGTCAGATTTGAATCATATTAGTTTGGTTAATTGGGAATCGGAATGTCCTTTTCACCATTAGTAATGCAGGAGGAAGAAGAATAGGAGGAAAATGAGCAAACAGCTACAAGAGAGAGAGAGAGAGGGAGACCGGGGGCGGGGGGGGCGCACTATGGCAATATCTTGTTAGTAGAAGAAATCTGACAACCACGGATCCGAAAACAGGGCTCTTTCACCATCTCCTACTCTCATCTCAAAACAAACTTGGAGCCCCATTTTTGGTTGTGGACTGGATAAAAATGATAGATCTTATTTAAAGTAAATATAGCACGTTATGTTGGTTCCAGAACAGTTCTATAAAACCAAAAAATGAAAAATACTCCAGACACAACAGACTTTTGTATTCGCAAAAAATTCTGGAAACAAAAAACACTTATCTTTATTATATACCACCTAAGTTACTTAATCCTTGACACCTCTCATGGGATGCAAACTTCAATATCCAGGAAATTAAATGAACATTAACACCACAATATATTTACTTGCTGTTGAAGTGAAAACCTTTCTACAAACCACCCCACTTTGCACACAATTATTTTAAGCACATCTCTAATCAATTACGATATCATTATGTAACTACAACAACAACATACCCAGTGTAATCCCACAAGTGGGGTCTGCGGAGGGTAGGATGTATGCAGTACCTTTGTGGAGCAGAGAGGTTGTTTCAATATCATTATGTAACTAAATCTTTATTTGTTAATCTTCAGCTGGCGACAGGTCATCATCTTGATTGAGACAGAAAGAATAGGTGCTATAATTTTAAGGACATGGCTGAAGAAAACTAGGAAAACTGTACATGTAGCTAAGCAAAATTTGTAATGTAGCTAAATTATAGATAAAAAGGCAAGAAAATTCAGAAAGTGAACCTGCTAAGATTATCGTCATCAACTTTCCCAAGCATAGCAACAATTCCCAGAACATCCTTCATCAAAGGAAGATGAGAGGCTTGAGGATGAGTTTTTAGCTGGCACCAGATGCCAGCTGCAGATTTCTCATGTTTTAAGATGTGTTCAATTGTCTCCTCCTCACTCCGTACATGGGAAAGTTCCGCATTTTCAGAACCAGATTCGCTTGCTGTCTGATACTTGCCAAGAGCGACTACAGTACCCACAAACACGAAATGTGAAACAGAGATCTAGAATTGTAGTTCTGTCATGTTAATACTTAAACTAGCATAATATGAAGTGTAAATTCATCAATTAAAGGAAACCCACTGATGCAACAAAAATAGCTAGAATGACCCTTTTAGATTTACACATGCACCACTTCACATTACTGACTAAGCTTAAGGAAAAGGAAGGTACCTTGCATATCTAAGATTGAATTATCCAATCCGTTCTTCTGAGATTTTAGGAATTTGATATTCTCTTCATGATGTTTAATTTTTAGACCCATCTCATGCACAGCATCCTCAAGTTTCTGCAGTATATAGCTGGTACTTTTGACTGATTGATTTTGCAAAATATTAAAAATAATGGTAAATCTCAAGTAACAGCTGTGAATGGATAATCCATTAATCACAAGAAAGCACTAATTGTACAAATTACATTTCCAGCAAGATGAAATGATACAACTTGTGCAAACTTCTTGCATAATGTTAACAACCTTGGTATTGTAGACAGCTGCCTCGGCAGTTCCATTTTGCATTGTGTCCCTTGCAAAAGAATAGGGATCAGCCTGACCGCCTTGATTGAACCTCAACGGCTCATGCAGAACTATTGGATTAACATTAATTGGCATATGTAACAAAATAATAAAAAAAGCTGCGATCAATTTCGCTTATCAAGGAAAAACTGCAAAAGACATCTAATCAGTAGCTCGTAGGTTCCTACCACACCAAATGTTGAAGTAACTATAAAGTGTAATTGTAGCAAACCTTCATAAATCATACTTATTTTATTCTTTATTCCATTTAGAATGAAGACTGCTGGAGGTATCTTCTGGATAAAGGCTGATATGCAGATTAGCCTATATGCTATAGAAAAGGGAGAAACTAATCTGAGGCTGTAGATGTAAAAATTCCACATTTTAGGAATTTCAGATCACTTGACCAGACATTAGGCAACTGAAAAGAAACTCGTTTTGTTTGCTGACTAGTTTATATATTTGATATCAAGCATACATTAGTTAAAGTATTGAAAGCTAAGTCCTGTTATAGATATGAAATTTTAACATGGTAAGGGGGACTAAAAGGCACTGTCATTTTTAGAAAATGGTTATTCATCATTGCCGTCTCAAGTCTCAAATGTTTCAAACAGCACGGAGAAAAAAAATAGTAGTTCCAGGACCCTGAGGTTTTATGGAGTCATCTGCCAAGCGACTATATAGACTTTATACTGACAGACCAACATTCGACCAGTAAGTCCGGCCACATCCACAGCAGCAAGTCGACTAAAGCCAACCACCACCATTGCATCATCTATTGTAGAAGTCAAGTGGATGATAAATAATTTGTAACATAAAATACTAGACCAAGTCCAACCAGTGTAATTGAAAAATAAAAGAAAAAGAAGGAAATAATCGAGGTAGGAATAAACAGTAATCTGAAGGATCCAATTAAAGAGTCCTCAAGTATAAATTGGCCAAAACTTTTCGTGCAAAACCTTGGAATTCCAAGCCCATCTTACACCCAGCACTATCCATAAAAAGTAAATAGCTCAATAAGATACAAGGACATTATTTGAAGCCTTCACATCCTCAGATCCTATGACTAGAAGAATCAGGAAAGTACAGTTGTTCTCCCAAATGGAGTTAGCATTATATCTTAGCCAGTTTTTCTTCTTTATCATAGATACTTTGCTCTCCTCATACGTGATTCATATAGCTGATGCCACCTATCTTGGAATTGAAGGTAGATTTTTTTAAACTGTAAAGAACAATGATTAATACTCCCTCCTTCCCAATTTATATGATACTTTTAGCTTTCCGAGAGTCAATTTGACTACACTTTGAAGCTAAATTGGTTTAGATTAAATCAATATCTTAACATTAAAATTGATATATTTGAAAACTACATGAAAAGTACTATAAGCTGCAACTTTTCACATATTACAACTTATTTAAACTGAGCAGTTAAAATGAACAATTCATAAAAAGAAATCCTTCTGTGGGATTACGTGTATAATTTGACCTAAAATATTGGTCAAAGTTCATGCAGTTTGAATCTCGGAAAGCAAAAAGTAAGCAAAGTATTTTCATGCCTAATTTCTAAACAAAAAAAAAATATTTCAATTTTCTTACAAATTAAAATCTGAATTCACACCGGAATAGAAAATGCTATCATCAAAAATCTGAGAAACTCTAAATTGAACCGTAAGTTTTCTTAATTATTTGTATCACATTTATGCAATGCCTTAAGAAAGCAACTAAAAAAGTATCCAAATTCAAAGGAGAAATATATCAGAATACATGCATGACATCATTTCGCGTGTCTATTAGTATATTTAAGTGTTTCTCAGAGTTTATAAGCTTGAGCGTGAGTTTCTATGAGAGAATTTACAAAGAAATGAACCGGAGCGATATAAGAGAAAAGTAATAGAACGTTCACCCTGTCGTTGTTCATCGACATTTGCCGCTGTTAGCTGTTGGTCACCGGCGGTTCACAGGTGATCGCCGGACTCCAGGCAATGGGAGTGAGCAAACGCGTGCAAAATGAATAATAGGGCTTTGCCGAGTGAAAATAAAACTTAACTACACTCCCTTGTTTCCTTGATTTAGTGTCCTTAATTTATATGGTTACACAATAAACTAAGTATAATTAAAGGAAATCAGATTTACTTTTTAAATTTCAAAAATAATTTGTGTTTGACCTCATTATACTTTTGGAACAATTTTATTCTCGCCGTTAGCCTGTTGTTAAAATATATTCCTTGCCCTAACGCAATGTATAAGGTAAATTTTAGCCCTCTTTCGGAAGTACAAGGATAAATTTTCTCTCTTAGATTTTACTTTTTCTTAGTTTTCTTTTACCGCATACTTTTTCACTTAAAATTCTTATATGTACATCAAAAATAACGGAAAATGAATAACTATATTTTTAGGCCAAACTATTAACAAAAGACATTTTACTCAACTTCGCATAATATTAAGATAATTATTACCTTTTCCATAAAAATAATTAATTTCATTGGTTTATTCATTTCTTAATCCACAATGAAAAGGAGTTGAGTTTACATAATTGAGATTTTCTTATATTAATTGTTCACACTGTAATCGTTACTTATTATATGAAAACAGTAAAAAGAACTATTCCTAATTTATTGTATTTGGTATAAAATACGTGTTGTTCACTTATTGGGCCAAAACAGCTCCCTTCATATTATTTTTTTGGCCCAAATATATCCGAAAAACTAACGGATAATTAAAAATAAAACTATTGAATGCGGTTAAATATATCTTCTACCTATCCATATTGAATTAAATGACTCACATATTTCTAAAGATTCAACCCTCCCATAAGACCTAAACCCGAATATTACAATAAAATTCCACAACTAATCTATTTGTTTTTTATCCAATGAGTTTTATCTCCTTTTTGAAAAATTAATAGCTAAGGATTCCTCTTCTTTAATTTTTGAATTGCTAAAAGAATTTTCAGTTATCAATTTATTCCTCTAAAATATATTTTTGACTTGTGGGATTTTTTATTTACTTTTTTTTTTTAAAACAAAAACATATTTGTTCTTTGCAGTATTTTTCTTGTTCTCAGTAGATAATTGGACGTGTATTATGAGAGTTTTTTTATTTATTTATTATTATTATTATTATTGAAGTTTTAAAAGAAGTTTTTGGGGAGAGTCCAGGGTTAAGCCCCGAGGAAAGGTGCATTAAAAATGCACCAAGGCGTACTCGTGGTTTGCAAGCATGGTCGGGCATAAGTCCCAACCTTTTGGGTGTTTACTCAAGTATAAGTTTCAATCTTCTGGGTGATCGCTTAGGCGTAAGTCCAACCTTCTGGGCGTTTGCTTAGACGCAAATCCCAATGTTCTAGGTGTTTTAAACGTAAACCCAAAAAACTTTTCAAATTGACATTAAATTACTTAATAAATCCTTTTTTAAAATTTAGTAGTATCTGCTACGTGCAATGTGCGTATACTCATACCAATGAGTATAATCTTTTTTTAAATCACATAAATATTACTAAAAATATTTTATTTTATAAAAGAAAAATTCAAGTTTATGATAACAATGAATATAAAACTTATTTAGCTGATAAGAAAATTATATCTGACATAAATCCTCGAAAATAGAAGCAACAAACTAAAGTTGATTTGTTTGTTATTCACGTCGTAAAAGAAAATCAGTAAATCAATATTTGATTCTTTTTTGTATTGTAAATTTGTTTGAGATAAAAGAGATAAAAAAATTATATATATGCAAGAAACAAATTCATTTTACTAATCATGAAATTTTACTCCTAAAATATTTTCTAGGCTCTGATACTACATGTTTGATAATCAACATAATAAATTCATAAATCGAACATGATAACATAACACAAAATAATTAATGATTAGTGGGTCAAAAGGCATACATGTTTAAGCCACATCAAACTATATACTGAGTAAATCTTCCCCTATTAACCAATCTAATTATAATGACGTTAATGAGACAACAACCACACACCTATTGGTATGTCTCAAATGATAATATAAATAAATCAAATATGTGTCTTGTATAAGAGTTAGCGGAGAATTTAATTGAAAATAATGATACTCTAATGGGTCCTACCATTACGGGCCTATTGGGTTACTCGAGATGAAAAAATTAGCAATAAATCATAATCCGCTCAACGCGTTCAAGTTTTGACGGGTTATTAACCTGTGCATCTATTAACTCAACCCATTTCAACCCATTAAAAGTTAGTTGATATGTAACCCAATGGACTCATGAGAAATATTGTCAAAATATTTTTTAAATAATATTTGTATATTTGATATGTTATATATATAACCATAATAAAGAATAATAATTTTACAAAGTACTAAAATAGTATAAAATAATAAATAAAGCAATTAAAAGTTAGTAAGAATTTGGCAGGTTGGGTTATGACCCGCATTTTAGCCCATTCCGGCTCAAATCATTTCAGCCCAATTAACTTTTGGGCGAATTATTTTAATAAATAAAGCAATTAAAAGTTAGTAAGAATTTGGCAAGTTGGGTTATGACCCGCATTTTAGCCTACACTAAAGCTTCATTAAACCCACGAAACACATAATGCACACAACATAATATCTAATTATCAAACTTATTGATTACTATACAACTCAGAATAATTAAATACAAAAAAAAAAATTAAATAATGGATGTTCATTTTTTCAATATTGAAACAAGGGGGGGCGTGTCCAAAATCTCTTGAATTTGTGATGTCAATGAATTAACTTATGAAGCTATATTTCATGTTTGCAGCGAAAATTAGCTTCTGATTATCAAATTGAATTATTGGCTAATCTGGTGCCAATTACTTTTAGTAGGGTATCAAATGGGTAGGTTGGGTTGAATTTGGACGCGTCAAAAATCGGTTGATCTAATAAATTGATTCACCCAAAAGGTATTTGGGCTAGAATAGGTTGAGCTAAAATGGGTTAAAATTAAAGTGGGTCATAACTCAATCCATTAAATTTTACTAAGTTATAATTTTTTGTTTCATTTTTTTTATAATTTTTTAATTACCTGATACATTTTTTTTCTATATTATGGCTATATACAACATATAAAATTAAAAATATTTTAACAAGATTTCTCATGGGTTTTGGGTTACATATTAGCATTTGTTTAGATAAGCTGAATTAGGTGATCAAAATGGTTTGAGCCAATAATAGGCGGGTCAATAACTCGTCCAAACTTCGATGGATTACGAGATTATAATTTCATGAACTAACTTTATCAGCCCTAACTTTTAGAATGGTATCTACGTCAGTTTTCCTCGAGAGGGGGGCTATAAAGGTGACAAAAATGGAGAAGAATGTAGCAATTATTATAGGAAATATATTCAACTTATTGTGAAAGCACAACATAAAAACAACAATTCGAACACTATATCGTTAGCTTTGTAGAAGTAATTTATTTGATTTACACGTAATTATTATATTAAGTACATAAAGATGTAATGAGCTGGTTGATAATTTAAATAGTAAAAACCCGATAAAAATTAACAATTTAAAGGAAAAATAGGTATTTAAGCCGGTTGAGTGATCTTCTGAGTATTATATTTATATAATTAAGTGACTTTCTATGATAAATAAATAAAAACATAATTTTATTACGTAAATACATATATATGAGTGATCATTTGAGTAAAGAACTCGCAAATATTAGAATACTATTTTCCATTATGCAAGTGTCGTTATCGTGCCCGTGACCCTTTTAGTAAGACCTTGCAGTCCATGCTCAATTTGTGTCTATTCATTAACTCTGGCCATGTCTTTCCAAGTGCTTCATCTTTTTATTTTCAGCCCAAGTGCTTCACCTGATTATCATTAAGAAATGTACTCTTTAGCACCACAAAATTGTAAAAATATAATAGTAACTCGCGTTCATTTCATTCTTCTAGTGAGGAGGGCTTTTTATCTATCTATCTATTCTCTAAGGTATGCTTAACTTTAATTTATATAATTAGCGACAACTATATGCTGCTCAACATATTCATGAAATTAATAAATTAATACGAAATGTAGTTGCCGTCATCAAAATTGCCTAAATGATCGATCACTTTTGTCTTTGGCTGAATTAAGTTCTGGATTTATACTATCTTAGCATGAGAAAAAGGGAGCTTATAAAAGTTAGTGGCGAATCCAACGATTGATTCACACGATAGATAAAACTCAATATTCTGAGATTGAACACGTATATATATAGGAAAATTAAGTGTAGAATAAAATAAATATTCTAAAACTTACTTTCTTAATTCAGAACCTACTTGGTGTAATTTTTGAATTTGCTATACTATTAAAGAGTAAAAAATCACCTTCATTGAATGTTTACCCCTAGCCAATACATGCATGTTCTTTTACTCTTCATGATTACTTAAAATATATTTTTATTTTATTAAATTATTTAATTATAATAAATTATATTGATTTGATATAAACATTCAATATCAATGAACTTTTATCTAATTAAAGTCGTGCGAAACTTGTAACTAGAAGCCAACTTGTTGAAAGTCAACGGTTTAGAATTGTCAAGTGAAGTCATTGAAAGTATATAGAAACCACAGAGTAGGAAAGCTACTACACTTTTTTTTTGTTTGGGTACATAAAAGCTACTACACCTTCACCTTGTGAGAATGATAATTACCAACGGCTAGCAAAGTATTGGCATACTACGAATTCAGATTTTAAAACTTATTAGTTTTAATATCGATCAAATTAATACTATAATAGTAATTGAATTTATTAGGGACAGACCGGTGTACTAAGCTCTCGCTATGCACGGGGTCTGGTGAAGGGTCGGACCATAAGGGTCTATTATACGCATCTTTACCTCACATTTCTGCACAATATTTAAAAATATTTAGTTGATTTCTTAAAAAGTTACTTATTCCCGTGAATCCATATACAAACTTCTAGATCCACCCCTATCTATAATCAATTAATTTACCATAATTATAGTATTCTTGTACAAATATAATAGGGTTTTGGAATAGAATAGGAATAGAATTTTCCATATTAAGGAAAGTGTAAATTGTATATATACTCATTCATTAATGAAAATAATCAAGGGATTATCTCTTTCATGGTATCAGAAGTCTAGGACTAAATTACTTCTGTTCCTCTCCCAAATTTAGTCTCGATTCCGCCGTCCCTTCTCGGCCGAGCTTGCATCGGAATCTGTGCCCCCTCTCGAATTTTGTGTTAATTTTACCTCCTCTTTTCCCAAATTTTCTTCCCAATCCCTTTGTTCTTTCATTATGTCGACGTCAAAGAACCATTTTCATCCTGCCCTTACTGTTTCTAACATCAAGAACAACATCCCTATTGTTCTTGAGATGGAAAACGTCCAATATGCGACATGGGCAGAGTTGTTTAAAATTCACGCAATCTCACATCAAGTCCTCCATCACATAATTCCTCCCGCTAACCCTCCTTCGAAGGAGGATTCTCAGTTATGGATCACTCTTGATGTTACCATCCTTCAGTGGATTTACTCCACTATTTCTACTTATCTTTTACAGACGGTAAGTGAAACCGACACTACGGCTATGGCTATCTGGAATAGATTGCGTGATATATTCCAAGATAACCAACATTCCCGTGTTGTCACCCTTGGGCAGGAATTCTCACAAGTCGGCATGGAAAATTTCCCGATTGTTTCCGCTTATTGTAAGCGGCTCAAGGAATTGGCGGACTAACTCCGTAATGTTGGTGCGCCTGTAGCCAATAATCGTCTTGTTCTCCAAATGGTTACAGGTCTATCTGAGGCCTATAATGGTGTTGGAACTCTACTCCGACAAAGTAATCCGCTTCCCCCTTTTTATCAAGCCCGTTCGATGCTAACGTTATAATAAGTCGGCTTGGCTAAAAAGGCGGCTACCGGCGCCAGTTATGTGGCGATGATGACATCATCTGATAATTCTCACGGGTTTGTTGACAATTCGGGCCAAAACTGCAACAATGTTGGGGGCAAGAAGGGTCAAAACCTGAAAAATAATGGCTAAAATCGCGGCGGCAGGAACAGTACGAACAGCGGGGGTGGGCTTCGGGGTTCTGGGGCCCAGCCCACCTGGTCCCAACCTTGGGCCCCTTGGTAGTGGGCCTGGACCAGTGGCCCAGTCCCGCCTACTGTCTAACCCTCAATTATTTTCAGCCCCTTAGGCCTCAGTCCAGCCCCATTACAGGCCCAATCACTCGGGTCCAGCTTCAGGTAGTCGAGTTTCTTCTGGGCTGGGGCAGCATGCCAGTTTGCTTGGGCCTCGGCCTCAGCAGGCATCCATGCAGTGGGGCCCCATACCGACTCTGACAGATATTGAGACCGCAATGCATACACTTGGATTAAATCCTCTAGACCCGAACTGGTATATAGACATCGGCGCCACTTCTCACATGACGTCAGACCAAGGTACTCTCTCGTCTTATTCCAATTTGAGCAAAAATCATGGCATCATTGTTGGTAATGGCAATACAATTCCAATTCATGGTTTCGGTAATACAACTTTGTTTTCCCCACATCTGCCTCTTGTATTAAAAAATACTCTTTATGCCCCTAACTTAATTAAAAATTTGGTGTATGTCCGAAAATTCACCACTGATAATTGGATTTATGTTAATCTTGATCCTTTTGGATTTTCTGTGAATGATTTCCAAACGGGGATACTTATCATGAGATGCAATAATAGGGGAGATCTTTATCCAATCACGCCCGCCTCCAGTTTCTCGAGTCAAGCCATACCAACCACGTTTGCTGCTCTAACTCCTTCCTTGTGGCATGCACGTTTGGGTCACCCTGAGTCGTCTATTGTTTCTTCTTTACATAAAAATAATTTTATTTCTTGTAAAGTTACGCGTAGTACTCCAAATTGTCATTCCTGTCCTTTAGAAAAACATGTTAGATTACCATTTGTAGTCTCTATTTCTCGTACTTTAATGTCGTTTGATATTATTCATAGAGATTTATGGACATCTCCCGTTTTAAGTTCTGTGGGTCATCGTTATTATGTTCTATTTTTGGATGATTATTCTAATTTTTTATGGACCTTTCCGTTAGCGAAAAATCTCAAGTTTTTTCCACATTCTTAACTTTTCGAGCATTCATCTGTACCCAATTCGAACAGAAAATAAAAAATATTCAATGTGATAATGGCAAAGAATATGATAATGGGTTATTTTGAGAATTTTATGAAAATAATGGCATAGTTTTTCGTTTCTCTTGTCCTCATACGTCCTTACAAAATGGGAAAGCCGAACGAAAAATTTGTACCATTAATAATATTGTCCAAACTATATTGGTCCATGCTTCCGTACCCCTTTCCTTTTGGCATCATGCTCTACAAATGGCTACATATCTTCTTAACATACTTCCTACCAAAGGATTGGCAAATGCGTCTCCTTTTAAAGTTCTCTATAATAAAAATCCTTCGTATTCCCATCTTATGGTTTTTGGGTGTTTATGTTATCCACTTTTTTCGTCCACTACTATTAACAAACTTCAAGCTCGTTCTACCACTTATGTGTTTTTGGGTTATTCATCTAATCATCGTGGTTACAAATATTTTGATTTATCATCTAACAAAATCATCATTAGTCGCCATGTTATTTTTTATGAAACTCAATTTTCATTTGCTAAAGTGAGTAGTCCCGTGCCTAGTTCGTATAGTTTTTTGAATGACGACGTATCCCCGTACATCGTACACCACTTAATGGGCCGCTCCAGTGGCCCGCCACAACCCACTATTTTTGCCCCAGTTTCGGCTATTTGGCTGATTGCCTAGCCTAATACCGGAACTGCTTCTACCTCCAGTGGGCCGCCTGCCCAATTCCACGTCCCAGCCCAGTCCCAAGTCAGTCCCATTCCGGTTATTGTTTCCCGAGTTGGGCCAGTAGGTCCACAATATATTGGCCAGTCCGTCACTATTCCAGATTTCACCCCGGATCCACCCGTTTTCACCTCGAGTCAAGGGCCTATTATTCGTAATCAAAGGGGTATTTTTAAATCGAAGAAACATTTTAATCTTAATTCTAATGTTCTTAAATCCCCGCTACCCCGTAACTCAGTGTCTGCATTAAATGACCCGAATTGGAAATTGGCTATAAATGACGAATATAATGCTCTTATTGAAAATAAGACGCGGGAGTTGGTGCCCCGTCCTTTTGATGTTAATATTATTCGGTCTATATGGATTTTTACTCATAAGGATAATTCTGACGGATATTTTGCGAGGCATAAGGTTCGTCTTGTAGGTGATGGTAAAACTCAGCAGGTTGGCGTGGATTATTGTAAGACATTTAGTCCGTGGTCAAACCGACTATCATTCGCACTGTTCTTAGTCTGGCTCTTTCTAAGGCATGTCCCATTCATCAGTTAGATGTGAAGAATGATTTCTTACATAGTGATCTTAAGGAGACCGTTTACATGCATCAGCCCTTGGATTTTCGAGACCTCAAATATCCTCATCATGTCTGTTTATTAAAAAAGTCCTTGTATGGGCTTAAACATTCCCCCACGGGCTTGGTATAAGAGATTTGCAGACTTTGTTTCGTCGATTGGGTTTTCTCACAGCAGGTATGATAATTCATTATTCATATATCGTCGTGGTACTTCCCTGGCTTATATTCTATTATATGTGGATGATATTATCTTGATTGTCTCATCTGATGTTTTGCGCAAGTCTATCATGACATTGCTTAGTTCTGAGTTTGCTATGAAAGACTTGGGGCCCTTGAGTTACTTCTTGGGGATTGTTGTCACTCGTCATGCAGGTAGGTTATTCATATCACAACAAAAGTATGCCGCTGAGATAATTGAGAGGGCTGGTATGTCCTCATGTAAGTCCACTTCCACTCATGTTGATACTAAACCCAAGTTGGGTGCTGCGACTGGCTCACCTTACGAGGATCTTACCCACTATCGCAGTCTTGTCAGAGCTCTTCAGTATCTTACTTTCACGAGACCGGATATTACATATGTCGTGCAACATGTATGTTTGTTTATGCATGATCCTAGGATTGAGCACATGAATGCGCTCAAACGCATTATCCGCTACATCCAGGGAACACTTGACTATGGCTTGCATCTTTATCCGTCGTCGGCTTCTACACTTGTCTCGTATACGGATGCTGATTGGGGTAGTTGTCCAGATATCAGACGCTCCACGTCTGGCTATTGTATGTTCTTGGAAATAACTTGGTCTCATGATCTGCGAAGTGATAGTCTACGTTATCACGCTCTAGTGCGGAGGTCGAGTATCGTGGGGTAGCCAATGTAGTCTCTGAATCATGTTGGTTACGTAATCTTCTCTTAGAACTTCATTGTCCCATTCGGAAAGGTACCTTGGTTTATTGTGATAATATTAGTGCCATCTATCTTTCTGGTAATCCGTTTCAACACCAGCGCACTAAACACATTGAGATAGATATCCACTTTGTTCGAGAAAGGTAGCTCGTGGACAAGTACGCGTTTGTCATGTCCCTTCCAGATATCAAAGTACATACATCTTTACTAAAGGTCTTCCCTCGATTCTCTTTGAAGATTTTAGGGACAGTCTCAGCGTACGAAGACCGCCAGCTATGACTGCGGGGTGTGATAAATGTACCCGTGATATACACGGTATATACACTGCCTTGTGTATATCGTGTATATCACGGATTGACAAGCTAAACCGTGTATACCCATAAACCGTGTATACCCATTATTGTAATATGTTAGTTGTAATTAATTAAGCACTGTACACTTACCATAATTATAGTATTCTTGTACAAATAGAATATGATTTTGAGAATAGAATAGGAATATGATTTTCCATATTATGGAAAGTGTAAATTGTATATATACTCATTTATTAATGAAAATAATCAAGAGATTATTTCTTTCAGATTTTACCGCCCTTAATTATACTTTTTGTATAATAGATCTTTACGTTTACACATACAAAAATCTGTAGAGTACACAAAAAATCTTTACAAAGTCATTTTATTATACAAATTATATATAAAGGGCCATATTCACCCATTTTCTCTGCTAACTACTTGAACCATATTGTACTAGTGATCTCATTATTAGCATCTGGTACATTCTTTCTGTAGAATACCCCACTTTCTATTTCATTCACAACTTCAGTTTTCTGCCTTCCTTGTTCCTGTCCCTCCCAATATGCACTTCTTATTTACTCTTCAATTTTCTCATTCTTAATTGTGTCAAGAGATGCACACAAGGATCATTCAACCAGGATAGCTCTTATCTCCCAGGTTTTTTTTTTTTATTAAGTGGTTATGTTGTTACCTTTTTTTTTTGTTAAATTACAGTGCATTCTGAATTGGAAGGTGAACCTTGGCGTAACTAGTAAAGTTGTTGTTGTGTGACCAAGAGGTCACGGGTTCAAGCCGTGAAAATAGTCTCTTGCAGAAATGCAGGGTAAGGCTACGTACAATAGACCCTTGTGGTCCGGCCCTTCCGCGGAGTTCTGAATTGGAAATATTCTGAATTGAAATGCTTTGTGCCAGCAGATAATTTATTTGACTGGAAATGGGCAAGAAAGGAAGTGGTAATTGGTTTTCCACAGTGAAAAAGGTCTTTATTAAACCTTCTTCTAAGGATTTACCAGCAGATAAAAAGGTTAGTTCACTCTTCTCATCGATAGAATATGCAGGGAA
The DNA here is from genome assembly GCA_029783415.1 of Anisodus acutangulus. Lineage (NCBI taxonomy): Eukaryota > Viridiplantae > Streptophyta > Magnoliopsida > Solanales > Solanaceae > Anisodus > Anisodus acutangulus. The sequence goes on along the minus strand of CM056507.1, from coordinate 40,570,063 downwards.
TTAAGATGAAACTAATTCAAGAACTTTCTATTTAATTCCAAGTAGATTTTAAACCAAAATATGCTTTTGGCTAATACATGTTTGGAGATAAATGATAAATCTTCATCAGGAAGTATGCCTAGATGAGTGAAAACAAAAGTTATGATCCAACACCTAATTGCTTGCGAATTAACGGGCGTTGCAGATTACATTGTTGCCAAGATTGATTCAGAGTTGCTAAAACCAGGATTTTAATTTGTGTCTATTCCATGGGACAGATCGAAGAGTATATATATTGATAGTGTAATAAAGTAATTTAACTTATTATAACATGTTACTTACCATTTATTCTTAATAGAATATTTCTCGAATATTCTTTCATTAATTGTATATCTCTTATTTTAGGTAGAATTATATTCCTATTGTAATTAGATCTCTTATTTTAGGTAGAATTATATCTTCTATTGTTATTAGGTTGATTAGTTACATATTTTAAATATTCTTGTACTATTATATATATTGTACATTATTGATGAATACAATTAATAAACATATTCCTTTATGGTATCAGTAGCCTAAAAATACATCCGCCGCCGCCGACCATAGCTCTCGGCCGCCACCCCCATGGAACCCTAGTGTTTTTTTTCCAATCATTCTCTCTCCCTTCTCCTCCTATATTTCATCTTACATGGCTGACAAAACCAAATTGCATCCTGCACTTGTAGTAAATAACATCAAAAGCTCCATCCCTATCACCCTTGAGATGGAAAAGGGTCAATACTCCTCGTGACAGAGCTTTTTAAGATCTATTGTCGTGTTTACGATGTTATCGACCACATCATCCCTCCTACACCGAATTCCACAGACCTACCATCGGCTTCGACTTCTGATGATGCACTCTGGTCTCGTTTGGACGCAGCCGTCCTCTAGTGGATATACGACACAATCTCTAATGATCTGTTGCACACCATCATTGAGACGGATGCCACTTCCCGCCAAACGTGGGAACGTTTGAAAAGTATTTTCCACGACAACAAAACTCAACGAGCATTATACCTTGAAAATCAGTTCAAGGATGTTCATCAGGACGATTTCCCAAATGTGTTTGCATATTGTCAAGAACTCAAGATGCTTGCCGACCAACTCTCCAACGTTGGCGCATCAGTCACTAATCAGTGATTGGTCGTGCAACTTATTTCAGGCTTGAACGAATCCTATGATGGTGTTGCCACCATCCTTCAACAATGCATGTCGTTACCTCCATTTTATGAGGTCAGTTCGAAGCTTATTCTTGAGAAAACCTGGAAAATCAAGCGCAGCACCACTCAGGCCAACATTGTCGACGCCGCCCTCCGCCGACGGCAAGGCCTCCAACTCCGCATTAGCCCGCATCCACCCGCTAGAGCAGGCAGTCCGGCAAGGGCCGCGACAGATGAAATTCTGACAACAACGACGGAGGGAAGGGGCAGTCCCCACCTGCAGGAAACAACCAGCAGCAACCGTGGCAGTGGCAACAGCCTCCGTCGTGGGGCACGTGGGCCCACCGTTATGGACCTATCATGCTAGCTTGTATCCGACATCCTCGTGGACTCCACCTCAGAACCGATAGGCGTACCCTAGCATACTCGACCCACGTCCCCAACAGGCCTACACAGCACAGGCCCCCCGCCTTCAACTTATGCACCGACTGACATTAAGGCAGTTATGAACACAATGTCACTTAACGCTCCAGACTGAAATTGGTACATGGACACATGTGCCACATCTCACATGACGGCATCATAAGATACTCTCTCATCTTATTCCAATTTGAGTAATTTAAATCAGAATATTATTGTTGGTAGTGGACAAGGCATTCCCATTCGCAGGTTTGGTCATTCATCCTTATCCCCACCACATTCACTGCTAATCTTAAAAAATGTCCTACATGCCCCAAAACTCATTAAGAATCTAATCTATGTGCGACGTTTCACAACTAATAATAATGTTTTCCCTGACTTTGATCCTTTTGGTTTTTCTGTGAAGGATTTTACGACAGGGAGACGATTAATGAGATGTGACAGCACCGGAGATCTCTACCCTATTTCAAACGTCGTCAATAATCCAGCCTCAGTTCTATCAACCTTTGCTGCTCTTTCGTCTTCCTTATGACACTCTAGATTAGGACATCCGGGAGATTATGTTTTACGCTCCCTTAAAAAAAATAATTTTATTAATTGCAACCATATTTCCAAGACTCCTATATGTGAATCCCGCGTTTTTGGGAAATATGTTAAATTACCATTTTTTGCATCTATAAATTGTACTTTACTACCTTTCGATATCAATAATAGTGATTTGTGGACGTCCCCTATTTTAAGTGCGGCTGACCATCGATATTATGTGTTATTTTGGGCGATTATTCCAACTTTCTATAGACTTTTCCAATTGACAATAAATCTTAGGTCTACCCCATTTTTTCCCTCATTTAATGCTCTCGTAAAAACACAATTTGAAAAGAGAATTAAATGTTTTCAATGTGACAATGGTAGAGAATTCAATAATAACCAATTCAAACAGTTTTGCTCCAATAACGATCTTACCTTTCGTTTTTCCTTCCTTCACACCTCCTCCCAAAATGGTAAGGCCGAACGAAAAATCTGAATCATAAACAACATAATTCGTGCCCTACTTACTCACGCCACAATTCCCTATTACTTCTGGTACTATACACTCTCCATGGCCACCTATCTCTTAGACATAATCCCAAACAAGTCTCTAGCTCAACGGTCGCACACTTAAGTTCTATTTCGTAGGAACCCCTCCTACCAACACTTGCGTATCTTTGGATGTCTCTGTTATCCTCTCCATCCGACCACTCACAAACTCCAACCCCGGTCTTCCCCGTGTGTGTTTCTGGATTACCCCGCCAATTAGGACTGTCAATTTCACCATAACCCGATAGATATCCGATCCGCCCGACCCGATTATATGGATGAAAAACCGATAAAACACAGATTTTAATATGGTGACGGATGGATCGGGTGACGGATCGGGTTGTATTCAGGTGGACATATATCCAACCCACCACCCGATCCACCACTCGACCTATCCATCCACCCGTTTATAAATTAGTTATTTTTTGTGTAGTTCAGTGATAACATACCTCTGACTCATGTCGTTACTAGTACTTGGTTTTATTTTCAATAGTTGTCTTTATTTTTCTAAAGTGAATGGAATTTTTTTTTCAATTTCAACATGACAATAACGATGATTCCTAGTATCAAAAATATTATTTTTGTATTACGTTATACATAATTGACATTTTCTATGTTGAACATCACTCTATTTATGACTATAACTGTTAGTAATATAATAGATTGAGGAATATTACAATGGTATCAAGATCAAATTATAATGGTAAAACAAGATAGTATGAAAACTGAAAAAATAAACCAAAAGTACCAAACTGATTGTGCTATAATTTTCATCCGCGAAGCACCCGATCCACCTGATTCACCCGTGGATGATGGGTGGATCGGATGTGGATGAAGAAAAAATAGGGTAATGGATGGGTCGGGTGGTGGATGGATGGTTGGCGGGTGGAGACGGATTGAGCTCCACCCAATCCACATCCGATCCATTGCCAACCCTACCGCCAATCATCGTGGTTACTCGTGCTATGACTTGTCAAGCCGTAAAATTATTATTTCACGCCATGTCCTAATTGATGTGTCTTAATTCCCCCTTTCCTCCATAAACTCTCCATCTCGGCATTCCTACGACTTCCTAGATGATGTCCTGAACCCTCTTCTAATTCATCATTTATATAGTCCATCGTCCCAGACCCCGACACTCGCTCCCACCTCGGACAATCCGGTACATACTGCCCACCTGGTTTTGCCGATGGTGGCCCGAAATAGCCCGCCTTAGGGTGATTCCACAACCACCTCTCAGCAAACTGAGCATCGGCCAGCCGGTCCCGCCACCTCTTGCCATTCCTCCTCTTCCCGGTAATCCTGTGGCACACCACCTCCCATCCTGCATCCCGATACACGCTCTCGAACCATGGAAACCCATGTCATGCATGGAATTCATAAACCTAAACAGGTGTTTAACCTATGTGTTTCAGTTGTCCCTTCCCCCGTCCCTTAAAATTTGAAGGATGCCTTGTGCGACCCTAATTGGAAAGCCGCAATGATTGATGAATATAATGTTTTTATTGATAATAAGACGTGGGACATAGTACCCAGTCCACCTAATGCTAACCTTATTCATTCTATGTGGATTTTTAGACATAAAAAGAAATCTGATGGTTCTTTTGAGAGGTACAAGACTCGTCTTGTAGATGATGGTATGTCTCAACAGATGAGAGTGGACTGTGATGAAACGTTCAGTCCGATCGTAAAACCCACAACCATCCGGACCGTCCTCAGCATTACTCTATCCAAGTCTTGGTCCATTCATCAACTTGATGTCAAGAATGCGTTCTTACATGAAGATCTTCATGAAACGGTATATATGCATCAACCTATGGGTTTCAGGGATCCTATTCATACGGATTATGTGTGTCTGTTGCGGAAAATCACTCTATGGAATGAAACAGGCTCCTCGAGCATGGTACCAGCGGTTCGCCGATTATGTCTCCTCTATCGATTTTTTAAACAGCAGATCCGATCATTCTATGTTCATCTACAACAAGGATACATACATGGCTTACCTATTATTATATGTTGATGACATCATCCTCACCACATCATCTGATGCTCTCCGTCGGTCCATTATATCTCTCATTTCCTCTGAGTTTGCTATGAATGATCTGGGGGCCCTGAGTTATTTCTTGGGCATCTCTGTCACTCGACATTTTGGCGGCCTATTTCTGTGTCAGAAGAAGTACGCCGAAGAGATCCTTGACCGTGCAGACATGACATCTTGCAAACCATCCCACACGATAGTAGACACCAATTCCAAGCTCAGCGCTAATTACGGCACCCCATATTCAGACCCGACTCACTATTGTAGTTTGGCTGGGGCCCTACAGTACCTCACATTCACGGACCTGACATATTCTATGTCGTGCAACAAATCTACCCACACATGCACAATCCGACGGAAGCACATATACATGCCCTCAAACGTATTTTACGATACGTCCAAGGTACACTTCACTTCGGATTACATCTATCCAGATCCTCGTTCACTGGTCTCATTGCTTATTCTGATGCTGACTGGGGTGGATGTCCTGACACCCAACGCTCCACGTCTGGTTGCTGCGTTTTCCTCGGAGATAACCTATTGTCTTGGTCTTCCAAAAGGCAACATACACTATCCTGATCCAATGCCGAAGCAGAGTACATATGTGTCGCCAACATCGTCTTTGAGTCTTGTTGGATCCGTAACCTTCTACTTGAGCTTCACTGCCCGATTCAAAAGGCAACACTGGTCTACTGCGATAATATTAGTACGATATATTTTTCCGGTAATCCCGTCCAACATCAGCGCACTAAACACATTGAGATTGACATTCACCTCGTTCGAGAAAAAATGGCTCGTGGTCAAGTTCGTGTCCTTTATGTTCCATCCAGATATCAGATTGTCGACATCTTCACCAAAGGACTTTCGCGCATACTATTTGATGATTTTCGAGCCAATCTCAGTGTTCATGAACCTCCCGCTTCGACTGCATAGGTGTAATAAAATATTTCTCTGAGTATTCTTTAATTAATTGTATATATCTTATTTTAGGTAAAATTGTATTCCTATTGTAATTAAGTCTCTTAGTTTAGATAGAATTATATTTTCTATTGTAATTAAATTGATTAGTTACCTAATTTAAATATTCTTGTACTACTATATATATATTGTACATTATTGATGAATACAATCAAGTAAAATATTTATTTAATTCTACGTAACGTTATCGGTCAAAGTTGCTTCTATTAAATAGATTTTGTAATTACTTTTCAAGTGATTGTGTAAATATTTTATACGTGATCATTGCATAAAATTATTATTATATGATCAAGAAAAGTTGTAACATATATCTCTGTCGTCATCTCTTGTGAACTACAGTACTTTTCTGGATCTCTCATAAGCCTACCTACCTACTTGTGAGGTCCTTTTATGGATCTCTAGTGAATCTACCAGCAATCGTAGCAAGTAGTTGCTACTGGCTAGGCACTTTAATCCCTCACCAAACGGCATTAACTAATCTTGACACCTACTGGTCCCCCTATACAATATGGCCCCTGTTGAAAGGCAGCAGCATAGAATTCATGACTTGTTGCTTTGCCTTTCATCCGCCTTTCTGTCGCCATAATCCACATTATATTCACCATAACATGTATGTCCTGCTTAGTAGACACCAATTGGTTCTCTAGCTTCTAGTCTCAAAAACTCATCTCATCAAATGATTATATTAATTAACGCTGAATACACCGACCATTTAAATTTATCAGTAGATTTCATTTTGATATAACTATAAAAGTGCAGTCAGGTACACTAAGCTCTCGCTATGCGCGAGATCCGGTGAAGGGCCGGACCACAAAGGTCTATTGTACGCAGTCTTACCTCACATTTTTGCAAGGGGTTGTTTTCACGACTTGAACTCATGACATTCTGGTCACATGACATCAATTTTAATATAACTATATCATATTTTAATTGAGCATCTCAACAAATGATAAAAGGTTCTTATTATACACTTTTGGTTCAAATTTTGAAAAAAAAATCATGTGTTTTCAAACGTCTATTACGTAAATAAATTAAATACATAAAATATGTTACCTCCATTAATTAGACACACCAGTCTCAATTGGAACATGTTAGAGGTTTTACGGCTTATTGAGGCTAATGGATATAATTAAAGTAGATGAATATTTTAAGTGATTAAATTATTTATGTAATGAGCGCTTGAGAACATGGGCAGAAGCTCTTCCAAATTGGTGAGTCGGAAATGACTAATATAAATACTTTATCATGTGTTTAAGTGTTCAATCATAACAGATCATATTTCGAATATCTAAATGAAATTTACTGGCAAATGTAAAAGATTGTCGATTATTGAGCCTTTAATTAAAGTGCTAATGGCGTGAATTAATTTGTATGTTTTTCAGAAGGAAAAATTAGAAAACCAATGGCAAGATGAAGCACCAGAAGTTGTGTCAATTGAACAGTTTCCAGCAGGGAGTTCTTCAGATTTTACCAATAATCGAGAGAGCAATGACGAGTTGTCATATTCGTTGGCTGAAGATCGAAATCATGACATTCATGTCGTTGTGGCCACTGCTGCAGCTGCTGAAGCAGCGACCGCAGCAGCTCATGCGGCCACAAAAGTTGTCAGATTAGCTGGATACAGCAGTCAGTCCAAAGAGGAAAGGGCTGCCACCCTTATTCAATCATATTATAGGGGATATCTGGTAAATTAAAAGCCAATGCTTTCTGTTATCTATATCAATTGTCACAAAAGAGTAACGTATAATGGTATTCTGCGCTGCATCTATTGATTTAGGATCTAAATCAATAGAAATGAGCATAGTAATTGTTATTGAAATTCTTAATTATCGATGTACGTCTTGCTAATTTTACAGGCAAGACGTGCTTTGTGTGCACTGAGAGGACTGGTGAGGTTGCAAGCACTAGTGAGGGGACATAACGTGCGCAAACAAGCGCAGGTGACACTGAGATGTATGCAAGCATTAGTACGTGTGCAGTCAAGAGTACGCGCACGAAGACACCAATTGGTCCATGAAAAGCTGCAGAGCAAGCTAGAAGAAGTGAGATTGCGCTCGAGGAAAGAAGATCAGTACAAGCACACGAGCCTGTTTAAGAAACTGGAGACAGAAGGCTGGGATAACAGGAACCAAAGCATAGAAAAGATCATGGAAATTACTAGAAGAAAACAACATGCTGAGATCAAAAGGGAAAGAGGCCTTGCTTATGCTTATCAGGTTAGTTACTCCTACATATCACACATACACAAAAGTTGTCAAATATCCGTTTCTAATTAACGTATTGGAACTAACTTTACATCACACTCACTAATCCCTCATACAGTTGTTTGATTCACATAGTAAGAATTAACAGACACAGATTAGTTATGCTAGAAGTATAATAACAATGTATGAGTTATTGTATTAAAAATAGGATTAATATCAGTCTTGAAAATACCAATATAAATTATGTATTCCATGTTGCATCTAATATAAAATAGTAATAATTAGATTAAAGTAAAATTATATCTGTATTATCACGTTGAAAATGAAAATTTCAACCAAGTAGAGTACCAAATTGTATTAGTGAAAGCGTTAGTTAAAGATAAATAGAAGCCAAGAAGAATTAAAATTTTGCCATTTGATAATTTTTATGGGCTATTATGATAGCAACAAAAATGGTTGCATTCTGATTCACATGGTGAGGAAGATGATGAAGATTTTTTTGGCAATGAGTATGAAAATCCACAACTTGGTTGGAATTGGCTTGAGAGATGGATGGCTTCTCAACCCTCTCAATACTCAAGACATGTTGTGCCACGAGAGAACTCCTATGTAACATTGTCCACCACAGATGACATGTCAGAGAAGACAGTAGAATTGGATCTAGTTACTCCATTGGGCTCAGAAGATGTCAACTTAGCCCATCACAATGTCAGACCAGCTGAAAGAAGCCCATATTCATCCTGGCAGAATCGCCTACCTAGCTACATGGCTCCAACTAAGTCTGCAAAAGCAAAAGTAAAGAGTCCAGGCCCAATAAAGCCTCGAAGCCCACAATGGGCCCAATGGAATGCAACAATTAAGAAGGGAGCAACCCGTAGGTGGAGCTATGACTCGTCTGCAAAAAGCCCAAACCCGAAAACTTCTGCTAAATGGATGGCAACTAATAGCCCAGAATCAAGTGCAGATGACCGGGCCTCACCAATAGGAGGCCCTGCTTGCAGATATAATTTTAGTTGAAGACTATTTTTGCAGTAAAGAAATAGCTCAATAATGGTTGTTAATATATGCAAATACATTTTTGTATTGTTGTATTATATTTGAAGTATTCTAGTTAATTAAGAACGGTTGAAACGATTTTGAATTTTTGCAATAATAGTTAATCTTCCTAAGTTTATTTTCCCAAATAAATAAAAGTTTTATTTCTTCTGTCATATAATTCTAGTGTGTTCTTCTAAGACACCACCGAGAAGAGTAGCATTCTCTGTGATCCTAGAGAAATAATAGAAAGAAAGAGATACTCCATAATTCAATCCATCTTATATAATGTTTGTCCTTTTTAATCTATTTCATTTTTTACTTCATATTGCAATCCATTTTATAAAGAATGAATCAATCAATTTCTCATATAAATTTTATAATAGAAGTTAAATTGACATAAACTAATATTACATTTGAATTTAACATACCTTTGTACTATTTTCACATTTTCAACTGCAATTTCATATATTTTGGTCAAACATAAATTTACCACCACATTCAAATTCTTATCTTATACAAGATTTAACAGGTAAAAACTCAAACAAGCCAAATATATTGATAGGAGGTAAATGTTATTCTGAGGGAAAGTGAGTTCGAGAAAATTTGTACAACAAAGAAAGAGAAATGAGGCTGAGCTGTGTGGTGAGGGATAGTAATCCGACTATTTGTCCCACATCGATAATATATGAAGGAGAATGGAGAAACGGCTGTTATAAAATCTGAAGCAGGGGAAAGACAGAAAATATCTTTGCGCTTGGGGCAATGACGCAGCTAGTGAGGTATTAACCGAGGCGCGTCTATTGCTGGTTGAAAACTATTTCCAAACCCCCTCTTCGGCCTTGGTTCTGCCTTGGCCGTCGAGAATTTTTTGAAGGGCTCCCTTAGGGGTTATGCCCTACAATTCTTAGTATCAAATTTTATTTGCCCTTGTGGCTCGGTCTGCTAACGGACATCCAATGCATGGGAGATACAAAGATGTCTTATATGATCTGGAGCCTTCTGGGGGGCCGCCTGAAACCGAAGTATTTGGATTTAGGTATGCATCAATGATGGTGAGTTAGATCAATATTGAAAGCCAAAGCTGTGGCACTAGCCTAGCCTAGTGTCAGCCCGTATCGCCTCCCGCATCCAAACAGTTGTAAAATAGGAATACTGCTAATCAAGTATGTCCTTTCTCCATTGTGTTGTAACTAGCATGTGTCTGAGAATGTACTTTCTGTCGGATATTGAGGCGAATCATTGATTAGAATATGGAAATAGAAATTGAATATGTTTTATATAGGCCCTTAACAAGTTTACAACATAGGAGTTATATTTTGCAGAAAATAGAACATGCCACAAAGTAAGGGTCACACCTCCAAAAAGAAAAGAGGGAAGGTAGCCAGATTAGTCTCTTTTTTAGGAGAAGACCAAATTTTGGGGGTTATCAAATGATAATGGTGCGTTATTTTATAGTGAAATAGATACTTCTGATTCGTAATACTTGGACGAATTCTCATGTCATCAAAAGAAGTTATTTTAAACGAGCCTCTTCTAGTTTGTGGGGGAGTATTTAGAAGTTATCACACAATCCTATGTGACTCCTAGATATAGCAGTAGTGGCGCGAAGAGTTAACAACTGGACGTGCTAATACAACAGTAGTAGCACGAGAAATTCACAACCTAGGAATCACTAGGCAACTCTGTGTGGACTGAATGTGCCAAAATTAGCCTCATTTGTGCTGCTTCTTCAAGAAATGGATTCAGACTAACCAGAGCTCTATGCATAAGCTCAAATGCCAACATAAACAGACCAAGAAAGAGTACTATTTTGTTTCCCAGATCCAAGTTGAGGTGACCGATTGTGTCGCCAACTGACTTGTGAGTGAAATTACTGTTTCAGAAGTTTGCTTTTGAAGAGTCACTTATTTGGGGTAAAGAGGGTTCATTCTGTCCATTATCTCTTAACCTTGTTTCAGCACTACTTGATATTTGTCAAAATTGTCCAATGGTCAAATTCCATTTGATCATCATAAAGGAAAAAAGTTCTGACGAGGACATCAAACAATCATGGAATCAAGATCCATTAAACAACTTTACGTAATTTCACTGGAATAAGTTGAGACTAAAGCATAAAATCCTGTAGCCCTCAGCCTCTTTTTGGTAAGATTTGACTTCTGTCATTTACTGGTTAGTGGTCTACATATTCATGATTTTGCTACTATACTTTCTCCGATAATGTTGTAGTGTCATTGCAATTCTACTTTACCTATTTTTTCTCTTTGCTTTTGACCTGTAAACAGGCAGGCAAATGAATGAAATTTGGCTATGCTGTAACCAATTTTTTGTGCATGAAGTACAAGTTTTAGTCAGCAGAGGCGGATCTAGGATTTGAAATTTATGAGTTCCTACGACTTAATGTTAATATACAGTACAACTGGCTTCACAATCAAATATTTTTAAGTATTTAATGAATATTTTAATACTTATATAGGTCTGGCAAAACTTACTGTGTTTCTGTAAACCGGCATGTTACTGTCTGGACCCAACCCTGCTAATGGTTGTCTACCGTGCCTTACCCTTGTTGGGATTAAAAATGATAGATTGAATGGGAAATGGAGGGAGTTCCCTCTTGCTCTATAAAATAATCATTTGTCCCACATCGGTAGTGGAAAGAAAAAGTGGGAGTTGTCCCACATCGGTAGTGGAAAGAAAAGTGGGAGTTGTCCCACATCGGTAGTGGAAAGAAAAGTTCTTCTACTTATAAGTAGAATTACTCCTTCTTGTCAGTAAAAGGGTTGAGGGGGCAAGGACCCCTCGCGCCGTCGTCGTCGCTCGCTCGGCTTCGGATAAATGATTTGATTGATAATATTTTTGGACCAAATTTTCTTTAATTAATTATTATTTAATTAAATTAATTAACTTATCCAATCCTACCCGTTAGTGACCCGCGATCCGACCGGATCCGCTTCTGACCCGCGACCCGGTTTCTTTCCCACATTTAAATTTCCCACCAGTTTTAGTGATTGTTCAGAAGGGTTGCAAACCTTCGTAAAGCAATCTCCATGGCTATAAATTCATTTGATTCTTCGTAATTTTACTTACTAATTTTACGAACTACAAAATCTTCTTCTTCTTACGCACGAATCAATTCATTGTGATATATTCTTGTTAGTGGTTCGCCGCTACCAGAGTTTGGAGTACTACTATTCTGGTAAGATAATCGTTCTATCCTGGGAGGGGATATTCCATCAACCTCGAGTACTGTGAGGGGAATAATTTCCTTAAGGACACACTTTGAACTAAGTGGGCTCGATTATATTCTGAAAAATTATTCTTATTTTTCAACACTGATTTTGTTTACTTTCAGTGTTTATTGTTTACTGGTTTTTTTTTTTTTTTTGGAATACAGATTACTAACCCTTAGGCAGTACGAGCATAAATTTATCCATGGTTTATCCCAGTAATTTCCCCCTCTTATTTAAACCAGAAGTTCATGCCTAAATTAGTACTATGATATGTTCATGGTTCGGAAAGTGTTTTCAATTGTCTGAATTGACATCGTCAAATACTTTTACTACATTAACTAACTTCATTTCACCACTCATTCCTTTCAAATATTTACCACCAAAATTTCTATTATTTCTAGCTTACATTAAAGATAGTCACTAGCGAAAGAAGTAATGGAATTCATCAGCATCTCAAGAACATAGCATCTGCTATCATGCCAAGAGCAAAGATATTAAAATATATTGGTAGTTTGTCCCACATTGATAATAGATGAAGACGAATCGAGAAACAGGTCTTATAAAAGCCAAAGAAGGAAACAGTAAGAAGTATTTTTGCGCTTGGGTCAATGACGCAGCTAGTGAGGTACTAAGTGAGGTGCGTCTATTGCTGGTTCAAAACTATTTCCAAACCCCCTCTTGGCTTGGGTTCTGCCTTGGCCGTCAAGAATTTTTGGAAGGGCTCCCCTCGGGGTTATATGCCCTACAATGTTGAGTTTCAAATAAAATAGTATTTGCCTTTGTGCTTGGTCCTTTTCCAGGTCTTTTTTTTCGTAGTATGCTTGGAAATTGACTTACCTAGAAAACGGAAACAGCGAGACCATAAAGGTTTGAGGGCGCGTTGGTCAAAGGAAAGGGAAGGTCTTTTCATTTGTTTCGAGAAATCTATCGATCAATTCCGATTCTTTCTTTTTCTCTTGATTCTTTATGTATAGATCCTGTTCATGGATTAACGAAAATGAGTGAAAATTAAATGTTTCTGAAATCTGCTTGAAAATTTTGACAACAAACGACTTGAGACTAAGGATTAACAGGAGTGCATGGTACTAAATTAGTTGGTATTAACAGAAGTGCTTGGTACTTAATTAGTTGGTATTAACAGAAGTTCTTGGTACTAAATTTATTAGGACTATGATTGATGCTTATTGCATGTGTTCATGGTTATGCAAGTGTTTTGCATTGTCCGAAATTGACATCTTCAAATAGTTTTTACTACATTAAAGTCCTTTCAAATATTTAGCGCAGAAAACTTCAATTATTTCTACCTTACATAACAGATAGCCACTAGCCAAAGAAGTAATGGAATTCAGCAGCATCTTCTACCATGCCAAATGCAAAGATATGACAATATGTATCAATATAAAACATATCCATATGAAGCTATGCTATGTCCTATCTCTCCACCATTGATTGATAAAAATCTCCGTGGTTTAGAGTAGTTCACGATCTGGTTTGATTATTGGAAAAGCAGAGCAATCACGGGTGATTGCCGCTGCCACCGCCTTTCTTTCGTCTTGGATCATGCTTGGTGTTAGGTCCTGCATTGTCATAATCTAACACGGCATCCAGCTGCAGCAACTTTCTTGGATTTTCTCGGATAACATGCTTCACACAATTTGCAACAAAGATCAATCAGCAACGTCGAACTTCTCATTTGTTAAGGATATTCTAAGAAATCAAGAGATTACATGACTATGCACCCCGAGAAAATTTATATTAATCTAGGAAGTCGTCTATAGTCTTGGTATGTTGTATACAAGAAAATGGATGAAACTTTAAAGAGGAAAAATATAAGCTGCAGGAAGTTAGTAAGTCTTATGTTATACTAGCATATCTCAACTTTTTGCACTATGTAGCAACAACAACAACATACCAATATAACCCCATAAGTAGGGTCCGGGAAGGGTAGGGTGTACGCAGATCTTACTCCTATCTTTGTGGGGTACATATGTTGTTTTTGATAGACCCTCGGCTCAAAAGAAGTGTAATTAAAGCAGGACAGAAAGGAAAATAATGACAACCTAATAACAAGATAAATAAAGCAAATGAAGTAGTAACAGGTAGTGAATACTAGATAAAACTACTAAAAAAAGTTGTACTATGTCTAGTAATGAAATTGGTTGCATTTCATTAATTAAAACATGATATGATGCCAATCAATTAAATTTACTCCCCCTATCACTACCTTATGAAGCTTGTAAGCGCGGTTAACGCCATTGGCAATGCCCTCAGCAGTACCTAGATGGCACAACGAAGAATGAGAAACATCAGTATTAATATTATGTCATTTGCCACTATAGTATAAACCAGGATAGTTGAAATGGTGTTGCCATTTTATAGGGAAAGTAGCTTACCAGAAGAAACAAAGATGAGAAATAAAAGGAGAGGTAGAATGAAAGCTTTGATCCTAGGCCTCATAGTGGTGCACTTATTCAATTTTCTCTATGATCAGCTGAGTTGAGAGATTATTGATTCTTGATATGATGAGGGGAAGAAGGGAAGAGTGACCCCTTTTATTATGTCAGATGAGGATCCAGTATTTAAATATTATGGGATTGAGTTCGAGATTCTACCACAACCCATTCAATTTACTGGGTTCGAAATCTATTATTTGTATTTTTAACGCATACAGGGTTTTATTAGGTTCGAGTGAACCTCTAACTAAAGCACTACATTGGCCTTTGGTAGTGGTGAATGGTGATAGTACACCCACCCATTTAATGTACTGTCTGTACAGATGAGTTGCAATACCTATAAGCCAGAATCAACAAGTCAAACAGCACTAAAAAGAATTTACTGCACATAGCTATATGTTACATCGAAGTAGAAGCAACGGTAGGTAGGATTGTAGACTGCTTTGATCAATCTCTCTTTTTTCTTTGCATTGCATGGCTCAAGCTCTGCCATTTCGAGCTGTTTGAAATACTACACTAGTCCCTCATCAGTTGAGTAAAGATTTTCAAACGAGTTTAGAATGTCTTGAACCACTCCACCAATCGCCTTAAGCTTGCCCATGATGGGGTGTCACGAAGACTTAATTAAGTAAATAAAAAGTTATCCTCTCAAATTGTATAAGCTTTTAAATGGGGTGGTCGAATAACTCTAACAGTTTTGAGATGATAAACCAGTTATGTTGATTGTGTACTCACCCAATGGCTGTACAAAGATGAATGATGAGTTGCAATACTTATAGGCCACAACCAGCAAGTCAAAGTGGCACTAATTTGACTCCAATGTTCAAATCCTTATGTAATAGTGTTGTCAAATAGAAGCAACAGCTCCTTTGTGTACATCATCTTTTTGAGAAGTAAATTTGTTTTCCTCTTCCTTAGCCTAAAATGAGAAATCAGAATAAAGTCAAAAAATACGTTATATATACTAACTACACTATATATGATACGATATTCAGAGTCATTAGCTCATGTCATGGATTCATCCATCTAATATAAGTATCTTCTTCAATGTTGTTTATAGTACGATGACCATCAAGACTCTCCAAAAGTTTGGATATGATTAATTGTACGATAAATTAGTAATTAGATTCGGGTCCGCCGTGTCACCGTGTGGGTCAACCTGGATCCAAATTAATAATTAGTAAATATTATTTTATATATTTAATATTTGAATTAAAAAATGAAGGGATACAACGGTTATGACTCCTAAACCATTGCATGGTATCTACTAAAGAGAAGGATTCTCGGTGAAGAACTCCCACATCTTTTCTCCGACAACAGAAAAGAAACTTCTTCTCTCACCAATTCATAAAAAGTTCCCGTGAAGATTTTTTCTTCGAAAAGTGTGGGACCAACCTCTATACCTAAGTCACGATTCATAGACTATGCTCTTTCAGTGTAATTCGTGTTCATATACATTTTATACGATGATCATGGAAATTATGTGTTTGATTTAATTCTTCATACTATTTGAGCAATAAAGCTTCATGTTTGTCTTTAGTGGGAAGGACCGATGACTAATCTGGAAAATGAAGAGGAAAAGATAAAGAGTTAACACAAAGGAAAGTCAACAACTTTCTACAAACCAACAAAATTTGGTCTTCCTTTGCTCATTGGTAATATATATATATATATATATTTCATGTGTTCACGATGAGGTGATAAAGGGCCCTTGCTTGAGACAGGAGATGGGCAGTGACCTACAAATGAAATAAAAAAGGGACTTTTTGTTTTCCTTTTTTGGAGGGTTGAAATTAGTTAAAATCCACAAGTGAAGTGGAAGGGAAGTAAGGCACTACCAATAGTGGAATTCACTGAGTAGATAACATAAAGAGGAAATTTCAGACTTGGTCATGTTTATGTCTAATCATTCGTTAAGACAGGTTAAAACAATAAGCTGTAGTTGGAAAAATAATTGAGAGTGTAACTTTGGGAGGATGAATAGAATTAGTTTCTAAATACCTGTTTTCCACAATGGTTCTAGACATCTATGTTGTCGGGGACATTAGCATAACTCTTAATGTTGGATTGCTAACTAATCTGTGTACATAATTAATTGACCATATTCATCTTAACGACGGATGCAAAGATTGATACATTCTTTATCTCGTTTTATATCTCACAAGCACAAGTGTCAGGTATACTTGCTTACGAGTTACGACCTACCTCTCAAGACTTTTGATCTTTAAGTTGTTACTCGTATTAGTTTGCCTCAATCACTCATTATCCTTTAGGTACTATTCTAACTTCTAGGTTCAAGATCTTGCCACAACTAAGAAAGAAGAAAAGGTCTGAATAAGAAAACTGAAGAGACAAGATTCGTTCAATTGGTCGAACAAATTTCAATTATTACGCCTTTTTCCCGCTATAAAAATAATAAATAAAGATGACCTAATAAATTTCTTTTAATGTATTACGACAATAACATCATAAGGTTTGTCATGCCAAATTGGTCTTTGATAGATTACTTATACGATGTAAGAACACAATTACAGCACAGGCTAAACCCCAAAAGCAGCACTAATAATAAAAGAACATAAATGCATTTGTGTAGGCTTATAGCAATGTAGCACCTAAAAACTGGAAAAAGAATCCAGATGCCAAAACGGCACTTGGAAAAATAGTGACTCCCAATTCCCTAATGTAATCAAAGTGACATTTCAAAATCATGTTCTTCAAAGACAATGTGATTATAGTATTCCACGAACAAAAGAGCAGCCCTTTTAAAAGGTCAAAAGACAACTCTACTATAACAGCGTAAACAGGAAAGAATACATGCAATCAAGGTTGAACGGTATCTTTTCAAAAATGCAAAATTCTGTGAGATAAAATATGGAGGAAATTTGATGGAATGCCCCTAAATAATGAGCTAAACTCACAATAAGTCACGCAAAAGAGATGAATGAGATGCTATGCAATTCAACTATAAAACAGATCCAGCTGATTATGACAAAGACATGGACTGACCGACCAAAAATATATATATTTGTGAGAAAAATGAAAAGAAGCTATGGCTAAGTATCAAGACTACCAAAACTTGGGACTTGTACATGCTGAGATGCTGACCAATGAAAACCCTTGAAGAAGATAGGAACACCACAGGACCTCGGATTTCTTGTTAGAGCTCCAGGTCAGATCCACAAGCAAAGAGAGAAACAAGTAGCCTTGTAATCTTCAGCTGGTTACAAGAATATTCTATTCCACCCCAAATATACATCATCAGTAACATCGCGTCCAGTCCTAAGTGGAAGGCCTTCAACTCCTGAGCAATCACCATGACCCACCCCCTCCATCGCAAAACAAAATATCCCCTCCCGCGGTGCTGGCACGTGTCTGACAACTTGAATGTAAATTTTTTCCGTTGTCAGAAAATGGCAAAGACTTGACACATGAATGCAATGATCCCGACTCGACACAACTACATGCATGCAGGGACATGAAAAAAATAAGAAAAAATATGTACCAAGTACCCACAACTTTAAACTGAAATGGCACGGCTAATAGCCATCTGGGCCCACTCAGCAGATTCCTTAATCAAATGGTCATCCGAAGACAAGCATTCAATCAAAAAGTCCTTGCTTGATACTGATTGTTGAATCAAAGAACCAGCATTACTGCC
Source organism: Anisodus acutangulus (assembly GCA_029783415.1). Classification (NCBI taxonomy): domain Eukaryota; kingdom Viridiplantae; phylum Streptophyta; class Magnoliopsida; order Solanales; family Solanaceae; genus Anisodus; species Anisodus acutangulus. The sequence continues at coordinate 40,551,792 of CM056507.1, read as the reverse complement.
CAGAGTATCTGCTAAATCTCCCAGAACTCCAATAGCGGTCTTCATTACCACATCATCCCTGTAATTTGAAGAAAGGGGGTAAATCCAGGAATTCAGAACATCAATGGCCTTCATAAATAGAGTAAAAAGAGAGAAGTAGAAGAAATCAAGCAATACTTACATGTCTTTCTCCATATAAATACTATCCAGGAATTGAAGGATATGAGGTGCATAGGGTATCAGCAGCTGAGTCTTAGGTGAGTTCTTGAAGCCCTGAAATATGCCGGAATAAGCCTCCAAGATTCCATTTCTCAGAAGATTCGTGTAATCTAACATCTCGTCATCAGCACCAGATGTGTGTGCTGACAGCTCTGCAGCACTCTGGAGCATAGGCATGGCATACATCAAGTACTTCTCAAAATTCTCTCCTATCACCAAGGCTATGTCACCAAAGCATGAAAATATTGGTGGCTTTACAGAACGGTGTAGCTGGTTACTTGATAGGTCCTTGAGAAGCTGTGTCATTATACCATCACAATAAGGTATGATCTTATCCTCCAATGCTCTGCATAAATCACCCACAACACCTACTGTGACAGCACAAACTTGGTACTCCTCAAAATTCTGAAGACCCATTTCCAGGTACTTGTAAAATTCAGGCATGTACTTGGCAAAGTCAGGACCAGTTGCATAGGCAAGTGCTCCAATGGCAAGCATGGCTTCCTCATGCACTGTAGCATTTCTACATGCAAAAACCCTGAGGAAAAGGCTCATGATCTGATCAGCATACTGCAAAAAAGCATACTTTGTTGGGTCTGAGCCCCCTAACTTCTGAATAATAACCTGTAAGCATCCACACAAAAGACCTTGCAACTCGCTCTGCTTCTCCCTTTCATCAGATGAAAGCTTCTGAGCCTCAAGAGTCTGGTGGAGCTCCATCATAATGACAGGAACTAGTTGCAAAATCATGGGAGTTGTTTCATCAGTTGAGCACCTTACAACTTCATTCAGTGCCTCATATGCAGCAGTCCTAAGTCGTGACTCACCAGCATCTTCTCTGTGGGTCACTGTAAGAAGGGACTGCACAATTTCCTGGAAAAAAGGGGTCAAGGGAGATGATGCAGCCACATCCGCGTACCCTTGGGCAAGAAAATAGAGAGCACCACAGGCTTTCTCAGCAACATTTGGAGCATCTTTCATGCTCTGAAGTAGAACTGTAACGATCTGTTGGCAGTTTGCTGGAGTAATAATAGGTATCTCCACTGTTGAACCATGAAGAAATTCAAATATTCTTCCAAGGGTCCATGCTGCAGTGTCCTTCACATGGCTATTGGCATCCTTTGTCAATGCAGTAAGCATGAAATTTAGAGCACCATTAACAATGGGCGTCAGCTTCTCAGGTGAAGGACCTTCCAAAATGGAGCCAAAGGCATAAGTGGCAGCCTCTCTTTGCCTCCAATCCGGCTTTGTAATGTTCTCTACAATGAATGGCATAACAAGAGGGACAATGTCATCTCCTACAGTCCTTGCAACCAAACCAAGGCAAGTTCCACCGGCCATTGCAAGATTCCAAGCAACTTCATCTTGATCCTGATCTTCTTCTTGCTTACGAAGTGTCTCCAATAGCATAGGGACAAGTGCAGGAAGAGCCTGCTTGATGAAATTATAGCACGGAACATCAGAATCTGCAGTAAAATCACCCCCATAATCTTCTAAAATATCAATCTCCTCGTCACAGATCGAGCTCCAAAATTCAATGGCTTGAAGAGCAACAGGCTCCTCATCCTCTCTAACAGCCTTTGCTGTTATGCTAAAGATGTCTTGAATATAAGGAGCTAATTTCTCATAGTATGTTGATGAAATTGAGACTAAACATTCAAAAGCAGCCTGCCGAATTTTAACTTCAGGAGACAGAGTGGCCTGGCAGACAACTCTCATAATAAAGTCACGCTCCATATCATTGTTGAAATTTGCCCGAGTGAAACTAAGTGCATTATATAATGCTCGAGTAGCAGCAAGCCTCACATCACTGTTCCCTTCTTCGGCATTCATACCCTGAACTACAGCTGTAAGGATTTTATTTACTTGATCCTGCTCCACGACATCAGGAGAAACTTCTTCGCATAAATACCCTAGTGTCTCAAAAGTAGCTTGCTTGACGTGGGCAGGGAGCTGTTGATTTGACAAGAGTGAACCAATCAACTCAGCCCACTGCTTCTGCGGCAGCTCGATGCCAGCAACCTTGGCAATGACTTGTGAAGCAGTTGAACGAGCATCAGGTGCCAGAGAAGAGAGGGTCTGTAACAAGCATGTTTTAATCTGGGTCTTCACAGCCACATCAAGTGATAGCCATCTTTGGACAAGTTCATATTTCCTGTGTTGTTCCTTGGCATCCAATGCATTTTTTAGTATCAGACCTGCCAACTTACGACTATCAACTGGCTTCTCCTCACTAGCCAACTCTCCTGACAGAGATAACAGGAAACCAGGAAGATTTTGCTCCTGAAACTGTTTCAATGTTTCTTCTGCATGTTTTCGCACTGTTGAATCAACTGATTGTGCATTTAGAAGAGCCTGAGTGACTTCCGTTGCCATATGGTTCCTGCCAACACATGAGACATCCCGTATGTAAGACATCACAGAATTATTATAAGAATGAACTTGAAATAATGCTAATATTAAGGGATTGCTTGGTTTATGGTGCTGAAAAAGTAAGCATGGCCCCAAGGGTGCAGCCTAGTGGTCAATGAAGTTGGTTGAGAACCATGAGGTCTCAAGTTCAAATCCCAACGGAGGCAAAACACTAGGTGATTTTTTCTCATGTGTTCAAGCCTTGGTGGACAAAGTTATCTAGTACATGTGTTGGTGGGAGGTAGCAGGTACCCGTGGAATTAGACGAGGGTGCATAAGTTGGCACGGACAGATAAGCATCGTATAAAAATCTTATTCCATATTTTTTTGTCATTTTAATGTCCGACATATATAGACCGTATAACTTATACGGTTTGGAAATAGTTTTCAACAAGCAATAGATGCACCTTGGTTAGAACCTCATTAGCTGCGAAAACTGTATAAATTATACGGTAATCCCTGTATTTCTTTTAATACTTTTTGATAGGTAATCTCTGTATATTTTATACCGACATAAACACCCAAAAAGACAACAACAACATTGATTCTAATTCAGTTCTTCTTATCCTCAAGCCCTCGAGAAATCTGCTGATGCTTTTTATATTGCTAGTAATGGCATTTCATTTTTAGGAACATCACAATTCAGGTGATTAACTCCTCTAAGGAAAGATACAAGCATTGGTCTAGGGATGTGCCATAGAACTGACAGATTTCACTCTTTCTTGGAAAATACCACAGAAGGCCACTACCACTGCCATAATATGTTAGAAAACTAATATTGACAATAGCCTGTATGCTCATCCATCTTAAATGAATTTCCATTTCTCCATTTCATTAGTCTAAGATTCGCGAGTAACTTCCTTGATTTCTATGCTTAAATAAATCCTTGCATGGTGATGTAGAGAAGAGAGCCTTCTCTTTCGTTTTTTTCTTTTTGGTAATCAATATTTCACAATGTTGTTTTTTGTGAAATAGATTATTATCAGAAGAAAGTCCTCTTTAAGTAAATAAAAATACAAAAAATTATTATAATTAGCAAGATATCTAGCATATACAATTAAAATGATCACACTCGACAAAAGATGCTAGTTGCACACAGGATAAATTATGGTGAGTGGAGGTGTTAGCAAAGACGCGAGGTAGACCTAAAATCACATGGAAGAAAGTTATCTCAAAAGACCTACAATCTCTTGGAATCCTTGCAGACCTAGTGATTATAGGGCACAACGGAAGAAAATAATCTATGTAGGCAAAACCAATTAGTAGGATCTTTTTAGTCATGTTAATACATTAAATTTAGGTCCAATATTTTGTAGGAATCTTTATGTCAAAAATATATATGTCAGTAGAAAATATAAAGAACCTCTAGTACTTCTATTTTATTTGTTTTAATTTTATGTAGCATGGACTAAGATGATCCTGAACGGAGTAACATGGATAATAGGGATTCATATAGTCAATCTCAACTTGTTTGGGTTTGTTTTTCTTTTTGGGATTAGTTAGTTGTTGTTGTTGTTTATATAGTAAGGATTTCTAATTAGTTCTAATTTAAATTCTTTTATACTTTTTTAATTTGATTTGTACAATAAAAAGGACAATATTTTTGCTATGACATCATTAGTTAAGTGGCATTTCAACCAAAACCACAGTTCTTCAAAATGACAAAGGAATGAAGTACATGTCAACGGCATTATTGGAAACAATCCTTTTTCCAGTTAATAACTTCCAGATTATGAACCAAATGTCGAACAAGAATGCATGTGCACCAACTAGTTATTGTAACCCTAAATATTGTAATCCCGGGATTGTTATCTCACATTGAATGTGGTGTAAAAACAACACCAAAATGGTGGTATACTAGTCCCGGGATTGCTTATAAAGAAAACAAAGATCCAACAAAACACGGGATTAGAAGTCATACATTCTATCCGGTGATTGTTTTTCTTTATCCGATGAACCAAGAAACCCTTAAAGTAAACTGAATGCTTGAGATTAACCAAATGAAATCAAAAACTTGAAAAGTAATTACATCAAAAGAAGACAGAGAGATCAGATTCACAAGCAGTGCAACAACCAATTGTCGGGACAAGACGAGAATAACAACACAAAATTATTACAGCTAAGACAGTAAAAAGTTCAACAGTAAGATTATCTGTCAATGCAAAAACGACAGATGCTGACATATTCATATATGTTTTTATATTAATTTATATTTTTATCATTCTTCGGTTGAAATTTGTGTCAGATAAGCCGAATATAGCTCAGTTTCTGATTTTACATTGATATGTCTTAGTTGGATTGCAGATGAACTTGAACAAAGTTTTATCAGAGTTGGAGCTCGTGAGGAGTCTCGCGTCATGAGCACTAAAGCAAGAGTTTAGAATTGGTGAAAATATTTCTCGCATCACGAGAGGTGTGGCTAGCGAGAAGATTTTCAGGGGCCTGAATTGATAGGTTACATAATTTAGTTGAACAACGTGGGAAATGCTGAGAGAGATACATGCAGGCCTGGAGTAGTGGCTTGCTTGGCGAACTACCTAGCGAGAACATGGCGGGAACTTGAAGAACGGACGCCACACAAAGGCTACTCAATGAAAAGTCTATTGCCCGAAGATATGGCACGCTAGAGGTCTCGATTTGCAAGCTTTGCAATGAGAGATTCGGGGCATTGGAAATTGTTAGCTCGCATCATTAGCTATTCAACAAGAGAAGTCTGAAGCCCAACAAGATAGGCCAAGGATAATTTTGTCCCGCGAGTAGTGCACCACATATATAAACTAGAAGCTAGTTCCTCGGTTACCTTTGACACAAGTAACACATATGGGAAGCAGGGGAATCTTGTGTTATTTCTTTTGCCTACTTTTCTCAACTTTTAAGTATTGTTGGGATTGTATTGTAATTTCTACCATGACTATGAGTAGCTAATTTATTATTTCTAGGGTTATCGTTCTACATGAATGTTGATATTCAGATACTGAGTTGACTAATTATCATATTGGTTATTTATTCCATTCTTGTGATTAATTATTTGATTATCTAGCCAACAAATTAGATACTATCTATGAATCTTGAATTGAACTTGAAAAGGGTAATTCTTGATCGCAATAGAACTGAATATGGCAAGTTTTTGAACCTAGGCATTAGGGAACATATTCATGATTAAAATAGAAAAATACTTAATCGTCTTGCTTAATTATTTTACGGGAATTATTAATGCGTTCTTGTTAATTCTAATTCCATGAATATATAGGTGTTACATTAATCGAATAGGCGAGTAGAAATTGAAAGTTTTCTATGACGAAGTTAACCTTGTTAATTAATAACTCAAATATATTAATAAGTCAAATTATTTGAAGAATTCAACAGGATTGTTAGAATAAACCAAGTCTAGAATAATTCCACCATGTAGGGTCTGGGGAGGGTAGAGTGTAGGCAGACCTTACCCGGGAGGTTGTTTTAGATACCGCCTGCTTTAATGATTTTGCAAATTTCAATAGTTTAATAATTCAAAAAAATCAATCGGAACTTTTGTTTGACTCGATAAAGTAGAATTAGCTTAATTTAGCGACCAACTAATTACAAGTCCTTGTGGGACCATACTCTATACACCACTTTATTACTTCATTGATCATGTATACTTGCGTGTGTGTAGAAGGCAACAACCACCAAAAAAATTCTCAGATGCAAGCAATTAATAAGTTCATGACACACTATCAGTGTTCTGGGAAAACAGCCTTTTGCGTCTTTAAAAGCACTCCAAAGCTCAATAAACAGAAGAAGTATGGATTAAGGTGCACGAATAGCAGCTTAAGAAGCCACAATTACTCAAACTATGCATGAACATAGGATCATTAAACAGATCCAACTACAAAACCAAGTTCATGTAAAGTACATCACTATATTTTTTTCCGTAAGTGCATCACTATATCAATAACCAATTAGGAGAACTTCCAATTTCAATAAAATAACTGAACATATCATTATTTCATACTAGATCTCAGTCAAAACTCAAAAAAAGGAAGAAATCTAAGTAACCTAACCAAAACTCAGTCCCCAAAACACAGTCAATAACAAAAATAAATGCAAATAAGTGAATCAAAAGATCTGAACCACGAACGAATCAATCAAAGTTCAAGTATTGAACACCAATAAAGCTTAAACATAAAGCACTAAAATCACACATAAAAGAACTAAAACCAGTTGTACAGAAAACTAATCAAATTTTCTAATACGGAACACTATGTAAAGAATTTTCATTGATAACACTTGGTGAATTACTGGAAAATTGCAGATTATTGTGAATGAGATGGTAACCAGCAGATTAAACTCTTGGATTGAATAAATCAACAATGGCCAACTGAAACCCTAGAGGGAGAGAGAGAGAGAGTCCGAGTGAGAGAGGGAAGAGAGAGAAAGAGAGATCACACAAATTTAATGGGGAACTCGAACTATTATACAAATCTACTATATGCGCTACTCCCTTTCAAATATACTTCATTTTTCCCCCTTGTTTTACACTCCCCTTAATAAATAGGAAGGTTATTTGATTATTTTATCCTTATTTATATTTAAGTTAAAATCTCTTTTCATTAAATATTAACTATCATTGATATCCAATCGTTATAAGTGTGTTGATTGCCTGCTTTAATCAACAATGACAACATACCCAGTTTGATCCCACCATGTGGGGTCTGGGGAGGGTAGAGTGTACGCAGATCTTAACCCTACCTTGTGTAGAGTGTGCGCAGACCTGCTTTAATCATTTTGCAAATTTCAATAGTTTAATAATTCAAAAAATCAATCGGAACTTCTGTTTGACTCAATAACGTAGAATTAGCTTAATTTAGCGACCAACTAATTACAAGTCCTCGTGGGACGGTACTCTATTCATCACTTTATTACTTGATTGATCATGTATACTTGCGTGTGTAGAATGCAACAACCACAAGCAAAAATCCTCAGATGCAATTAATAAAGTTCATGACACACTATCAGTGTTCGGAGAAAACAAGCATTTTAAGTATTTAAGCACTCCAAAGCTCAATCAAACAGCAGAAGTAACGACTTCATGCAAACCTCCTCACTAGATTAAGGTGCACAAAAAGCAGCTTAAGAACATAGGATCATTAAACGGTTCCACTACAAAACCTAGTTCATGTAAAGTACATCACTATATCAATACCGCTAACTTGGAGAACTTCCAATTTCAATAAACATAACTGAGCATATCATTGTTTCATGCTAGATCTCAGTCCAAACTCAAAACACAGTCAATAACAAAGATAAATGCAAATAAGTGAATCGAGAGATCAGAACCACAAACGAATCAATCAAAGTTGAAGTATTTAACATCAACAAAGCTTAAACATAAAGCACTAAAATAAGTGTACAGATAACTAATCAAATTTTCTAATATGAATCACTACGTGATGACTTTTCATTGATTAAATTCAGTGAATTACCTGAAAATTGAAGATTATCGTGAATGAGATGGTAACCGGCAGATTAAACTCTCCGATTGATTAAATAAAAAACGGCGCCAACTGAAACCCTAGAGAGAGAGAGAGTCTGAGTGAGAGTGGGAAGAGGGAAGAGAGAGAAAGAGAGATCACGCGGATGTTAAAGAGGAACTCGCTCATCCTTTATTTTTTTTAATTAAAAAGAGTGCACTTATCAAATAAAATAAAATAAAATAAAAAATTGTTAAGTGATTAAATTCTAATATTTATTTAATTAAGATAATTTAATTAAATTATATATTTTTATCTAAAAATTAGTATTTTTTTAACGAACGTGCAAATAGCTAAGTGCACAATCTATTTGATCTGAAAGTATTGTTTTTTACTGCTTCTATTTTAATTGGATAGTATTCTGTTACGTGCGGGATCAGAGAAGTTGGAAAATCCAATTGGCTCCTCCTTGTTACATAGACGCGCGAGAGTGAATGATGTAATTGGTAGAGTAATATTAATTTTAAATTTTGTCAGGTTGTAATTGGTGGAGTAATATTATTTTTTAGTTTTTTCAGGTTATTGCTGATTGTACTGGTAACTAGTACTACTACTACTTTACTTTGATGATCTGGTTAATGAAATTAGTCAACCTTATCAAACAATTGTTCGACCTGAAGTAAATAGCTAGTACTACAAACCATTCTAAAATTCCAAATTAAGAAAAGATTAGAAAAAAAAAAAAGAATAACCAACTACTCTCTAATACCGTATTCGACCGCTTAACCTCTACAGTCTACACCTTCAAGGCTTCAACAAACAAAAGAAAATATCCTTGCATCCTGTTTAAGTGAGTGGATTTAGTTTTTAAAAAATAGAATAACATAATTAAATTAAAACGGATGAAACTATTCCAAACATGGTTTTGGATGAAATATAAGGAAATGGATTGAGTTCATATATGGTCGCTGAATTTTTATTTTATTGTATTAACATAATTAAATTATTTTCCATAACAAAAAATCACTCAATTTTATCTAAGTATCACGAAAATCATTAAACTATTTTGAAATAAACAAGTAACTCAATTTGCCTAAGTATAACAGGATATTACTAGGAGGGAGTAAAAGAGACGTTTTATATGATACTTAGATAAAATTAAATGATTTTTTTGTTAAAAGGGTTATTAGGGACATTATAGACAAGAAATTTACATCTTTAGTAGTGTAGTCATTGTCCTTGGAGAATTTAACCCCTCTCACCCCCACCCCACCCCACCTCCCACCCACATTACATTGTTGCTAGGGTGGTGAATTCCTTCATAATTTTACAAGCCAAAAACGAAATTCAAATTTTAGTAATAACTTAAATTCTAACGGAATTAAGATAGACAAAAATAGAATCTGGTGTTGTGTTCATTTCATTTTGAAAGAATAGCAGGTATTTATAATATATTTAGGGGTCAGCTAAGTGTGTCGTTTAAAATATACACAACTTTTTAAAGAGACATTTTGCAATAACCATTTTACTTCTAAAATTCTAAACGTTTTCATTAATATAACAATGTTTTAATAAATGGTTGGAATATTCCCTCCAAAACTCAAATAATTGAAACCAACTAGGGTAAGAAGTGGTTAAAGCACTTCTATTCTCTTCCATTTTATCAACGAGGAACAATATTTTCATTATCAAATACTAATTCCATCAGACACCATCAAATACTGATAAAAAATTATTTAATGACTTGTTGTGATTCTTTGACAAAATTAAATAAAATTTTTATTATGAAAAATAGTTATTTGACTTTTTGTGATACTTGAGCACAATTGAATGATTTTTATATACAAAAAATAATTTAACGATTTTAGTACAATAAAAGTTGAGTGACCAATATCTCTGAAAACATGAATTATTTTATTTGAGCTCATGAAGCCCATATGTACCTCCTCTGATCTAATTAAAATAATATCTGAACCAGAATCCCTCAGCAATCGTCAGCATAACCTGATTTACTTTGCGTTGTTTCACTAAATGAATAATTAAGCTAGAAATTTTTTATTACGTGTCTCATATAACTTATATTAATTGTGTGAGACAGTTTTTTGTATAACAAAAATTGGATCTAAATTTTACACTTTTAAATCCAGAAATTTTGAGTCCAATTTTTGTCAGACATAGAAACATAATAAAATTTTCTAATAAGCTCCCAAAAGAGAAGTGCGATGATAGAACTTTTGAGAACGAGAAGATTCTAATTGTATTACATACATACAAAGGAAAATTGCATCTACAGGTGTGTTGAAAATTTACTAATGTGAAATTAAGTTTATCCCATTAATTATGACTCGAATAATTGAGGTTCCGCACGTCGGAACTGTCGTTTCCACACACGTGCAATCTTAGTGTCAAGTATCATAAATTTCGTTAATGAAAGAGATATTGGTATGTAAGTGAAGTGTTTGAGATATAGAATGATGGACGGTTATTGGATAAATAACAAGTGTTCCACGTTGGTAAACGAAGGAAGGATTGTGCGAGGTGTAAGATGGAACGGGTCGGAAAGGGCCGCGGAGCCGAGAAGGGTTGCGACGCCTCGCGGACTGGGCCGCGGCGCTTCCCAAGCAGTGTTTGCTCGACAGAATCCCAAAGGTTTGGCTGTTGAGGTGGTTTCAAAGGCATTGAATCCACCCAATAATGGCCATTACTTGGACCATTATGTTGCTGCATTACTTGAGGGTTAAATGACATCCATTACATGGCAATTGATTGCCATTATGAAGCATTTGAAAGGCCATCTTGCATACCTATAAATTGAGGCATTTGGCTCAATTCTATATATGAACATAGAAGAACATGGAGAGACCATGAACAGAAAAATAAGTTAACAACACCACAAAGAGATCAGATTTTCCTGATATCAATCATTCTCTTAGCAATCTTCATTATTCGTGTTCTTCGCTGAGATCATTTGTGTAGGCTTTGCACACTTGATAGTTTGTTGTTTCATCTTGGGAGACTATTGTCCACACTTCCGTAAAGCCTATATACGGGGGCAATCTTATCTTAAAGACAGAGAGTCATCTCTCGACTCAGCCGGTGGTGTTGTGATTATCTAATTAGTTGCTAAGTGTTTCATGTGTCAACTTAACAGACGAAGGACTCTAATCGTTCGTATTCTCAGCGGATCTACAAGCCATAAGTGTAGCAGTTCATGTTTTTGTATTTCCGAATACAAGTTCCATATTTGAAGTTTCAATTCAAGATCAAGATATTGACAACTTATTGTTGTCCTCATTGTTGTTTATCCTTTCGACCACTATAATAGTTATTTATTATTCCCGTACGTGCTTTACATATTCCAACAATTTTAAGCAGCAAACTTAGAGTTTATATATTGCACAATCATTCCATCTTCTTCCAATGAGGGAGATTTGTCATTTTTGGCCAAAAACACTCCATCTTTTCATGTCTCAAACACCTTACTTTGTGTATTAATATCTCTTTCATTTCTTAACGAAATTTGACGATACTTGGAACTAACATCATCCACTCACTTAGTAGATTAGACATGTGTGAAGAAACGATATTTTCAATGTACGGGGCCCATATGTTTAAGTCATTAAAGATGGGATAAAGTCAATCACATATCAGTAAATTTCCAACAATACTCTCTTGAAAGAGAATTGGTGCACACAAGGTGTCAAAGTCCAACAATCTTTCTGCGAAAAGATATTGCATAAGGAAAGGTAGTTTTCGGCTTTGAACCTTCCTTAGTCGATTTACCATCGGATTTACTTACTGCGCGGTGAACGTGGTGTCTTGAACCGTCAGTGTTTAGTGTAAACCAAGAGAATGGTATCAACACAATAACTCTTCTTATTCATTTCTTCTTATCGTTTTGTCCGTTCTGGCCATGGACAACGCTTGGATTCTTAAGTGCGTACATTTGAAGCGGCATGTCTCCGCACTTAAATAGGTGATCTCCTATAAGGTATATTGCTCTACCCCACTCGCAAGTGTTAGGAATCATTAAAAGTTTCAGAAAATTATCCTTTACCCATTATGCAGGTAGCACTCAATGTCTATCGCGGGAACGACTTTAGAGTTACATTTCTTTAAAGAATGATTGTCGCGCCCGTTTTTAACCCGACCCCGGCGAGAGGTCGGAAGCGGAGCACAACGTGTTCGGTGATTCCTGGGTAAATGATTGAGGAGTCGCCACCTAATTATTTTACAATGAATTAGGACACCTAAATATTAAATAAATGTTGCAATGTAACTCCAATTTTAAGGTCTGCGAAACTAATGAGATTCTAGGTAAGGGTTCTTTATTATCCTAAAGGAAAGGGGTTAAGCATCCTTTAAGATCCGCTAACTTGCGGTTATCCGATCAAACTCATGTTAATTATTGTATTAGGAAAAATGCAAGTTTTAAAATATAAACTTAAAATGATATTGCAAGTATTTTAGCAAAATGATACATTTTGTACAAGTATGCATTTGTATGATATTAAAAAAAAAAAGACATGTAAAAAGTATGCATTTGTGACAATTAATAGTAAGGAGAAAAATGAATTATTTATAATGCCAAAGAAGTAATTTTTGGAAATCATTTTTGAGTTGTACAATTAATAAAATGACCAGAAGATGATCAAAGTTTGTTTTGCAAATAAAAAAAATGCATGGCGAGCCTATAAATAAATAAATAAACTAGCGAAGGGTTTATAAGTTTGAATTAACCGAACCTACAAGTAAATATACTAGCGAAGGGATTTCTAAGTTTTAAACTACCCTATGAATTAATTCTAAGTTTGCCTATTCTAAGCATTTCAATAGTTACATAAATGCGATAAATAATATTACAACACAGAGCGGGATAAAAGCTGAATTAAAGAAAGTAAATAAAATAAAATAAATAAACTCCGAGGAGTATCTGCCTTCATTGACTTTGTTCCTTGCAAGCTGTCAAGAACAAACGGTTAGAGACAAGTAAATACAAATAACTTCGGATCCGTATCCAAAACAATGAATGTTTTGATCACGGAGGGCTCAGACTTAAATTTTGGAAAAAGACCATTCCAATCACGTCGTGGCTGCAAACGTATGGCTCGGTGGTCATTTTGATTGTCTCGCCTACTAAACGTGTTGGTAACTTAGATGAAAAATAAAAGATCATTATAATCATGTCGTGGCTACGAACATATAACTTGTTGGTTATTTTAGTCGCCTCGCCTACTAAACATGTTGATCCCTCGGATGAAATAAAAAGGTTTAAGCCTCATCCTTGCCCAGAAGTTATATTCTCTGTCTTTACAACTGTGGAGGCCTCAAAATCGACGGATATTTTTCATCGGCCAGTGTAGTATCGTGTTCAAATCAGCAAAATTAAATTGAAAGCAATGGCGGTAGTAGGCGGTAAGCAGAAATGAGAGCCAATTTCCAAAAGACGCGGTGTTTAGTTTAAAAGCGATAAAGCGATAAATATCATTTGCGGATGTTTAACCCAAGGAATGAAACAGAGAAACGAAAGAAGTAAATAAAGGTAGATGAAACAGTGAGTTAATTCTGAAAACAGACCCGAATGAACAGTGACCCGAATGAAACAATGAATTAATTCTGAAAAACAGACCCGGAATAGTGACCAGAATCGGAATAAAAAAATTCAAATTTTTCAGATAACCAACAACAGATTAAAAAAATGCCATAATCTGGAAAATACCTGACCCGGGTCAGTGACCCGAATCAGGGATTCAAACACGAAATCAAATATTTTCACCAATTTCAGATAACTAATCAAATAAGATACGAAATGCGATAATTCTAAAATATCCAAATCGGGTCGACCCGACCCGGGGCAGTGACCCAACCCGAATCAGTGAAGAACAAACAAATCTATTTTTTTCCAGCAAATTCAGATAACCAATATGCAACATGTGAAATGCAAGGATTCTGGAAATATATCCGAATCGGGTCGACCCGACCCGAAATCAATGACCCGAAATCAGTGAAGAACAACAAATCTAATTTTTTTTCAGCAAATTCAGATAGTCAATGTGCAAGATATGAAATGCAAGGATTCTAGAAATATATCCAAATCGGGTTGACCCGACCCGGGTCACTGACCCTACCCGAATCAGATATTCAACCCGAAATCAATATTTTCGCCAAATTCAGATAACCAATATACAAAAATATAAAATGCAAGAATTCTGGAAATATTACCCAAATCGGGTCGACCCGAATCAGAAACTCAACCCGAAATCAAATCTTTTCTCCAATTTCAGATAACCAACATACAGAAATATGAAATGCAAGAATTCTGGAAATATTACCCAAACCGGGTCGACCCGACCCGGGTCAGTGACCCGACCCGAATCAGATACTCGACCCGAAATCAAATCTTTTCGCCAATTTCAGATAACCAACATACAGAAATATGAAATGCAAGAATTCTGGAAATATTACCCAAATCGGGTCGACCCGACCCGGATCGATGACTGACCAATCGGATACTGACCGAAATCAAATCTTTTCGCCAATTTCAGATAACCAACATACAGAAATATGAAATGCAAGAATTCTGGAAATATTACCCAAATCGGGTCGACCCGACCCGGGCCAGTGACCCGATCCGAATCAGATACTCGACCCGAAATCAAATCTTTTTGCCAATTTCAGATAACCAACATACAGAAATATGAAATGCAAGAATTCTGGAAATATTACCCAAACCGGGTCGACCCGACCTGAATCAGATACTCGACCCGAAATCAAATCTTTTCGCCAATTTCAGATAACCAACATACAGAAATATGAAATGCAAGAATTCTGAAAATATTACCCAAATCGGGTCGACCCGACCCGGGTCAGTGACCCGACCCGAATCAGATACTCGACCCGAAATCAAATCTTTTCGCCAATTTCAGATAACCAACATACAAAAATATGAAATACAAGAATTCTGGAAATATTACCCAAATCGGGTCGACCCGACACGGGTCAGTGACACGACCCGAATCATACCCGAATCGGAGAATAAAAAACAGTGGAGAACAAACATTTTCGGACTTCATTCTTGAACAACAAGGAAGACAAATGTTTGAAATCAAGAACACAACCAAAATATTTTTTCAATCGGACCTCCGAAAAATCCTCTCCTTTGTAGAACAAAAATGGGGGTATTTATAGATACTCACCCTGACGTACACCCCCACCCATACCCCGTACAAAGTCGAATTCGAATTTCAAAATAAATGGGGAACAAAAATCTGATTTTGGGGCGATTTCTTGGGGCGTGGTTGCGGTGAGAGGTGATGGGGTTGGTGGTGTCAGGCGGCGGTGTCGGCGATTGGTGGTGTCAGGTGTAGGGTGCGGCGACGTGGGGGGTAGGGGTGTAGGGTGGCGGCGATTGGGAGGGTTAGGGGTGTTAGGTTTTTTATTTTTGGTGTTTTTTTTTTGTTTTGTTTTGGTTTAAAGGGGAATGGGTATTGGGCTTGTGGGTCGGTCGATTGGGCCTGGGTCTTGGGCTGCTGGGTTTCGGAGTTTGGGGTTTTGGGTGGGCCGAAATAAGGGAAGAAGGAGTTGAATTGTTTTGGGTTGAGTAGAATTAAATGGGTGATGAGTTGAGCTTTGGTGAAATGAGTTTTAGTTTGGGTAGAAATTATTTTGGGTTGGGAAATGAATGGGTGATGGGTTGGACTTGGACGAAATGAGTTTTAGTTTAGGTAGAAATTATTTTGGGTTGGGAAAATGAAAATGGGTTATGAATTAAAAAATATAAAAGGGATTTAATATTAAAAAATGTATTAAAGAAAAAATGTAAATTATTTAAATAGCAACATAACGATGTGATAATAATAAAGATATAATATTTGCGAAATGTTTAATGCTATAAAAATGGAAATGTGATGCAATTTTGCGAGAATAAAATAACATAGAATTTTCGGATAAAACTCATGATTATGATAAAAATGAAAATGATATTAAAAAATACGAATAATAATAATAATAAGAGAATAATATATATATATATATATATATATATAGATTAAAATTATTTTGAAATGTTAAAAAATATTTAAAATTGCAAATAAATTGGAAAAGACAGGACAAAATTGGGTGTCAACAATGATAATCCGAAGTGCTCTTACTTTAAGTGAAGCGCTAAACTAGACCTCTATAGTTTAGTTTTCACATTGAACCAAATTCCTGGGATCTCCAGTCAGTATGATTGGGTTACCACCATAAAGATTCTTATTTTCTAGGTTTTAAGCTCAATCCCCTAGACAAGCAGAATATTTGATCTTTGGGTAGGACTTTAGTTAATGGATCTGCTAAGTTATCATTTGATTTGACGTAATCAATAGAAATGACACCTGTAGTGATCAACTGCCTAACAGTCTTGTGCCTCCGATGAATATGTCTAAACTTGTCGTTGTACATATTACGTTGTGCCCTTCCTAAAGCCGATTGACTGTCATAGTGAATCATCACCGAAGGTACATGTTTATCCCAACAAGGGATATCCTCTAAAAAGTCATGAAGCCACTCTGCTTATTCTCCTGCTTTGTCCAAAGCGATAAACTCTGATTCCATCGTGGATCGAGCGATACAGGTTTGCTTAGAAGATTTCCAAGACACAACCCCACCACCAATTGTAAAAACATACCCACTGGTGGATTTGGTGTTTTTTATGTTCGATATCCAGTTTTCATCACTATATCCTTTCAGTACGGCTGGATATCTTGAATAATGTAATCTGTAAGTCAGCGAATATTTTAGATATCGTAGTATCCGAGTTAACGCCTTCCAGTGATCATTTCCAAGATTACGAGTAAACCTAGTCAACTTATTGACTGGTTAAGCGATATCGGGTCGGGTGCAGTTTGTAATGTACATTAAGCTACCAATGACATGTGCATATCGCTCTTGGGATACGGGTGCACCACGGTTCTTATCAATTCTATTATTCATATCCATTGGTGACTTCATAGGGGGACTGTCAAATACATCAAATTTCCTCAAAACATCTTCAATGTAATGAGATTGAGATAAGACCAGCTTGTCAGTTGTCTTAGAAATCTTAATTCCTAAGATTACATTTGCAATACTCATATCTTTCATGTCGAAGCATTGTTTTAACATATTCTTGATTTCCAGGATCAAGTTTAGACTACTTCCGGTGATGAGCATGTCATCTACGTAAAGGCATATCATGACAATGAGTCAGAGTTCCATTTTATATAAATACATTTATCACATTCATTTATGGAGAAACCTTTTGATAATAAAGTATTGTCAAACTTTTCATGCCATTATTTCGGGACTTGTTTGAGTCCGTACAGTGACTTAACAAGTCGACATACTTTTTTTTCTTGTCCTGGAACCACATACCCCTCGGGTTATTCCATGTATATTTCCTCCTCCAACTCTTCATTTAAGAAAGCTGTCTTAACATCCATTTGATGTATCTCAAGGTCACGCAAAGCTGCAATTGCTATGAATACCCTTATGGACGTTAATCTAGACACATGGGACTATGTGTCGAAGTAATCGAGACATTTCTTTTGTCTGTAACTTTTGACTACTAATCTGGCCTTATACTTGTCAATAGTTTCATCTGCTTTGTACTCTCTTTTGAGTATCTACTTACAACCCAAAGGTTTGCTTCCCGGAGGAAGATCAACCATTTTCCAAGTATGGTTTTGCATGATCGAATTTATTTTGCTTTTTATAGCTTCTTTCCAAAGCGGTGCTTATGGAGTTGACAATGCTTCTTTAATTGTCCTCGGTTCATTTTCAACCATATATGTTAGAAAATCTGGACCAAATGTTTTGTCCTTTTTGGCCATTTTGCTCTGTCTTGGTTCAACCTCTGGAACCCCTAAGTTCTGTAGGTCTGGAACATTAAGTTCCGGATAGTCAGTAACTTCTAAGTCCTGTAGATCTGGAATGTCTAGTTCCGGATAATAAAAAACTCCTAGGTCTTGTTGATTTTGAACATTTTGTTCAGAACTTCGTTTGCACGATTCTAGGAAAGATCTGTTCAAAGAATTCAACATTCCTTGATTCCATGATCGTACTCTCGTGGATATCAGGTATCTCTGACTTATACACTAAGAAGCGATAATCACTATTGTTATTTGTATATCCGATGAATATGCAATCTACAGTCTTAGGTCTAATTTTGACCTGTTTTGGTTTAGGTACTTCGACCTTTGCCAAACAGCCCCACACTTTCAAATATTTGTAAGTGGGTTTCTTTCCTTTCCATGATTCATATGGAGTTTTATCCTTACGCTTATGCGGAACTCTATTGAGAATTGTATTAGCGGTAAGAATCTTTTCGCCCCACATATTTTGGGCTAAACCGGAATTGATAAGTAAAGCATTCATCATTCCCTTTAACGTATGGATTTGCGCTCGGCAATACCGTTAGACCGAGGCGAGTAAGGATCGGTCGTTTGATGAACAATGCTGAATTGAGCACAGTATTCTTCAAACGGTGCTACATATTCTCCTCCTCTATCACTACGAATTGCCTTAATCCGTAGGTTTAGTTGATTTTTAACTTCTTCTTTGTAACGTTTAAATGCTTCAAACGCTTTGTCTTTACTTTTCAACAAGTAAACATAACAATACCTTGTACTTGCATCAATGAAAGTCACAAAGTACTTGTTTTCTCCTCTAGTTTGCACATATTTTAAATCACATATGTCGGTGTGAATAAGTTCTAGAGGAGCGATGTTTCTTTCGATTGAATGGAAAGATGATTTAGTTAATTTTGCCTCTACGCACACCTCACATTTATGTTGAGGGTTTATGTCGAAGGAAGGCAACAATTCCAACTTTACTAGCTTTTGAATGGATTTATAGTTAACGTGTCCTAATCTATAATGCCATAAATTAGAGGACTCAAGCAAGTAGGTAGAAGGTTTTATTTCATTAGATGAACGGATTACAGACATAGCGTTCATTTTGAAGAGGCCGTCATACGCGAAACCCCTTCCTACAGATATACCATTCTTTTCAATACTCGTCAAATATTTACCACTAAAATTTATGATGGAAAATTTATATGAGCCAGAAACCTCTCGGCTTGTTGAAAATGAAAACAGATCTTACCTCTTTCTCAAACGAGACAACCAAATTTAATTAGTAGTTGGTAATGAAACCAACACCTTTAAATTTCTTCATTGCTGCCACCATTTGTTAGTAAATGTCCTCCACAATTTATAGAATAGCAAATATAATGGCAGAGAAAAACAACTATTGTTCCAAATATGCAGTATGAGATCAATATTTAATTAATATCTACCCAATATTCATGAAAATTGAATTTCACTATATCAAAAGAGGGTAGAAATAAATAAATTAACAAGTATGGTTAAGGTAATAGAACCGATTGTACTGCCGAATTTTTAATTCCATCGCAAACTTGATGGTCGTTGCCATGAACCATATCAACATAACCATCCATATCTTTGATCATTAAAGACATACTGGTGCACTGGTGGAAACTTAGAAATTTTTTACAGTGCTTCAAAGTTTTCCATGGCCTGGTTATTTCGTTTCTTCTTTGAATATGAAAGCCACGATCAAACTAAAACGAAGCTTCATTGAAACTCATTCTGAAAAGACAATGCAACAATCAATGTAAGAACACAACCAGTAAATACTATTTTTTATACTGCACGCAGAATGTCGAACAACTTTAAACATCATCTTCCCCTGATGTTCCAGAATCGCTGTCTAAACTTGGGCGCCTCGAGTTGAGGTGTTTCTCCATCTTCAACTTCGTTCCAATCTTGCTGACCGGTGTTGGGCACTTCTTCTACAATAACTTGTTTTATATTCTTGATTGGCTTTTGTCTATTACGAACTGAGCGATGACCTCTCTTTCGTTTTCCTTTGCCACGGTGTCGACCTTTCCAGGCAAAAAGGTGGTCGATTCTATCGATGTTCTTTGTTGAACTTCTCTGGTCAAATTCATATCATAATTTGATTTAAGCGTAATGAAATTTGCAGATTCGTTATCTTTCAGAGAATTAACTTTATGCTGCTACGCATAATAGATGGAGGAATCAAGTTCCATAAGCCTTAGTGCAACAAATGTTGTCTTAAACAGATATCTTTCGAACACTTAGAGATTTTGTCTTAAACTGTAGATAAAAATGGTGTCTGAAAGGTTAAACAATAAGAAGGTAGAGTCGAGAGATAACTCTCTGTTTTTAAGACAAAATTGCCCCATATAGATGTTTTACGGTGATGGACAATAGTCTTCCAAGATAAAACAACAACAATCAACTATATAAAGCAAATAAAGTTGATTTTAGCAAAGAAATACAGTAAAGTGTCCAATTTATATTTGAAGAAGAGGGTCGTTACAACGTTTTAGAACTCTTCCGAACAGTTGCAACGTTTCCGAGATCTTCAGGGACCAAAGTGTAAATAAGAAACACTTTAGGGACCAAAAAAGAAAATTTCGGAATAGAGCCCGTGACTCGGACGTGAGACGACCCGGACCGGGCGGGAGGGCGGCGGCGACGCGCGTGTGTGGCTTAGCCCCGAACCAAGCTCACCTAGGCCATCTCCCTTCTAAACACACGGGTTACCCCTTGGAGTTCCAAAGCCTTACTCAAACTTAGAGTTTATATATTGCACAATCTTTTCATTTGTCATTTTTTGCCAAAAACACTCAATCTTTTCATGTCTTAAACACCTTACTTTGTGTACTAATATCTCTTTCATTTCTTAACGAAATTTGACGATACTTGACACTAACATCATCTACTCACTTAGTAGATTAAGCATGTGTGAAGAAACGATGTTTCCGACATGCGGGGCGCACGTGTTTAAGTCAAACCCACATCAGTAAATTTCCAACAGAATCTTAAGGAGAACTTAATACCCAATTCGAAATCTTAACCCAATATAGTCGTAGCTGCTATAAGGGGTTATCTGCTTCATCTCATTGCATCTTTGTTATCTCCTATAGGAAAACGTTGACGTTTCAATATGCAATGTCGAGAACTAAACAGAAATAAAAGGGGAAGGAAAACAGGGAATTTTTTGCCGCGATAGCTTTTCCCTCAAATTTGAAAAGATTAAGATTTTTAGGCCACTGACCAAATAAATTGTTAAGAAAATTACAGATTTTACCAACAACAGAACTACTTTGGCTACAATAAAAGTATGTTGTAGCTAATGTATTTATATTTAAATTTATTATATTAACCCATAAAATATTGGAACAAGATTAAAAGATTTGGTAAAAAGAAAAAACTCATTATTTAACAAAAAAATTGAGTTATTACAATTTATCGAATTTAACCAATAATTTGTGGTTGTTGCTAAAAAGTTGTTGCCGATCCTATGTTTTCTTGTAGCGAGTGTGTTTAATGCGCCTGTAACTGGTCTTTCATCTCTTGAATATTCATCTTAAAAGTTCAATATATCGTTAGTCATGTAAGAAAATATATTGTAGAAATTATGCAGTTTAACATTAAAAATTTTGTGACCGTGTAGTTTGCAATATCAAGTATCCAAGTTTATCAGAATTATAATTAGTGTATTTTTCATATTTTTCTTCAAAACTAACATGTATACGAAAAAAATATATTTTTACGTTGGTCAGTTGAATTAACACTCATATACAAAATATAAATCTGAGCATCTGACAGCCACACTTGAAAATCTATTTTCTGTAGTGTCGCACGTTAATTACTTTTTTATTTGCTTCAACCATACTTTCAATCTAATACGGCTAAAGACTTTAAATTAAAAATATGGAATAATAGCTATAAGTGTTGAATTCCTCCTTCTAACCCTCTGTTTAGATGGTTGTTTCTCGTGGTTCATTAATGTACAGTATGGTATGGTATGATATAATATGATATTGTATTATATTGTATTGTATTAATGAACACAATATTTGGATAGATTGTATCGTTTGTTGTGGTTAAATGATATTTTTATTGTTTGGTTTGACTGTATATTACTGTATAATAACATGTAAGTTTACTAAATATCTTTAATCCTTAATTATAAACTAATTTTTATATATTAATAAAATTAAGATAAATGATAAAATAAGAACTTTAAAAAAGAAATAGGTGGTGGGTGGTGGTGGTGAGGGGTTATGGGTTGTTGGTGAGGTGGGGGTGGATGGTGGTGAGGGGTCATGAGTGGTGGTGGGGTGATGAGTGGTAGTATGGGGGTGGGTGGTAGATGGTGGGGGTTGGTGGGTTTGGGTGTGATGGAGGGTGGGTTGGTGAGGGTGGGTGGGTGGTAGGGTTGGTGGTGGGGTGGGAGGGTGGGGCTGGGTGGATTGGGGTGTGACAGAGGTGGGTGGGTGGGTGGGTTGGGGTATAATGAGAAAATGAAATATATAACCGCACAAAAATCATCAAATCCATGGTTATAAAAATTGAGTTTTTTCATGGTTATTTAATCACGAAATTACAACAGGTTTACAATATCATATAACATAATTTTATGAACAATGGAAACAAACATGATTTCATAGAAAACAATACAATGAATCATGGGAAACCACCATCCAAACATGGGTAAATGTATTTAGCTTTAAAATTCTAATTTCAAAAGGTATATTAACACAGCCAAAAGAATTGATTCATCATTTAAGTCTATATCTTTTTAAATTCTAATTAATTTTTCCTGTTAACCTAGATCTAAATTACATTAAGTTCTAATTCAAAAAATTGCACGGTCTTCCCTTCAAAGGGGTTGGTCTTTAATTTTCCCCCCTCAAATGGAACTTATGCCTTTTGGGGCATACGTATTTTACGCGATCCGGCACAGTTTGTGTCAATCCCGAAAAGAACTTATGCCCCAAAAGACATAAATTTCATTTGAGGAGCAAAAATTAAAGACCAGTACAAAATAGGGTCAAAGTGCAAATGACCCGTAATTAATTAGACTCGAAGTAAAGGTAAAAAAATCTTATATCATCATGAAAGAAATTGGTGGATAGATAAGATCTATTCACCTTTGATCAGAGATTTCAAACTCAAATCCTGAAAAACAATTACTGTTATTACTCAACAACAAATAAAATTAATCTTTGATAAACAATTTATGTGATGAAAAAAAGTTACATTACCCGTAGATACATGATATTTTGTGTAGTGTGGTGCACATATTCGAAAGACTCTATAACTTCAATTGAAAAATTGATTGGTATCGAAATGTATATAATTTATATAATTATGATAAATCAATATGTATATCTGTAAATTTTATATTTAATATTAAATATGGCAGGAAAAAAGAACTAGATGTCAATTGATAAAGGTGTAAAACCTACATATTGATAATGCAAAGAAACTAAACAAGGATAAAAACCTAGGAAATCAAGAGCGGACAAACACAATATAACTCAAAAAATAAAGAGAAAGCAACATAAGACTTAATGCTTGAATCATTTACCACATATTCAAAAAGAAAAAATATACTATTGATTCTACTTACCTTTGTCTCCACGTTATGTGGCTGCGAAGTAAAGAAAACATAATCAAAATTGAAGAAAAATGATAATAATTTATTTAACATAAATAAATACCAAACAAAATCGATTTGCATTGGAAGAAGTCAAGAAATAGTATGTGAGAAAACAAGAAGAGCTCTTTAGACGTTCTAACATATGAGGTATTTTAATTGTGTTGTTTAATTCAAGTAAGGAAGGAATTCGTACAAAATATAATTTCAATTGATTGAAATCCTAAATTTTAGGATTTCTTAGGTGGGAAAACTGTGATAACTAAAATATAAGTTGATTTCCATGTCCTAAATATTAGACAATAACTTAAAATTATAATTTTACTTAATGTAAGATATGTTTTTAAAAGATAAAAACATGAACGACATTTCGCAGTTATTTACGGCTTAATTATTATATTTAGTCTGTTTCTTACAATATATTTTAGTTTGTTCAAGTTCATGAAGTTAATGAATTAACGGAAAAATTAATTTCTCAATCTTACTTTAATTTGATTAAATTTTAAATTATATTTGGTTGATTTTCCAACTAATTGGAATATGAATTTTCTTCTTGGAGCATCATCTCATTCCTTCTTCCTTCGCCCCGCTTTGTTTTTTTCATAAATATCTTGGCTTTTCTGAAAATATTTGCTATCAGGAGAAATTTGAACATCGATAACTTGTCACTATAAACAACCGTAACCAGAGATCATTTATATTTAGCTACAATATTTTCCATCGCCAATAGTTAAATCATTTAACTACAGAATTTAAATCGTCGCTATTTAAAACATTGCATATTTTGTGACAAAAATTTATCGTTGCTAAGTTGTATGTTGATTAGAGACAATACATTGTTCGTCACTAATTATTTATATTATTAGTGATAAAAACTAAGGTCACAATTAAACATAAAATTTTGTAGCTAAAAGCTTACAACATTTAACTACAAACTCTAATTTGTTGCTATTGTAAAATATATTTTTGTGATGAAACTTTTTTCGTGTCTAAAATTTAACTAATTTTAAGACAAATAATGGTTTGTCACAAATTGGGAACCGTACTAGTAACAAAATAATGTGTCACTAAAAACTTAAAGTTCAATGTAACTCAATAAATGGCGCCAACTCATTTTTTGATGTGAAACTTTAGGGGACAAAAATTTTGCGATGAAATTTTATGTTTCATCACTAAAAGTATGTGACTCACGTATTTAAATACGAAATTTAATTTTTTTCACAAAAAATGAACAATTAGTGACGAATTTTATGTCGTAGCAAATTATTTCATAGCTAAATATCACATTTGTTGTAGTGTATCTAAAAATTCATTTTATATGTATAAATAATATATTTAATTTAAATAAAAATGATTATTATTCAGTACCCATAAAACTAAAAATCTTATTGTGTCTTTGCGCAGGCTCAATCGAACCTTTATTAAATTTTCGTATCATTCTTTTTACTTTATATATGATTGTGCTAGTTAATCTCGTAGTCTTACACAATGGAAGGGAATGCTTATCTTGACAAGTTTTCCAATCACATTTTCCAGTTCAGGTTATTCTTCAAATGAATCAAATTAAATGAAGTTTCATAGTCGTGTTTGAATGGGCTTATGGCTTTTGAGTAGTATAAGTTAAAAGTCATAATTCTAATTTATGACTTTTAACTTATTTTTTGTTACTTTGACTTAAAAAAAATGTTTAAAACACTTTATTTTACTCAAACACTATAAAAATGTTTTTAAGCTATTTTAGCTAACATCATTTTAAAATTTAAATAAGTCAATCCAAACAGGTTAGTCTAGCTCTTGCTACTTATCTTCTGTCAGGTATACTTCCTTTTCCTCCCCTTACTTTGGTTCAAATCTACGTGATTCTTTTTTCTTATTTATATATATTTTTATTATTTCAAATATTTTAATTTTAACGACATATATTTATAGCCATTAAAATCTCATAAAATATTTAAAGTTATAAGTATATTGTTTAATTTTATGTCAAGTCTAGTTGAATGCTATTGAGGTAGTCAGTGGTTTATATTTTTTCATAGCGTCAACTACTAATAGCAGTAGTAGCACGATTTTACCCAAATGATGAGATGCGCTATAGATTGATACTGGTAGGCAATTTGATAGTCAAGGAAATGGTGGTGTACTCTTTCATTTTAGAGCATATATTATCATTAGAGGAATCCGTAGCTGTCATTAACAGTTCCAATCACCTAGGATAACTCTTTGATTCTTCAACTTGCATCTGTTGGCTTATCAAAGGAGGGAGGAAATGGAAATTACAAGTAACTGCTAATATAAGAATTGAAATTATAATTCAACTAGAAAACTGAAAATTATAAGGATGTTGAACAAGAAAAACTGGAAACTGTTTTTGTTTGTTGAGTCGAGTGTGACACTATGTCCTTAAGACAATATTGCCCCGTATGTATCCTTTATACGTCCTGGACAATTCGTCTCCCAAGATAAAACATCAATGGAACAATTGAGTAAAGGAAACTCAAGAGCTACCGTGAAGAATATTGAGTAACGAAATGATGCTTGAAAATTGTAGGAAGAACTGATTTTCTGGTTGTGTATTTTCGTGTATTGTAAGTGTGTTCAACAATGGTGTAAGGGGGTGTTTATATAGGTGAGGGAGGGGCTGTTTAATTACCTCCATAACAACCCATTATTGGCCAAATAATGGTCATTATGGAGGTATTTAAGTCATCAAAATAAATGGTGAGAAAGACCAACGGATTGTCCATTATAGGAGGAGTAATTCAGCCAAAATAAATAGTTGAATTGAGTGCTTGACGTTTCTGTTCTGTCTGCCCAAATTCTGACTTTCTGAAAACTTCAGGGATCAAACTGTACATCTGAAAGAATTCTGCACAGCCCACAGCCCGAGAACCCGGAACCGGACGGGCGGGCGGCGGCGGCGCGCATGTGGGCTTTCCTCAAACCGAAGCACATCTAGGTCCTCCCTCCTTTAAACACATGGGATACCCCTTGGGGTCCCAAACTCCAAACCAATTTCGAGTCTTATATACACAACAATTCTTTCTTCCTCTACCGATGAGGGAGAATTGATCACACACCACATTTTCCCATGCTTCAAACACCTTACTTCGTGAACCAATATCTCTTTCATTTCTCAATGAAATTTGACGATTCTTGACCCTACGGTTATCTACGTACTTAGTAGATCATGCATGTGTGAAGAACCGGATTCTCCAATATGCGTAACACTAGTGTTTAAGCCGTTAAAGTTGGTCGGTCGCAACTCCCGCCAAAGGCTAATTTCCAACCGCATCTAGCTAGTTACAATTAATATTGGTGTGTGGTATATTCTACTTTGCTTGACAGTAGGTTTACTATTTGAAGAGGCAAATAGGTTAGTTTCTTTGATCACGTTTTATTTAGATATTTTTTAATGTTTTAGATTATTAACAATTTTAAATTATAGTATTTTTTATATAACTTTCAAGTGTGAAACTTGAAGAATTTATGTTCGAATTTACACATAAAACTAAATACTTTCACTCCCGTACTCCAACTACGCCGAACAAGTGGAACGTACGTTGGGAGTATCTTATGCTTCATGTTTGAGATTGTGATTTTTGGAGCTAGTCTCGTCAAATTGTGACTTTAGATAGTTTGGATTTGGATACACTGAATGGTAAAGATAGAATTCAACTTGCTTAACATGACAATCGCCAAAAGTACACCAATTCTCTAATTTCCCCTTTTTCTTTCTTGTTATAAATCATGTGCTTAAATTATTCAAGGTCCGAGTATTAGAAAAGATAAGAGTAAACAAAACAGAAAATATATAAGGATATACACAGTATACAATACCTTGTGTATATCACGGAAACCCATCATAAGTGGAAGACCGTGATATACACGGTATACACAGCTGTGTATATCCCTATTTTGATAACATATTATTTGTATTATATATATATATAATTAGCATTGTACACTTACCATAATTGCAGGATTCTTGTACAACTAAAATAGGGTTTTGAGCGTAGAATAGCAATAGGATTTTCCATATTATGGAAATTGTAAATTGTATATATTCTCTTTCATTAATGAAAATAATCAAGAGGTTATTTCTTTCATGGTATCAGAAGTCTAAGTTTTTTATACCTCTCCTCTCTTTGTCTTTCGTTGCCCTCGGTTTCTGATCTTCTATCTCGATTTCCGTGCCCGACTTCTCTCTTCTCTTCCCAAATTAGTCTAAATCCCTACTTCACATTTTGTTCTTTCATTATGTCTAAGAACGTATTTCATCCCGCCCTTTCTGTTTCCAACATCAATAACCACATCCCTATTGTTCTTGAGATGAAAAACGTTCAGTATGCGACGTGGGCAGAGTTGTTCAAAATTCATACAATTTCACATCAAGTCCTCCATCACATAATTCCTCCCGCTACCCCTACTCCCGTAGATGATCCTCAGTTATGGATTACACTTGATGCTACCATCCTTCAGTGGATTTATTCCAATATTTCTACCGACCTTTTACAGACGATTATTGAGCAAGACACTACGGCTATGGCTACATGGAATGGATTGCTTGATATATCCCAGGATAACCAACATTCCCGAGTTGTCACCCTTGAGCAAGAGTTCTCCCAGGTTAGCATAGAAGATTTTCTGAATGTTTCCGCTTATTGTAAACGACTCAAGGAATTGACGGACCAACTCCGTAATGTTGGGCGCCTGTTACCAATTATCGTCTTGTTCTACAAATGGTTGCAGGCCTTTCTGAGGCCTATAATGGCGTTGGGACTCTCATCCGTCAAAGTAATCCGCTTCCACCTTTTTATCAAGCCCACTCGATGCTCACGTTAGAAGAAGTCGGCTTGGCAAAAAAGGCGGCTACCGGCGCCAGTTCCATAGCGATGATGACGTCCTCCGATAATTCTCACACGTTTGTTGATAATTTGGGCCAACACCGCAACAACGGTGGCGGAAAGAAGGGTTAAAACAGTAAAAATAATGGCAAAAATCGCTGCGGCTACAACGGTGGCGGCCGGAACAGTGGCGCCACCGGTGGGAACAGTAACAACCGGGTGGGCGTCGAGCGATGGCAATGGGTCGTAGGTCACTGGTCCCGACCTTGGGCTCGGCCGTGGGCTGGGCTGACCCTTGGACCAACAACCACTACTTTCACCGCCTTACCGAGTCATCGACCGCGATGCAGGCCAGGCCCAATTCACCTACTGGCAGATTTCAGTCTGGGCCGAGACCGCAAGCAGGTGTGCTTGGGCCTCGACCTTCGCATGCTTTCCAAGCAGTGGGCCCTACCCCGACTCTGACCGATATTGAGGCTGCAATGCCTACTCTTGGATTAAATCCTCTAGACGCAAATTGGTACATGGATACCGACGCCATTTCTCACATGACGTCCGATCAAGGTACTCTCTCATCTTATTCTAATTTGAGCAAAAACCGTGGCATAATTATTGGTAATGGCAACTTAATTCTAATTCGTCGTTACGGTCATACATCTTTGTCTCCCCCCATCCACCTCTTGTCTTGAAAAACACCCTTCATGGCCCTAACTTAATTAAAAATTTGGTGTATGTCCGTAAATTCACCACTGATAATTGGGTTTTTGTTAATTTTGATCCTTCTGGGTTTTCTGTGAAGGATTTCAAGATGGAGATACCTCTTATGAGATGTAATAGTAGGGATATCTTTATCCTATCACGCTCGCATCCAGTCTCTCGAGTCAAACCTTGCCATCTACTTTTGCAGCTCTAGCTCATTCCATGTGGCATGCATGTTTGGGTCACCTTGGGTCGTCCATTGTTTCTTCCTTGCATAAAAACAATTTTATTTCTTATAAGGGTATGCGTAGTACTCCAATTTGTCATTCATGTCCGTTAGGAAAACATGTTAGATTACCATTTGTAGCATCTACTTCTCGTACTTTAATTCCATTTGATATTATTCATAGCGATTTACGAAAATCTCTCGTTTTAAGTTCTATGGGCCATCGTTATTATGTTATATTTTTGGATGATTATTTTAATTTTTATGGACCTTCCCATTAGCGAAAAAATTTCATGTTTTTTTCACATTCTTAAAATTTCGAGCATTCGTACGTACCCAATTCGAACGAGAAATAAAAAATATTCAATGTGATAATGGCAAAGAATATGATAACAGGTTGTTTCGGAAAATTTGTGAAAATAATGACATCTTTTTTCGTTTCTCTTGTCCTCATACGTCTTCCAAAAATGGAAAAGTCGAACGAAAAATTCGTAGCATTAATAATATTGTCCGACCTTTATTGGTCTATGCTTCCGTCCCCCCTTCCTTTTGGCATCATGCTCTACAAATGGCTACTTATCTTCTTAACATACTTCCTACCAAAGGATTGGCATATGCATCCCCTCTTAAATTCCTAAATAATAAGAATCCTTCGTATTCACATTTTAGGGTCTTTGGGTGCTTATGTTATCCGCTATTTCCGTCAACTACAATTAACAAGCTTCAAGCCTGTTCTACCCCTTGTGTGTTTTTGGGTTATCCATTTAATCATCGTGGTTACAAGTGTTTTGATTTATCATCTAATAAAATCATAATTAGTCGCCATATTCTTTTTTATGAGATCCAATTTCAGTTTGCTACAGTGAGTAGTCCTGGGCCTAGTTCGTATAATTTTTAGATGACGAGGTCTCCCCGTATATTATCCACTATTTATCAAAAGTGTCCCGTACCTAAAATCCGCCAGCGGACCACACTGTCCGCTGGACCTACTATACTGTCAAACCTGACCAGTGGGCCACACACTCAGCCCAGTACCGATCTCGATATTGTTCCAGTGGTCCATCTCACTGCCCCAGTCTCTATTCCAGCCCCGGTTTCAGTAATTGGGCCCACTGCCTGCTGGCCAGTCCGTCAGCAGCCCACCCACTGTCCAAAATCCACCCGCTTCCTCCTCGCGTCAAGGGTCAGTTACTTATAATCAAAGGGGTATTTTTAAACCAAAATGACATTTTAATCTTAATTCTAATGTCTCTAAATCTCCTCTACCACGTAACCCAGTGTCTGCCTTAAATGACCGAATTGGAAATTAGCTATGAACGACTAATATAATGCTCTTATTGAAAATAAGACGTGGGAGTTAGTCGCCCGTCCTTCTGGTGTTAATATTATTCGGTCTATGTGGATTTTTACTCATAAAGATAATTCTGATGGCTCTTTTGCGAGACATAAGACTTGACTTGTAGGTGATGGTAAAACTCAACAGGTTGGCCTAGACTATGGTGAGACATTTAGTCAAGTGGTCAAACTGGCTACCATTCGTATTGTCTTTCAAATGCATGATCCATTCATCAGTTAGATCTGAAGAATGCTTTCTTACATGGTGATCTTAAGGAGACCGTTTACATGCATCAACCCTTGGGTTTTCGAGACCCCAAATATCCTCATCGTGTCTGTTTATTGAGGAAGTCCTTGTATGGGCTTAAGAAGGCCCCACGGGTTTGGTATAAGAAATTTGCAGACTATGTTTCAATAGTTTTCTCACAGCATGTCTGATAATTCATTGTTCATATATCGTTGTGGTACTTCCATGGCTTATATTTTATTATATGTGGATGATATTATCTTGACTGCCTCTAATGATGCTTTGCGCAAGTCTATCATGACCATTGTCGCACTCGATTTTAACCTGCGGGCTTCGCGACGCGATGGCGTCGATTCCCTCTGGATCGGTTAAAAACTGCTTGCTTTGAGGAGTCGCCACCTAATTATTCAAAGGTGAATTAGGGCACCTAAATGCTGCAAAATAACTCCAATTTTGTGATCTGCGAAACTAATAAAATTCTAGGTAAGGGTTCTTTATTATCCTAAAGGGAAGGGGTTAGGCATCCTTTAAGATCCGCTAACTTGCGGTTATCCGATCAAACTCAGGTTAATTATTATGTTAAAAAGTACATGTTTTGCAAGTATATAAAAAAAATGTTGCAAGTATTAATGAAATGATGCATTTGTACAAGTATACATTTGTATGACATTAATATACACGTAAAGCTAAAAAAAGTGTGCATTTGAATGAAAATTGATAAAAATATATGCAATATAAATTTTATGGGTGACGAGCCTAAAAATAGGTAAACTAGCAATTTTCGGTTCTAAAACTAACCGAGCCTAAAATAAATAAACTAGCGATGGGTTTCCAATTTTAGACTACCCTATTAATTAATTCTATGTATGCCTATTATAAACATTTCAATAATTTCACGAGTACAATAATATTACAATAAAGAATGAAATAAAGCTGAATTAAAGAAAGTAAAAACAACAACAAAATAGATAATCTCCGAGGGGTATTTGCCTTCTTTGACTTTATCCCTTGCAAGCTGTCAAGAACAAACGGTTAGAAACAAATGAATATACATAACTTCGGATCCATATCCAAAACAATAAATGTTTTGATTACGGAGGACTCAGACTTAAATTTAGAAAAGATCATTCCAATCACGTCGTGGCTGCGAACATATGACTCGTTGGTCATTTTAGTTGCATTGCCTACCAAACATGTTGGTCTCTCGGGTGAAAAAGATTTAAGTTTCATCATTGCCCAGAAGTTTTATTTTCCGTCTGTACAACTGTGGAGGCCTCAAAAATCGACGGATAATTTTTTCATCGGCCAAGTGTAGTATTTAATTCCAATCAGTAAAATTTGTATCGAAACAGTGAAAAAAAATAGAAATTGAGAAATGATGTCCGAAGGGACGCGGCCTCGAATTTATTTTCATCGGCACAAGTGCAGTATTAGTTAAGAAAATAAAAGCAAGAAAGCAGAAACAAAGAAACAAGAAGCAGAAAGATATCCGTCGCACGGATGTTAAAGAAAACAAGAAATGAGAAACGAAACGAAAAGTGCGGCCTCAATTTAATTTCATCGGCCTATGTAGTATAATATTCAAATCAGTAAAATGGTGTCGAAACAAGAAAAGAAAAACAGAATTGAGAAATAATATCCGAAGTGACGCGATATTTAGTTTAAA
The DNA here is from genome assembly GCA_029783415.1 of Anisodus acutangulus. NCBI lineage: Eukaryota > Viridiplantae > Streptophyta > Magnoliopsida > Solanales > Solanaceae > Anisodus > Anisodus acutangulus. Next base: position 40,519,196 of record CM056507.1, on the reverse strand, counting down.
ACAAGAAGACAAGAAACAAGAAATATCTCATTTGTACGGATGTTTAAAACAAGAAATGTAAAACAGAGAAACAAACAAAAGCGCGGCCTCAATTTAATTTCATCTACTAAATGCAGATAGTTAAAATGATAAAACAAAGAAACAACAAGATAGTTGTGTAACAGATGTTTAAAATGCCAAAAACAAAGCAAATAGCTCACAATTAAAACGTCCGACCCGATTACGAAATTTTACCCGACCGGATCCTGAGCGATGATTCGCCGGATTTCGTTGACCCGACCTTAATCACACATTTTTTCTTGAATTTTCAGATAATAAACAACAAGATATTAAAACACAAAATCCGGAAATTTATTCGAATCGGGTCGACCCGAATTTAACAATGACCCGACCAAGACGGATACTTCAACCCGAATCAAATTCTTTCCAAATTTTCAGGTAACCAACAACACAATATAAACATACGAAAATCTGGAAATTAACCGAATCGGGTCGACCCGATCCGGGTCACTGACCCGACCCGAATCGAATGTTTTTCAACCCGAATCGATTTTCTCGAAATTACAGATAACCAACAACACAATATAAACATACAAAAATTTGGAAATTAACCGAACCGGGTCAGTGACCCGACCCGAATCGGATGTGTTTTCAACCCGAATTGATTTTCTCCAAATTACAGATTAACCAACAACACACATAAAACATAAAATCTGGAAATTCATTCAAATCGGGTCGACCCGACCCGGAACAGTGACCCCGACCCGGAACAGATTTTCCCAAATCTTCAGATAACCAACAAGAAGATATAAAAGCATAAAAATATGGAAAAACTTACCCAAATCGGGTTGACCCGACCCGAACCGACAGTGAACAAAAGGGGCAAAATCCATGCAAAATCCTACCTAAATTCCGACCAAGAACTCCCTCTTTTCGTACAAAAATCCACACAAATCGACCCCCAAAACAGTGAACAAAAGGGGGTATTTTATAGATGGGTTTCGGATTTTGAGGGGATAGGGTATGGGGTTGACGGGTTGGTTGGTGGTGTTGGGCGACGGTGTCGGCGTTGTGGTGAGCTGGTCGGCGATGTGGCGGCAGTGGTGAGTTGGTCGGCGGCGTGAGGTCGCGGGTATGGGGCTGGTTGGTGTCGGCGTCGTGGTGGTGATGTGGGTGTAGGTTGTCCGGCGTAGGTGGGGTAGGGTGGTGGTGGTGTGGTGGTGTTGGCGAGGTGGCCGGCGTGGGGTCGCCGCGGTGTGGGGAAATCTTGAGGGGTGTGTCGGTGATGGAGAGAGAGAGATGAAAAAAATGAAAATGTTTTGTAGGGTTTTGGTTTAGAAGGGGGGGAAATAAAGGGAAATGGGATTGGGCCGGTTCGGGTGTGGGCTTCGGTTGGGCCTGGTCAGTTGGGTCCGAAAATGGGTTATTTTTATTGTAATGGGTTGAGTAGAAATTGTTTTTGGGGAAATGAAGTGGGTTAAGATATAAAAAGGATTGAAATGGGTTATGGGTAAAAATATAAAAATGGGTTTTATTATATAAAAAGAAAGCTTTGCAAAATTTATAAATTATAAAGATGATAATATGATAAAATATAATATTTGTGAAATGCTTGATGCTTAAATAAAAAATAAAAATGCAATGCCGTTTTGCGAAAATAAAATAACATATAATATTAGGATAAAAGTATGCTTGTGATATAAAAAATGCAAATGACAAATAAAAATGTAAATAATAATAATAATAATGATATATATACATATGTATGTCTATATTTTAAAATTGTCTTAAAGTGTCAAAAATATTAAAATTTGCAAATAAAATCCAAAAAAGATGAGACAAAATTGGGTGTCAACAACCATGCTCAGTTCTAAGTTTGCTATGAAATACTTGGGGCCCTTGAGTTACTTTTTGGGGATTGTTGTCTCTCGTCATGCAGGTGGATTATTCTTATCACAATGAAATGCCACTGAGATAATTGAAAGGGTTGGTATGTCCTCGTGTAAGTCTATTTCCACTCCAGTTATTACGTATGACGTACATCATGTGTATTTGTTTATGCATAATCCTAGGATGGAGCACATGAATGCGCTCAAACGCATTATCCGATACATCCAGGGGACACTTGACTATGGTTTGCATCTATATCCATCATCGACATCTACACTTGTATCGTATACCAATGCTGATTGGGGTGGCTGTCCAGATACCAGACGCTCCACGTCTGGTTATTGCATGTTTCTTGGAGATAACTTGGTCTCATGGTCTGCCAAACGACAAGCTACCTTATCCCGCTCCAGTGCAGAGGCCGAGTATCGAGGGGTGGCCAATGCGGTTTCTGAATAATGTTGGTTACGTAATCTTCTCTTGGAGCTTCACTTTCCCATTCAAAAAGCTACCTTGGTATATTGTGATAATATTAGTGCCGTATATCTTTCTGGGAATTCGGTTCAACACCAGCACTAAACATATTGAGATGGATATCCATTTTGTTCACGAAAAGGTAGCTCGTCGACAAGTACGCGTATTACATGTTCCTTACAGGTATCAAATTGCAGACATCTTCACTAAGGGTCTTCCCTTGGTCCTATTTGAAGATTTTAGAGACATTCTCAGCGTACGAAGACCGCCCACTATGACTGCGGGGGTGTGAAAATATACAAGGATATACACGGTATACAATACCTTGTGTATACCGTGTATATCACCATAACCCATCACAAGTGGGAGACCGTGATATACACAGTATACATAGCCGTGTATATCCCTGTTTCGGTAACATATTATTTGTATATAATTAGCATTATACACTTATCATAATTGTAGGATTCTTGTACAACTAGAATAGGATTTTGGGAGTAGAATAGGAATAGAATTTTTCATATTATAAAAATTGTAAATTGTATATATATTCTTTCATTAATGAAAATAATTTTAAAAAATAATTCAAAAACATATGAGAAATCAGGAGAAACGTAAAGAAGGTGTCCAAATGTTCTGGAATTGAATGTGATAGGATGACACATTTTTCTTTAATTGATAAACCGTTCTTGGAAAAACAAAAATGAAAACAAAAACATGCTGTAGTGATTGTTGCATCGAGCACAAGTAATTCAACAGTTTAGTCCAATTGGCCACTTGCATTTACATTTATGCCTTTCAGTTGAATCAACTCAACTCGTATGCCTAAAATAACAAAAGATTAAATGGCTTGATACACGGATAAATCCCTTAAACTTGCTAATTGATACATTTCATTGAAACATTAGTGTCAGAGTTTGTCCTGAATTTCCTATCTTATTTGAATACTATATTATATTTTAAAAAAAATTTGCTAGGTAGAAAAGTTTTTTTATCAACCGAATGCGCGTATAACCATGTTCTTCAAACAAAGTTAAACATGATAGCACTATTCAAACAAACAAAAAAAAATTGTAGTATATAGTAGAAGCAGGAAATTATAATTAGTTATTCAAACGAAGAGAAACGTGACATCGACACCACATAGGGGAAGACTTGGCAAGACAAGTAAACCACTGCTCTAAGGTCAAATGCTTCTCCTAGTCTTTAACAATATTAAATGGAGCGCCATGTGATATAATCTCCCTTCACATTGAGTTTTAAATAATACTTCTCGTCTCGTAATAAGTGATGTATTTTTATATTTTTATTTTAATTTAAAATAAATGACGTTTCATAAAATTAAGAAGATGTTGATTTTTTTCTTTCTAATTTTACACTTATTTGAAATAAATGAATTTTACATAACCAAGAAATATTTAAAAATTACTTTTTTTCAAGACATTTGAGTAAAGCTAAGTAAGAAAATACTTCTTAGTTTTTTTTATAAATGAGTAATTTTCTTAAGAGATATGCCCAAGCAAAAGATACCACTTATTAATTATATGAAACGGAGGAAGTATGTACCGTTTTAAGAGTAAAATTTATTTACACTGTCATTTCATATTAAATACTTATGTAATATTAAAATATTATGGTTTCAAACAAAATACCTTTTTTATGACAAGGAGAGTTATTCGCTCTAACCCAACCCAACTAGCTTGGAATTGGGAAGTATTACTTTCATAGTTACTTTTGTTGGAAATTAGCCTTTGGCGGGAGTTGCGACCGACCAACTTTAACGGCTTAAACACTAGTGTTACGTATGTTGGAGAATCCGGTTCTTCACACATGCATGATGTACTAAGTACGTAGATAACCGTAGGGCCAAGAATCGTCAAATTTCATTGAGAAATGAAAGAGATATTGGTTCACGAAGTGAGGTGTTTGAAGCATGGAAAGTGTGGTGTTGTGTTCAATTCTCCCTCATCGGTAGAGGAAGAAAGAATTGTTGTGTATATAAGACTCGAAATTGGTTTGGGGTTTGGGACCCCATCCCATGTGTTTAAAGGAGGAGGACCTAGATGTGCTTGGTTCAAGGAAAGACCACACGCTTGCCGCCGCCCTTGCCCGTCGGTCAGGTTCGGTCCACGCCTTCTGATATTATCTTTTTGGGCCAGAAAACTTTGTCAGAAGTACAGTTTGATCCCAGAAGTTTCAGATGTGCAGTTTGGACCAGAATTCTTTCAGATGTGCAGTTTGATCCCTGAAGTTTCAAGATGTACAGTTTGGTCCCTGAAGTTTCAAGATGTACAGTTTGGTCCCTGAAGTTTTCAGAATTTCGACGGTCCAGAACAGAAACGTTCCAGCACTCAATTCAGCCATTTATTTTGGCTGAATTACACCTCCAATAATGGCCAATCCGTTGGCAATCTTTCACCATTTATGTTGGTACTTTACTACCTCCATAATGGCCATTATTTGGCTATTATGGAGGCGATTCAAGCAACAAAACAGTCCATCCTCACCTATTTAAACACCCCTTACACCATTGTTGAGCACACCAAGAATGACCAAGAGTTAGCGGTTTTCATGCGTAAAAACAAAGGTGCGAAAATACACAACCAAAACAGTTTCTTCCTACACCTTCCAAGGCATCATTTCGTTACTCAATATTCTTCACGGTAGCTCTTGAGTTTCCTTTGCTCAAGTGTTCCATTGCTGTTTTATCTTGGGAGACAAATTGTCCAGGACGTATAAAGGATACATACGGGGCAATATTGTCTTAAGGACAGAGTGCCACACTCGACTCAGCAAAAACAATTTCAATTTTTCCATCTTCTACAAAACTGGAATTTCCAGTTTTCGTGTGTAACTATTGTAATTTCAGATTCCATGTTGAATTATTGAATCTCTGTTTATCCTTTCGAATACTTGTAATAGTTATATACTTCCCGTACTACTTTATAAAGTACCATAGGGAAAAAATACCCAACAACTTTAACTCTAAAGAAAAATATGATATTTTGTGATATTTTTTTCATGTGCTTTTTACCAAAATCAAGAATGAGTCTCACATTCACATTATGAAATCCATAAAACACCATTAGATTAGAGCTATATTACTCCAAATATCCCCTTGAAACCAATTGAGCTGCCCAAGCGAACTAGATTAGAGCTACATGATCTTATTAGCCTTGGACATTAAGCGAAGTAGCAATCATTAGTTGGATTATTATTCGTTCACATATTGATGGCCAATCTCTTGGCCCTTAAGTTTTAAAGCTGGTGATCTGAGTTCTAACACAAAAAGAATATTACTCTTTTTGAAAGAAAAAACAATAGTAGAAGGACTTATATGTACCTCTCAAGATTATTCTTTCCAAAGAATTGATGCAAATTCCTTGAGAAACCGTGTCTTTAAAGTTAAACAAACAATATAACAGTTGTCCACTTATACTTCTCTTAAGAAAATAGTATTGCTGACGTTGAAATTCTCAGAAAAAGGAATTCAAGAGTATTGGATGATGGAGCACCAAAACTCCAAAAGTAAAGAAAAATAAGGTAGCGTGAAGCACCAAGCATTCAGTATTCATACATGATTTAGAGTATTATAAACCATTTAGAATGATATAAGCATTAATAACTTATTTCACGGATTTCACGGTTTGAAATGTAATAACTTATAAATCACTTCGAAAAATTATTACTTCAATGCTCCCGTTAACCAATAGCAAAGAAATCATACACTATAACCATAAAGTATGAACAAGCCGAGGCCAACTTTAAGAAATTTAGGGAGCCAAAAAAAAGGACGAACAGGTCTACATCTCAATAAAGAAAAGAACAAAGTTGATGACATTAAGTAGCGGTTGAAATATTTATACAATTAAATGTAACATTGCCAAATTAAAATTCATCTATTGCTCACCCACCACCTGATCTCATCAGATTAGACTATCTAACCCTTCTGTTTTGGAGAGATTTTTTCGTTGAAATCATTATGTCCACCAAAACCCTCAATAGTTTTAGCGTGCAAGTTATATACACTAATCATATAAAATAAATTTACACAACTAAATGAAACAGAACAAAAGAGAGTTGAAGATTGAAGAATTAAGTACTCCATCATATAGTTGCTTATATTTTAACTAGGCTTCAATGTCAGCACAAAAAACATGAAATAACCCTAACTTGACGAGGTTAATTAAGCAGAATCACGGTTTCAACCCAATTCACTATTCTCTCAAATTCTAGCTGATAAACACACTTTCTTGAGAGCACATTAATAAACATATCAAAATTCAGAAAATACAATAATAATAACATACCCGAGATCTGAAAAGGGTAGGGTGTTTGCAAATCTTATCACTACTACATATAGAGAGGCTGTAAGAAAAATTCAGAAAATAAACAACAAAAACTCAATACTATAATATCATTCAATTTTCGTCATCACAATTTTATATACACAAGAAAAAAGCAAGCACAAAAGACAATAAATCCTCGTCAAAAAGTAGTAAGTAATAATCAACACTTGGAAGAACTAACAGAAAAATAACATTCACGCTCTGAAGCACCATGGATTATGACTATGGTGGCTGTGGTGGTGGTGGTGGTGGGCAGTTTCATTATGTATCATCCCTTGAACATGTCGAAATTCCTCAATATGACAAGGAATATTAATAGGTCCATTATGATCAAATCCATATTCTTCCTCTGCTTCCTTCAACAACTGCATAAACAGTGGATGGTTTATGTATATCACAGGTATAACAAACCTTTGTTGTTCCTCACCTTGTCCCACAGTTATTGCCAAACACCCTTTTGGTATATCCTTCAATTCTTTCTTTCCATGACCATGATGATTATGAAAGTGAATATGTGGCACATGAAAATGGAAATTTAGATGATTGTTGTGACCCATTTTTAAAAATAAAAATTAAGTCAAAACAAGAAAGGCTATAAATTAAACAGAGTATAGAAAGAGGTTATAAGAGAAAGGCCAAGGATCAGAAGCCGAGATGGCGAGTTTGAAGAGAGTAAAAGAAGAGTCCGTTAGAGATTTTGGGATATTGCTCATCATCTACTGCATTAATTTTTTGAGATGGAATTTGGGGTATTTTCTAAGAGGCAGAGAAGTAAGTATATTTATACGCGTAAGAGGAATAGTAGTAGGAGTAATATATTCTTTAAGGATAAAAATAAAATTAGCTGGTGTGGAAAATGCTCTACCCAAGAACGGAGGAAAGAGTAAATGTTCTGCTCGTGTTTTATTTTAGTACGTACTATACATTTCACTAGTATGCTAAAAATACAAATTACTACTACGTCTTTTTATAAACTTTAAATATATTCTATTTTATTTGAAAGACATGATTTATAAGATTATAAGTCTTATAAATATTTTAATTATTTCAAAATCTTTCCTTTTCAGATTAGTGTACTATTCATAGGGTCATCTGATTTGCGAACAAATTATATTGAACTATATTGTTGAAACTATAATATGAGAATAAGTTAATGGTAAAATTATTTAGTTGGTATTATTTTTAGGTGTTCATCGATTAGAATAAAAATAAAATAGCGGGGTATAATTTAAAATATATACTCTCTCCGTCCCAATTTATATGATGTAGTTTGACTGGACACAAAGTTTACGAATTAAAACAAAATTTTTGAATCTTGTGGTCTAAAATAAGTCAAAGGACATTTGTGTGGTTATAAATCATCTCGTTAAACGTAAGATAAAGTTTAAAATTAAATTATTGTCAAATAAAGAAATGTGTCATTCTTTTTAGGACTGACTAAAAAAAGTGTGTCATATAAATCGGGATAAAGGAAATATTTAATTTTACACTAAATAAATTAGCATAGTGTTTCATTGACCTTTTGACATTGTTCTTCTTAAGGGATTTGGGTGAAACTTTTTGGAGAAGAAGAATTTTATCATTAGGTTGTTTTATCTTGTGGATAGCTAATTATGGAATAATTAGTATTGCTGACACCCAATTTTGTCCCATCTTTTATGATTTTATTCATAATTTTTAATATTTTGACACTTTTAAAATAATTTTAAAATATAGGCATATATGTGTATATCCTCTTATTATTATTATTATTCGCATGTTTATATCATTTGCATTTTTTTTTATAATAATCATAAGTTTTATCCGAAATTCTATGTTATCTTATTCTCGCAAAATTGCATCGCATTTTCCTTTTATTAAGCATTAAACATTTCGTAAATATTATATTTTATTATTATCACGTCGTTATGTTATTTTAAATAATTCACATCTTTTACAAAACAAAAATAATGTTTTAATATTAAACCCCTTTTCATATTTTCAATTCCTAACCCATTTCATTTTCCCAACCCAATACAAATTCTACCCAAACAAAATTCATCAAAACCCATCACCCCTTATTTCCCCAAGCCCGGTGGCCCAACTCCCATTTTCTTATCCCCCATCGCCCCAGCCCAAAATTCCCCTTTCATCCCCCTAACCAAAACATAACCCACAAAATAAAATCCCACCAGGCCCAACCGGCCGACCCACAAGCCCAATCCGTCGGCCCATAACCCATCCCCCTTTTAATTCCCACAAACCAAACAAACCCAAAAAAAAAACCTAAATCTAAAAACCCTTCAACCGCCGCACACCCCATACCCTCGATATTCGACCCCACACGCCGGTCACCTCGCCCACTGCCACCACCCACTCCCTGCCACCAACCCTGACACCACCACACCCCTCCCATCACATCACCATACCCATACCCCTAAAATCCGCTTCCAAAATTCAGAATTTTTTGCCTTTAATTCAAATTTCAAACTCGTTCTTGGGGGGAAATCCACCTATAAATACCCCATGTTGTTCTTCATTTTGAGGGGAGATTTTCGGGGGGAGAGAAAACAGATTTTCAAAGGATTTTTCGGAAGACTATTCCATATATACATAAAATATTTGTTGTGTTCTTGATTTTAAAGCATTTGCCTTCTTTGTTGTTCAAGATACAAGTCCGAAATAGGTCCAAGATTCGAAAGAAAGGAGGTGAGTTTCGTTCTTGAACTTGGGTTTTAAATACTTCTGTTCGGTTTTTAAAACCGAGTCCGAAAATCTGTTTGCATTTTTGTTGTTTTTCACTGATTTCGGGTCGGGTCGACCCGATTTGGGTATTATTTTCAGAATTCTTGCATTTTTATATTCATGTATGTTGGTTATCTGAATTTGGTGAATATTTGATTTCGGGTTGAGTTTCCGATTCGGGTCGGGTCGACCCGGTTTGTGTATTATTTTCAGAATTCTTGCTTTTTCATATTCCTGTATGTTGGTTATCTGAATTTGGTGAATATTTGATTTCGGGTTGAGTTTCCGATTCGGGTCGGGTCGACCCGGTTTGAGTAATATTTTCAGAATTCTTGCATTTTTATATTTTTCTGTATGTTGGTTATCTGGAATTGATGGAATTATTTGATGTCGGGTTGAATCTCCAATTCGGGTCGGGTTACTGACCCGGGTCGGGTCGACCCGGTTTGATTTCCAAATTTCTTGCATTGTTGCTGTTGTTGTTATTGGTTATCTGAAATTGATGGAATTATTCGATGTCGGGTTGAATCTCCAATCTGGTCACATCGATTCGGGTCGGGTCGCCCCGGTTTGGATTTTTCAAATCTCTTGCATTTCATGTCTTGTATATTGGTCATCTAAAAAATAAAAAATATAAAAAATCTGATTCGGGTCGGGTCACTGACCCGGATCGGGTTGACCCGGTTTTGGCATATTTCCAGATTATGGCATTTTTTTCATATTTGTTGCTGGTTATCTAAAAAATCTGAATTTCTTATTTCATTCGGGTCACTGTTCATGATCCGGGTCTGATTTTTCCATAAATACTTCTTAATCCTGTTTCGGTTCCAACATTTCAGAATTTGGGTCGGATACTTTAATTGCTCACTGCTCGTTTCTTTTACTGTTTTATTATTTTATTAATATTGCATTAAGGCCGATGAAATTAACTTCGAAGCCGCGCTTTTCTTTCGTTTCGTTTCTCTGTTTTTTTTTAGCATTGTTTTAAAGTATCCGGGCAACGGATATCTCACTGTTTTGCTGTTTTTACTGTTTTGAATAAATATCGCGTGTTTTCGGGTACTGCTTTCTATTTCAGTTCACTGCTCGGTTCCAAATTACTGTTCTACTGTTTTACTGTTTTACTGTTTTAAACTAAACACCGCGTCATTTTCGGAAATTGTTTTTCTGCCTCTGTTTCTTGCCATCGCTGCTCTTTGTTCGATTTAATTTTACTGATTCGAACACGATACTACACTGACCGATGAAAAATATCCGTCGATTTTGAGGCCTCCACAGTCGTAAAGACGGAAATATAACTTCTGGGCAATGATGAGACTTAAACCTTTTTATTTCATCCGAGATCAACATGTTTAGTAGGCGAGGTGACTAAAATAACCAACAAGTTATATATTTGCAGCCACGACGTGATTATAGTGATCTTTTCTATTTTACCCGAGAGACCAACACGTTTAGTAGGCGAGACAATCAAAATAAACCACATTAGTCATATGTTTGCAGCCACGACGTGATTGGAATGTTCGTTTCAAAATTTAAGTCTGAGCCCTCCGTGATCAAAACATTCACTGTTTTGAATACGGATATGAAGTTATTTGTATTTAACTGTTTCTAACCGTTTGTTCTTGACAGCTTGCAGGGATTAAAGTAAATAAATGCAGATTATTCCTCGGAGTTTATTTATTTTTTTAATTCAGCTTTTATCCCGCTTTGTATTGTAATATTATTTATCGCGCTTATGTAACTATTGAAATGCTTAGAATAGGCAAACTTAGGATTAATTCATAGGGTAGTTTAAGATTTGAAACCCGTCGCTAGCTTATTTATTTGTAGGCTCGGTTAAATTCAAACTTAGAAATTTTCCGCTAGTTTATTTATTTTAGGCTCGTCATGCATATTTAAAATTTTCAAAACAAGCTTTGATCATTTTCTATTAATTTTATTAATTGTACAACTTAAAATGATTTTCAAAATTACTCCTTTGGCATTACAAATGAATTGTTTTTCTCCTTATTATTGTCACAAATGCATACATGTACAAAAATGCATCTCTTTCATTAATTATTTGCAAACATCTTTTAACTTCATGCTTCAAACATGCATTTTTCTAGCAATAATTAACCTGAGTTTGACCGGATAACCGCAAGTTAGCGGATCTTAAAGGATGCCTAACCCCTTCCCTTTAGGATAATAAAGAACCCTTACCTAGAATCTCACTAGTTTCGCGGACCTTAAAATCGGAGTTACATTGCAGCATTTAGTTTAAATATTTAGGTGACCTAATTCACCGTAAAAGATAATTAGGTGGCGACTCCTCAATCATTTACCCAGGAATCACCGAACACGTTGTGCTCCGCTTTGACCCGAGCAGGTCAAAATAGGGCGCGACAAGTATATCATGTTTAATGTTATATAAAAATAATATCACAATTATCTTATAACTTAATCAAAACTACTTATATCGGAATAAAAAAATATATTAAACATAAAAATAAAATAATTCTAAATTTTATCTGAATATTATTATCTTTATCCTAATATCAAATGAGCCCTTAATAAAGAAAATAAGAATGTTTCAGATTTAATGTCATTTTTAAGACGACAAGAATGTCCGAAGAATGGAGGTGGAGTACGTTGATTCCTTTGTACAAGAACAAATGTGACATCCAGAGTTGCAACAACAATAGGGGTATCAAGTTGTTAAGCCACACTATGAAAGTTTGGAAAATGGTCATGGAGATGAGGGTGAAAAGAGACGTATCTATTTCTGAGAACAAGTTTGGATTCAGACTGGGGCGTTCGACTACATAAGTCATTCATCTTATTAGGAGGTTGATGGAGCAGTATAAGGAGAGGAAAATGGATCTACATATGGTTTGCATCGACCTCGAGAAAGCATACGACAAAGTCCCTAAGAAGGTTCTATGGAGATGTTTGGAGGTTAGAGGTGTACATGTGGCGTACATTATGACGATCAAGGATATGTATGATGGAGAGAAGACCAATGTACGGATAGTAGGAGGAGATTCAGAGCACTTTCCAGTGATGATGGAGTATTACCGAGGATCAGCTCTAAGCCCATTCATATTTGCTTTGGTGATAGATGGAATAACACGACAAATTCAAGGGGAGGTGTCATGGTGTATGTTATTCGCAGATGACATAGTCCTGAATAATGAGACCCACAACGGAGTGAACGCTAAGCTGGAGGTTTGGAGACAGACTTTGGAGTCTAAATGGTTCAGGCTGAGTAGCACCAAGACATAATACTTAGAGTGCAAGTTCAGTAACGGGAGCGACCTTGAGACAAGCGTGGAGGTGAGGTTTGGTACTCATGTCATTCAAAAAAAAGAAAGTTTCAAGTATCTCGGGTCCATTATCCAAGGAAATGGAGAGATTGATGATTATGTCACACATCGTATTGATGTAGGGGTGGATGAAATTGAGGCTTGCTACTGGAGTATTGTGCGATAAAAATGTGCCACCAAAACTTAAAGGCAAGTTCTATAGGGCGGTGGTTAGACCAACTATGTTGTATGGGGCAGAGTGTTGCCCAGTTAAGACTTCGCACATCCAAAAGATGAAAGTTGTGGAGATGAGGATGCTGAGATAGATGTGTGGGCATACAATTAGTGATAGGATTAGAAATGATGATATTCGGGATAGAGTGGGAGTGACCTCGATGGAGGATAAGATGTGAGAAACGTGGTTGAGATGGTTCACGCATGTGCAGAGTAGAGACACAAATGCCCCAGTGCGGAGGTGTGAGAGATTGGTTATGGACGAGTTCAGGAGGGGTAGAGGTAGGCCGAAGAAGTATTGAGTAGAGGTGATTAGACAAGATATGACGCAGGTGCAACTTACTGAGGACATGACCTTAGATATGGGATTATGGGGGACACGTATTAGGGTGGAAGAGTAGTAGGTAGTTGAGCGTAGTCCTACTTACGCTTATATACTAGTAGTTGTAGTGGTATTATTGTTGACCTGCTTAGCCTATCGTACTAGTAGGCACAATATTGCTTTATAGTCTCATGTTGTTTGGTTCATGCTGCTTGTGTTCTTTCGTGTACTTTGTTTATCTTATCTACCTGTGTTAGTTATTTTTTTTTCCAGAATGATTTATCATGGCTTATTCGCTTTTGTTATCATCATTGTCATACTGCTTTAAATTTTATGTCTGGGTCTGACCGTCTTTCTTGCTTTGCTTGTGTTTATACTGTGTCTTGAGCCGAGAGTCTTTCAAAAACAACCGCTCTACCTACCAAGATAGAGGTAAGGTCTGCGTATACTCTATCCTCTTCAGACCCCACATAGTAGGATTTCACTGGGTATGTTGTTGTTGTAAAGACATACTTCAAAGGGAAGCTGCTATTTACAGGTCAAAATTTGTTGTCACCACATTAGGACAACGATTGTTCAAAAGGAACACTTTAATGGCTTAAAGGACTAAGGCTAGGAAAATGTATCTGGGACTATAAAAAAAAAGGCAGCTCGATGCACTAAGCTCTCACTATGCTTCAAAATATGAAAGCACATAATAAAAGGTCAGTTTCGTAATTGATCGCGGGCCAGTTAGTTTTTATGCTTTCTAGTTTCAAAACTTAGTAGTTTGACCATACGTTTTCATATCATGATTTTATAATTTGATTTCAGATCATCGTTTGTTTATGCAATTTATACAAAATTTTAACTTCAACTTCATATCATGATTTTATCATAATTTTGTGCAAACGGCTAATATTAGGAATAGCGAATGAGTTGCCATGTCATCACGAGTGGGCCCACTAAAGACTTAGTATACTTGCGTCATGGCTACGCAACTACATACAGAGCACCCAATGTCATGCATACTTCCATTCAGGTTCAACTTTGTTTTAAACATTATATTAGAGAAGGTAAATATTTTTTATTCGAGTCATTGCTACCTATTATTAAAAAGATTTTTTTTTGTAATTAACTCATGGAAGAAGATAGGGAGGCCGTTTTTTGATAGATTCTAGTTTCAAGAAGGCTTTTGCCGCTTAATCCCCTTTTATAACCTTTTCCACCAAGGTTGCTATATTCCTGTTTGCCTTTTCGGAAATTATGAAGCAGTCACGCCAGAAAGAAGAAAGTAAAGGAGCTCGTAGCATACGAATTGATACAGGAGGTCAATCCTACTATCCTTTTCGCAGTCGTAATCTCTTAGCGAACTCCAACCGGTCTTAGAAATCTCTTACTTATCAAGAGAGAGAGAGAGTGAGTTGACATTTAGGGCAAAGATTCTGGTAATAGATGGCCACCCGCTTGGCCGCGATGAAGATATCTTCACTGAGGATAGCAGAATGCCAAACAATGGCTTTTCACCTTATATGGGCTATGTGGCCTTCCACACTAACATATGATGTGTTAATTTGAAGATGGGCCACGAGGAGTTAGACCATATAGGTTGTCCAACTTTAGTGGTCTAACGAAAATGAAGATTGTGCTTTTCAACACTTCAACACATAAAAAAAAGAAGCAGTTCTTAGTTTGCGGTTTCGCTAGCTACTCGGAACAAGAGCTTATGCTTATAACAACAAAAAAAAGATCTAAACCTTTTGCGCTTAGGCCCCTATCTTTGCCGGCCGGTCTCTTGTCTCTGCATAATCCCCGGTAGGAGCGTCAAAAAGAATCTTTTTGATTTTTTTTGTGGTCCACCAGAATTAAGACTATTTTATGATAATGAAAAAGAAGCAGTAATGACAAATAATAACAATAATAAAATAATAAAATATACGAAGTAAAAGAAACAATTATATAGTACTAGAAATCTAAGAATAAGCAAACACAAGAATAACTCTAATACTTCTGGTAAAGGGAAGAAATATGCTCGATAACTTACTAACTCTCTACCCTAACATCGTAAGCGAGCCTCCATTTCATCTATCATGTTTCAATACGACGCGTCAACTGTATGAAATCATCGTCAATTTCTCCATTACCTTAAATTAATGACCCCATATACTTAAAAATTCGTCTCTTGGGATGACTTTTGTGTATCAAGCCTCACATTCTTCATACTGAATAGGAATATAGTATGTTAGTTAGTTCTAATAATTAAAAAATTTTAATTAGATAATCACATGCTTCAATATTATTGAAGGACTTTATTTCCTAAAGGGACATTTAATCTTAACGTTTAGCGATAGAACATTAGAAAGTAAAAATAGAGTGAAAGAAAAATCAATTTTCAAATAAAGCAAAAGAATCCATTAGTTTTTATAAGCAAAATACATAGATTGAGACCTAAACTATATTTGAAATTTCGATATCACACTCAAATTATTAAGATAATCTATTACACCCTTTACATATTCAAGAAGTGGATTTATTTATCCTTAATACACATATAACCAGCTGCATAAGGGAAAGTGTTACACACTCGCCCGCCGCGTCAGCACCACGTCAACGCCACATCAGAGATCTTTTAAATTTTACTTTTTATATTCTTTTCCTTATTCATTTAATTTTTTATTAATTATATTTATATGAATTAATCCCTAATTAACCATTAAAATCTTTCAATAATTTATATCTTCCTCATCACTAAACCATCCCATCACCCCATCTCACCGGAAACACCATGTCCGCCACTACCACCGCCATCAATTTCACCACTACCATCACTAAATTAACTCCACTATTATTGCAAAAAATCTCCGGCTCTCCGCCTGAATTTTGAACAATTTCTCCAGCAAATGCATAATAAGAAACTAATGTTTCAGCTAAAGAAGCTTTAAGAATTTTTACCATTGAATCAAATTCTAATTTTATTTTCTCCGAAATAATAATGGGATTTGGATATCAAAACATAACTCTGACGTCCAACGGAGGCAAGAGTAAATCAAGATTGGATAATGGTAACCAATATTCTAGCATTGTGACACTGCTGCTGCTACCTCACTCTTGTTCACTTTTATATTTTTTTTGTCATAATCTTCCTCCAATCGATCTTAAAAAATGATCTCCATTACTTTCCTCCAGATTTTTCAATTTTTTGTTCGCGTTAATAATTTTAAATATGATATCGAGATTTCGGGTATAGTTCATAGATAATTTTATATTTTCCTTTTTTCAATTAAAGCAGGGGTGGACCCACTAGTAAATTTTGAATGCTCGAGCACCCATTCACATCGGTACAGAGTGTATTAGTTGTATACAAAATAATCAAAATATTAAGAAAACAGTATAAATTGTTAATGAGCACCAATGAAATAATAAGTCAGGAGATTTGGTTAGGGAGAGGGTATTGGAGGCTTTGCTACTTAAGGGTCAATAGTTCATAATCTCACTTAGAGCTTTATTATTTTTAAATGACAGATTATTTCTTCTTCTCTATTATTATCAAGCACTAGGGGAGTCAATGAGACGGTTCAATCGGTTATTCTTAAAACATTATATCATTCCAATTCTTCAGTTATTTTACAACGTATAACCAAAATTAGCTTTTTAAAAATCATCTCAATTACGTCGGTTTTTTCTTTTTTATCAGTACAGTTTGTTTAATTTTCGATTATTTTACTTTTAAAGTGTTACTCTCAAAATACAACCATTATTAATGTGTAACTACGCAGACTTCCACAAAGCTATTTGTTGTAACATCAAATAAAGCTTCTATTTATTTTTCTAAAAAATATTTTATCATTAAAGAAACTATATAAAGTAATTAAACTGAAATATTAACTATTAAGTAGCAAGACAAACAAATTATTAGTATCTAGTTTCAAACTTTTAATAGGAGTGCAGTAGTGAATAGCCAAAAGTAGGTTTGGCCGTCAACTAATTGCTTGGTTACTTGGTATATGGGTATGAACTATGAAGTATCCTTTTGAAACAAAATTCAATCCAACTAAAGGCCCAAAGTTCAATGGCCAAAATTCTTTTTTATATTTGAAACATAATATATAAAATATGTTTATATGATAAATTTAACATATTTATTAATATATACATAAAGGTTGTTCGGTTCAGTTAAAAAAAATTCAGATTTTTTTTATAAATTAAAAAGATCAACCTATTTGTTCGGGCGGTTATGAGCTTAATTAAAATTCACGGTTTTATTGAAAGAAATCCTATAAATCAGTTCGGTATGATTAAGTTCGATCAATTCGATCGATCTTTCATATTTTTTTTGAAATCCTCTATCAAGCACCCCAAACTTAAAATTCTAAATCCATCACTAATTATAGTACTCCTAGATCAAATCCTAATGACTAAAGAAAAACAATTGTCTTAGTTGGTCAGACACATTCAGTTACAATAGTAGATCAAAGTTTAAGCCACATCTAATGCAAGTGATCACAACCATGTTTCTCTTTCATTCACAATCCAGAGGTCAGTTGGTGATTTTTATTGTAGTACTACTTTATTTTTGTCCTCACACATTAATCTCCTATTAGAAATTTACCTGTTTGAGATAATATAGTCCAGAAAGGATAACTAGAGAAAATGACAAAAATAGTCCTTTAAATTTGAATAGCTTCAAAATGATTCCTTAAATATGTTTTTGAGCAGATTTGATTTTCTAAGTTTGCCAAAATGTAAGCACTTTTGATCTCCTTCAAGTATTTAACAAACTCTACATGCTAGATCTTAAAAAAAATGGCAGCTCGGTGAACTAAGTTTTCGCTATGCGTGGGGTCCGGGGAAGGATCTGACCACAAGGGTCTATTGTACGCAGTCTTACCTCACATTTCTGCAAGAGGTTGTTAGATCTTATGAAACTGTTAAAAAACGTATTTAACTATGAAACATCAGAAAATATCAAATCTAAAAAACAAAGCACCAAAAATGTACTAGACACTAAAAGATATGTAAAATGTAGCTAAAACTACACCACAAAATTAGCACTAGACTGTAGAAATAGATTAAAGAAATAACAAAAACGGTAAAAACTATACCACCTACAACTGTGAGTTCATGTTAAATTTCTTTTTTCCACAGTTCCTGATATAGCTAAATAGTAACGTTTGTTAAATATTTTACAGAGATAAAGAGTTCCCATGCAAATTTAAAATTCAAAACTACTTACAAATATATTTGAAGGATCATTTAAAACTCACTACCAAGCATAGGGACCATTTTTATCATCTCAAGAAAACTTTGTGAAAAGAAAAAAAGGGAAAGGGAAAAAATGGCCATCCTACCCAAATTAATGACAATCGAATGACCCAAAATGTTTAAAACTCATTTGCTAGCTCCTAAAGTAATTCCAACGTCTAACCAAAAATATTAAATACAGCTTTTAAACTCAAATTTACCCCAACATTATTAAAAAGGTTGAAAGCAACCCCTACCATTTTGTCTTCGCAAAGCGTATCTACAACAATACTATACATAAATATGTTAATGTTTGGGATCCCCTTGCTCCATTATCCGAGTATGCCCTTGTTTACAGAGCCCATTCATGACTGTAACAAATATTAACTTCATCCATCTTATATATTCTCTCTGTCACCAGCTTATTAAACAACCTCATGGCATTCTGAATCTTATTTTGTTCAAAAAATCCCCTTAAAATAGTGCTAAAAGTAACCACGTTGAAGTTGAACTGAACACCACTCTTCAAGAAAATACCCAGCACAGAAAACCCATGTTCAGCATAATCCCCAGCAAGCAAAAAGAATTAATTACAATAGTCAAGATATAATCATCAAAGGGAATCCCCAGCTTCCTCATCTCTCCAAAAAGCGAAGCAACAGCAGAATAATGTTTCATACTAATCATCACCGTTAACAATTTTGCAAACTCTACAATAGACATAAATAATCACGGGTGAAACTATTGAAAATGTAAATAGAATAATTTCCCCTAGGATTCCTTTCATTATTTACAATATATATAGTTGTACAATGTTGATTTCTAATACAAGTACGAATCCTAACTTACCTTAAATGGTTGATTCATAATACAATTAGAATCCTAAGTTACCTTAAATATACATCTATCATAATTATAAAATATACGGTGAATATTCGAAGAATATTCACTAATACTCCCCCTCAGACGGAGTGGGAGGAGGCCGAACGCTAAGGCTGGATCGGAAGTCGGTGAAAAGCTGTCGCGGCAGTCCCTTTGTGAAAATGTCTGCATACTGATAGGAGGAAGACACGTGTAAAGTTTTGACCTGACCACGGGCAACCTTCTCTAGCACAAAGTGGATATCCATCTCAATATGCTTAGTCCGATGATGTTGGACCGGATTATGAGACATATAGATGGCAGATATGTTGTCATAATAGACTATAGACGCCTTGCGTAATGGACACTGGAGCTCCAAAATAAGATTTCGGAGCCAATAAATCTCAGCAACGACATTAGCAACTCCGCAATATTCTGCTTCAGCACTCGAACGGGATAGTGTGGCCTGCCGCTTGGCAGACCATGAGATAAGATTATCCCCAAGAAATACACAGTACCCTGAGGTGGAGCGACGTGTGTCACGACATCCTGCCCAATCTGCATCCGTGTAGGCGAGCAACTTGGTTGGGGCAGAGGGATACAGATGTAATCCAAAGTCTAGTGTGCCCTTAACGTATCTGATAATACGTTTGAGGGCGGCAAAATGAGACTCTCGGGGGTCGTGCATAAACAGACACACCTGTTGATCGGCATATGCAATATCTGGCATAGTGAATGTGGGATACTGAAGGGCACCTGCAAGACTCCGATATAGAGTGGGATTAAAAACTGGCTCACCGTCATTGGCACTGAGCTTGGATTTGGAGTCAACCGGAATTGACATAATTTTATAATTTGTCATTTTAGTCCTGTGCACTATCTCTTCTGCATATTTATGCTGACACAAAAACATAGTACTCGCAGATCTGGTCAGTGATATACCCAAAAAATAACTCAGCTTACCCAAGTCGGTCATAACAAATTCAGTTTTGAGTAGAGCAATGATTTCATTCTTCAACCCGTCAGAGGAGGCAGTAAGAACAATGTCATCCACATATAATAGCAAATAAACAGTGTTGCTACCTCGATGAATGGTGAAGAGAGAGTTATCACACATGCTGCATATAAACCCGATCTGCAGAAGATACATGGCAAAACGATCATACCAAGCGCGAGGTGCCTATTTCAAGCCATATAATGACTTCCTGAGACGACATACAAACTGCGGGACTGCTGGATGAACAAAGACATGGGGTTGATGCATGTACACAATTTCTTTCAAATCCCCGTGAAGAAAAGTATTCTTGACATCAAGCTGGTGAATCAGCCAATGCATGCCCATAGCAACACTGAGAACAATCCGAATAGTGGCCGGTTTAACAACCGGACTGAATGTCTCACCACAATCAATACCCTCGTACTGATTAGTGCCATTGGCAATTAGTCTTGCCTTATACTGCTCCAAGTCACCAATGTCTCTAAACTTGTGACGAAATAGCCACATACACCGGATAACATTCACATTGTCTGGTCTAGGCACCAAATCCCAAGTGTTCTGCTTGGTTAAAGCGTTAAACTCATCGCATATGGTCGCATTCCAATTAGGGTTCAGTTTTGCTAGTTTTGGATTTTTTGGAATGGGTGATAAGGTTTGTGTGGAGAGGTTGCAGTGAACCTTGGGTTTGAAGATCTCGTGTTGTGCACGACACGAGTCTCCATGCGATGTGCAGGCAATAGTGGGGGGTCTGGACTGGGGGGTTGTAGGGCTACTATGTCAGGATTGGGAGGCAGTAGTGCTGCCGTATTTGGAGGCTGCATGGTCACAGTTCGGGGTGATAAGCAGCGGTGCTCTGGGACTAGGTAGGCTGCATATTCTGTTCTTTGGGTGTGTGACAACAGTGATGTTGTGGTTGCAGGAGACATGGCAGGAGGCAGTGAGGGTGTTGGTGAGGTCTTGCGTCTGATGGCGGGACAGGACATGGTGGTCTGCAGCCGGAGCAGTAAATTGTTGGTACATAGATTGGATAGCCGGAGACAGACTCGGTTCATCGAGGAAGGTGTAATCGGTGGTTTGAAATTTTTTGAGGTTTGAAAATGGAAAGGTCGTCTCGTCAAATGTGACGTGACGGGAGACGATGATTGTGCGAGTGTCAATGTCATAACACAGGTAGCCCCGTTGAGTAGGAGAGAGACTAACGAAGACACAAGGCTTGGTGCGAGGGGCAAGTTTGTGAGGTGCAGTGGAGGCTATGTTGGGGTAGCATAAGCATCCAAAAATACGTAGGTGATCATATGATGGTAGCCTACGGTATAAGATTTCGGTAGGGGTCTTATTTTGGAGAGTGCTAGTTGGTAAAATATTAAGAAGGGATTCTACCATTTTAACAGCATAGACTCAAAAAGGCGGTGGTAGACATGCATGAAACAGAAGAGTGCGAACCATGTTATTGATGGTACGTATAATTCGTTCAACCTTTCCGTTTTGGGAGGAAGTATAGGGACAAGAAAAATGGAAAACCATGCCTTGTTTAGAACATAAATTGTTAAATGCTGAGTTATTAAATTCATGTCCATTGTCAGTTTGTCACATTGGAATGATTTGAGAGATTTTTCAAATTGTGTTTTAATGAATTTTTGAAACTCAAGGAACTTGGCAAAAACTTCAGATTTGAATTTCAGTGGGTAAATCCAGACAAAATGTGAAAAATTATCTAAGAATACTAGATAGAATTTGTGACCTAAAGAGCTAACAATCGGAGATGTCCACAGATCAGCATGAACAATATCAAAAGGAGAAAAAGTAACATTGTTTGATGACATAAATGGAAGACGAGTATGTTTGCCTAGTGGGCAAGAAAAACAGTGATGGGCAATTTTCCCATTATTACATTGAATACGCTTAGAATTCCTAAGAAAAGTAAAAACTGGGTCTCCGGGGTGTCCAAGTCTGTTGTGCCAAGTTGAGGGAGAGATCACCGCAAGGGATAGAGGTGCTTGCGGTCTGACATCAGAAGATTGAGTAAATGGGTAGAGATCTCCCACACTATTGCAGTATGTAAGAATTTTTCCCGTATTGAGTTCCTTCACAGAAAAACCAAAAGGATCAAATTCGACAGACACAGAATTATTGCTAGTGAATTTTCTAACATTGATTAAGTTTTTAATGATGTTAGGGGGTGTATAGGACATGGTTTAGGGAGAAAGGCGGGTGCGGATATTTGTTATGTGTTACCGTAACTTTCAATTGGAATGCGATGACCATTGCCGACAGTAATAAATTGAGGACACTTTAACCGACGTAGTTGAGATAGGTTACCTGACGACCGAGTGAGATGAGATGTGGCTCCGGTGTCCATGTACCAATTTTCGTCGGGCTGTTGAAGGTTCACGGTGTTGTAGGCCTGACCCAAATCAGTGGGGGCCAGGCTGCTGGACCGAGACCAGGTGGGCCTGCTGCTGCTGCTGGTGGGCCTGCCTGGTGGATGGCGAAGGGCCCAATAGGCTAGTCGACCATGCAGGCTGCTGGAACTGGGCTGCTGCAGTCGGGTATGGGCATGCAGGTGAGGCCCAGTTCTGCTGGTTAGGCCATCTTGTTGTTGTCCGACCATTTGGAAGCTGCGGGACTTGGGCCTGGCGCTCCGGCCAGCTGGTTGCGTTGGCCGCTGCTGCGACCCTTGCCTTTGTTGTTGCGACCTCTGCGCCCACGACCTCCATCATTTGGATCTTCTTTGTTGGTGGTCACGCGGTGGTGGCGGGGTGGTGTTGGTTGCCGGTGGTGCCATCCCGTCAACGGCTAACGCCTTTTGATTATGTTATTCTTGTTTAGCACGTCGGGTTTCTTCCAACAATAGTTGTGACCGTGCCTTGGTGAAACTTGGTAGTGGGTCGGCCTATTGAATCATTGTTGCAAGAGTATCTTATTCACCTTTCGGTAAAACCGCAACTAATTGAAGTACCATCTTGGTTTCAGAAATAGATGTCCCATCGTTAGAAAGTTGGTCGGCTATGAGTTTTAGTTGTTTGCAATATTCGGACATGTGGTTGAAATTCTCGAGACGCGTATTGTTGAATTGCTCCTCCAAATACACGCCCCGAGTATTTTTGTTGTCTTGAAAGATTTCTTCCAACCGTACCCAAAGGTCACGTGCCGTGGCACATGTTTTCATGATAGTACACAACAAGTCTTTTTAGATGGTGCCGTATATCCACTGTTTGACGATGGCGTCAAGGCGACGCCATGTTGATTTGGCAATATCGGTGGGACGAGGAACGGAGTCATCAATATGGTCGAGCACGTTGTACGCACATGCATGAATGTAGAATAGTTCTGTCCACATGAAATATTGACAGTCTTCTTGGTCAAGAATTATAGGGATATAGTTCTTGATGTTTGTAACGGCGAAAGCCGGGTGAAAAGAAGACGATGATTGTTGAGAGGGGTTGTCAAAAGTGCTAGTGGAGGAACCATAATTTGTGGGGGAAGACATGGTGTCAATTGTTGCCGCCTGCCGAGATGAAGGGAGAAAAGGGGGGGGGGGTTTCGACCGAGAGGTTTATTTGGAGAGGAGAGTAGGGTTTAGGCTCTTGATATCATGTAAGATAGAATAATTTCACTTAGGAATTCCTTTCATTATTCACAATATATATAGTTGTACAAATGTTGATTCCTAATACAATACAAATCATAACTTACCTTAAATGGTTGATTCATAATACAATTAGAATCATAAGTTACCTTAAATATACATCTATCATAATTATAAAATATACGGTGAATATTCGCTAATATTAAACCTAAATGACCCAAGAAGTTTAAAAGTCATTTCTTCTTCTTATTATTTTTCTCTATTTAGCTGTTGCTTTCTATAGGATTTTCGAACGAGAGGTTTGAGTAGATTTTCGAAGACTATTGCTATAGCGATGGAACAGAAGAAAATAGAGGCGTCGCCTCTAGATGTTATTTTCCATGGCAAGTATTCTCATCCACCCAGTATCATAAAGATATTATTTTTTCCTTTTATGCGTGTAAACGTTCAAATTAAGAAAACAAAAACGAAGAAGAATATGTAAAGGGTAAAATTTAAAATATGATCAAAAGTGCAAAGTAAAATGAATCTGGGTTAATCGGAGAAGGGGAGAAGCACAAGGAATAACTGGATACGGATTCGTAAAAAAAATATAAAGAAGAAATTGGAGCAGCAACATCTCGATAGCGTGCACCACTTGTGCTGCACAGGGCATTTGGTCTCACTGATAAGGTTGAGCTATTTGTGTCAGTAGTTTGGGCTGAGTATTTAGGTCAAATTTTGTGATGCCGCCCAGTGTTTTTTTCAGAAGAAAAAATGTATAGCGCAAGTACAGTGCATAATAAGTGGGATTGGGCCGCAAGCTACGGTGAAAATGGGCCATTGGAGGGGGCGATCCTATCTAATGCCACATTGTTTTGGGGGAAAAGGCCCTTCATGTGCTCTTTCTCACCCCCCCTTCAATTTTACTTGTTCTAATTATTTTTCTTAGCCTATTTTCTATGGTTGAAAAAAAAAGCTTTCTATTAATTAACAAAGAAGAAAAGAATATTAAGACTTGGTCAATTTCCTATCTCTGTGTTTTTTGGGGATTAACGTCACAACTTGCTTCAATGAAAACCGAAATTTTATGGGGCATAGCTTTTGAAGCAAGTCAGCTGCACAATGTAAACCTGAAAAACAGAAAAAGTAAAAGATAATAAAATATATGATAAAAAGCCAAAAATATGTTGTGTACAGCATTTGGATAATTGGAAATGAGCAATTCTAGATCAATACATCGAGATTCAAAAGCATCTGGCATGTTTACGGAGATTGGAACAATTTGATGTTAAAAGTCCTCATGGCTTTTGGGGATAGAGTTAAAAGGAGTCTAGTCATAATCTTTAGTTCCAATTTAAGGCACTTTTTGTTAGTACACGATAATTATGAGAGAAATCTCGTATTATCATTCTCCACCATAAATCATGTAATTATAATCAATTAGTAATATTACAATTATTAGACAAATCAATTATATAATAATTAGCATATTGTAATTTAGGTAACCTAGATTATTACTACATACCATGATTATATATATATTCTATGGATGTAATGAAATACTCAAAGGATCAATTCCTATGGTATCAAGAGTCTAAAGATCCTTTTCCTTAAACCTACTTCTTTTCCTTCTTCTAGCCGATTTCTCATTGCTATTTTCGGCCCCCTCCCCTTTAAGTTTAGTAATCCTCTAAACACTAAACCTAAACAGTACCTAAACCCTAAAAACAAAAACACAACCTAGCCGTCCACAACCCCCGTAACCCCATTGGCTAGACATTGTTTTTTCTCTCTCTAACACTTAGGGTTCTACCTTCCACTTCAATCACAACACCACCTACTTCTCTTCTTCTTTTGTTTGTAAGTAGAACCTATGGTCGAAAAATATGGGACAAATACGGGGGCAATCCATCATCTAAAAATCCATAGGTGGAGGGTCCGGACTTGTGAATTTTACCAAACGGGAAATTTGTTTCATAAAAAAGGACATGACGACTCACAAGTATTTTATTTGAGGAGAGGTCATAACACATGTATCCCCGATGATTATACGGATATTCCAAGAAAACACAAGATGTGGACCGGGGTTGGAGTTTATTGATAGTGGTGGATGAAAAAAGGAGATAACATAAACACCCGAATACTCGTAAATGTGTATATGAGGGGTCCCGTAAATAGAGTATTTTGAGGAAGGCCTAGTAGGATAGGTTTTTTGTGAGGAAGTATGTTCAATAAATATGTAGCTATGTGAAGTGCATGATGCCAAAAGGAAGGGGTGATGAGCCATGGGCAAGGGAAGTTCGAACAATGGTATTTATGGTTCAGATTTTACGTTCGGCATTTCCGTTTTGAGAAGAGGTGTGTGGACAGGAAAGTCGAAAGTTCAAACCATAAGAGTTACAAAAATCCCAAAACTGTCGATTATCAAACTCCCTACCATTATCACATTGGATATTTTTTATTTCATGTTCAAATTGAGTTCGGATGAATGCTCTAAATTTTAGAAATGTGGAAAAGACTTGCGATTTTTTAGACAAGGGAAAAGTCCATAAAAAATTTGAGTAATCATCTAATAATAGCAAGTAATACCGATGGCCTGAAGAGCTCAAAATGGGTGAAGTCCATATATCACAATGTATAGTGTCAAATGGCAATAAAGTGCATGAATTAGATGAAGTATATGGCAATTGAACATGTTTACCCAATGGACATGAACGACATTTATCCAAAGTCCATGTTTGAATACAAGAAATAAAATTATTCTGTTTGAAGGAGGCTAAAACAGATGCCCCGGATGCCTCAAACGTTCATGCCATAATAAATGGTTGAAACCTGCAAAAGTAGATGGTAACTTGGATTGTTGAATGGGTGAAGTGATTGGATATAGCTCCCCTTGACTATCACATCTCATTAGAATTGTCCCCGTCTGAAAATCCTTCACGAAAAATCCAAAAGGGTCAAATACAACAGACACCCAATTATCAGTAGTAAACTTTCGAACAGATACCAAGTTCTTAATTAATTGTGGGGCATGAAGCACATTTTTTAAGGTTAGTGGTGGATCGGGGGTGACAATTTAGTAGACTCATAACCTCGAATTGGAATAGAATGGTCATTTCCGACAATTATACCATTATTTTTACTTAAATTAAAATAGGCCGAGAGGTTACCTTGAGAAGACGTTATATGAGACGTTGCACTCGAGTCCATATACCAATTTGCATTGGGTGGATTGAGCCCAAGAGTGTGCATGGCGGACTCAATGTCAGTTGGGCTTGCCATCATTGAATGGGTCTCCTGCCACTAGTTCAGCATTGACCCATTACTGCCTTGTCCGTGACTGGAGCTGCTGGAAAATGTTCTGGGCCCAAAACTGCTTGGCCCAACACTGCCTGGCCAGGCAGCGGGCATTCCACTTAGTAACCGATATAAAAACGATATCTTGTTTTGTGAACAACCGATATAAAAACGATAAAACAAAATCTCAAAATCTTTAGAAATATACGAGCGCTTAGTAAATCTTGTTTTGTGAAAATGAAAATATATATATAAAAAATGAAGTCTTTAAATAACAATTCACAACAAGGAAAATACTTTTTGTGACGGAATATTTAGAACACATAGACCGATATACAATTGTGACGGTTTTATGATGATTTTATCCTTCCATCGTAATTTTTTTTGCCGTGCTCAAATTTGTGTCCAGTTGTTAAAAATTGTTCATACACAAATACTATTTTTTTTTTATTATAGCGCTTTAATATGAGTTGTGACAATTTTTACGAACTTTCAAACAAAGGTCAAGTTGAGTATATCATAGCTAACTGTGCTATGGGCTAGCCATTCACCCAACATAAAATACTACTCTCTCTTATCCAAAAAGATTGACCTACTTTCATTATTAGTTTGTCTAAAAAAATTACACAATATATGACGAATATATAGAGAATATTCGCTAATAAAAAGGTTGACACATTTTTATATTTAGAAATAATTTAACTATATGAGATGATTTACATCCACACAAATATCTAAGTCTTGTTTTGGATAACACATTTTAATTTTTTTTATTTCTTAAACTTTGTATTAAATCAAATTAGATTAATCTTTTTGAGATGGAGGGAGTATTATTTAGCCAAGTAGAAAGGTCAACCTAATCGAGCAAAGCCAACTGGAAACGGGACTATATTTATTCTATTGCATTATTATTTGATTAAAAGAGAAAACATTATGATATATTTATCTCAATCTTTTGACGATATGTTCTACAAATCACATCAAGGTGAACATTTGAAATTGCACACATCTAACTGCAATATTTAGAGAGACAGACATTTGCTACAATGGTAGCTAGACGGGACATATATATATACATACAGCTGCTGAGACATTGACGCTTTGGCACGAGCAATTGATAGTTCGTTGCATGAAAATAGCAATTTTTTAAGTTTTAAACTTGCTTTATTTTGAGGAAGACATGCTATTTATAGCAAAATGAATGCCTGAATTATATTTCGACCTCGTGTGCATGCATCTGCTCAGGTCGCTGCAATTTATTCAAAGTCAGAGAGAAAATAGAGAGACCAGTAGGTAATTCAATGAGGTTATTAATAGTAGGTTAGGTGAATTAAGGGGATTCACCTAGAGTATACAAATAGGGTAAAAATAAAGTTTTTAAAGATATATATAAACTGTTAAATTCTTGACATAACAGAAAATTATAGAGTAGAGGTAAAGAAGTTTAAAAGTTACTTTAATTCAGATCAGAAGTTCAAATACAAACTATGCGTTTAAAGTAGTTTTTTTTTTTTTTTTAGAATTTGCTTATATAAATTCTGGGTGTCGCTATTATTTAGGAGTTGTAAAGCTCACTTGATTACAAATACGTACTTTGCCTTCTCCTAGGTTGCAGTCCGCTTTACTGTCCGTATACTCCTTTTTCCAATTTTGAACTGCGATTTGATCGTTCAAAAATATACACGGGACATACAATAACCCATTAAAGTTGTTTACAATGATCAACTAAACATTTTAATTTACTAAAAACCATATATGCACCTTTACTTGGCACAAGTATTTCTCATAAACACCTCACAAATTCAAAATTTACCAAATAGATATACATTGATTGTGCAATCATTTTTTTACACTAGAGTGAAACTTAACATGTTATAGTAGGCAATATACCATTTATTTCAAGTTACCAACTAATATTATTCAATGCATTTATCTTTTAAATGATCTGATCATATAATTTTTTTTATACTCTCAATAAACATAACTTAAATTCTTTTATATAATTAATATTAAAGCATGTATATATCTAGACACTTTAAGAATTCCATTAAACCTTTTTCATGATGAAAGAAAATAAAATTATGTCATTTTATCTTCTACGTTGCATTTGCATTTACAAGATAATAGAAAATTAAGGGTTTTATGACTAATGACAAGGAAACAATCATTTTTCAGTTAATTTCCTTGTGAATCTTTTGGTTCTTAAACATAATTTTGTTCTCTCCCCCTCCCAATATGTGTGAAGAGTATGAAGAAAGTTAAATTTTTTTTTTTTTCATGTGCATGAATGGAAAACTTCATGAGCAGAAAGAATCTTACAGCCAAATGCCCTTCAGCAAGTAATTAAGCTCGACGCCCCAATGGATTTGCAGAGTTTAGGGGAATGAAGCCTGGTCCGACGACATTATATAATAGTAATATATTATCACAAAAAGATATATATGGTGACCTCGAACCAGATAACATTCCCCTCAAAGTTGCAAATATTGCTTCCATCTTATTCAGAATATCTCTGCCTCTCTTATATCAGGGGAAATATTTGAAATGATATACTGTAACTAGGCTGTTCCTAAGTATGATTTACCAAAACTATATACGAGAACTGAGCTGCTATAACTCATCTCTTCTTAACAGCTGTGGTTGAAGGACCGAGCATTGACGGTTCTCTCTGTTCACTGTCCCTTTATTTATCCCCAAAGTCCTGTCCTAGCTAGCTAGTATTAATTTATTAAACAATAATTTAACTAATAATACTCCATCCGTCTCAAAATACTTGTCATGTTTTTCATTTTAAAAGTCAAGTTTGTTAATAGAACTGGAGCATGAACAATATAGTTTGAGGGCCCAACATCGACCAATAAAGAATTGGAATGAGCCTAAATATGATATCATGTAAAAATATATCTTGGGCCTAACTAAACTCCAAAAGTTAGCTTATAGAGTGAGGATTGTCCAAGTCCATATAAGGAGTCCATGTTACCATTTCATATCCGATATGAGACTCCTAACACTCCCCTGCATACCCAGACCTTGTTAACTGGAACGTGAATAATATAATTTGTGGGCTCAACATCGGTGAACAAAGAATTGCAATGAGTCTGACTCTGATATAATGAAGAGAATAGATGTTGGACATAACTCAACCCCAAAGCTAGCTTGTAGGGTGAAGATTGTTCAAATCCATAAGATTCACCTATTTCATATCCGATGTAGAACTATTAACCAACGATAAAAATAAAAGGTAGAGCAAGTGACAACCCGTTAAATGTTACTTAGTTACTTTGATCAAGATATTCAACTAATCAAACATGAAATGCATGTCCATCATATTTTTTAACTCCCTAAATTGCTAAGGCAAACCAGCATAATATTAGAAAGGTATAGTAGTCACGATTTTTCTCATCGAACCATATAAAATAGGTCAAGATGTCGCGTTATCTAATGAAGTTTAGCTTTTACACGTTAATAATGTAAAATAAATTTTATACTATCAAATCAATTGAAGATAACCACAAGAAACTGTTAATAATAAAATAAAATTATTAATTTGAAAAGTAAAGCAGACAACCCACTAGAACAAGTTATACCCTTAGGGATACTTGTTATAGAAAATAAGTTATCGAGTGAAATCCCACAACGTGGGTTCTGGAGAGGGTAGAGTGCACGCAGATCTTACATCTACCTTGATGGGTAGAGCAGTTGTTTTCGAAAGACTTTCAGCTCAAGACGAAACAAATAAACCATGACAACATACTTCAAAAGCATGATAGAGCAGTAACAACCACAAAGGAGCAGTAACAACCACAAAGTAATACAATCGTCAAAGAACAAGAACCAACAAATAATAGCAGAAATCGAAGGACAAGAAACTACAAAAATAATACTACGACTACTAATAAGAAAGTATAAGATGATGTTCAACTATCTACTAACATTTTATTCTAATTCGTGTCCTCCATAACTTCCTTATCTAAGGTCATGTCAGTGTATATTAGTACTCCCCCTATCCCAAAATATTTGTCACATTACGCTTTTGAAGAATCAAACTATATGAACTTTGACCAACATTTTGAGTTATATTTCTTTTATCATATTAATATGAGAACAATTGCAACTTATAATACTTTTCGTGTAGTTTCCAAATAACTAAATTTCAATTTTAAAATATTGAGTTAATATAATCTAATTTAACTTTAAAATTTAGTTAAATTTGTTAAGAGTCCCACATCGGATATAGAACGGGAACATGGACTCCTTATATGGATTTGGACAATCTTCACCCTACAAGCTAGCTTTTGGGGTTGAGTTAGGCCCAAGATCCATTCTTTTCATGGTATCAGATCCAGACTCATTTCAATTCTTTATTCGTCGATGTTAGCCCCCCAAAGTCCACACTCCAGTTAACAAGGTCTGGACGTGCGGAGGAGTGTTAAGAGTCTCACATCGAAAATAGAATGGGAACATGAACTCCTTATATGAACTTGGGCAATCCTCACCTTACAAGCTAGCTTTTGGGGTTGAGCTAGGTCCAAGATCTATTCTTTACACTTTTAACAAATTTGGCCACTCGATCAAAATAATTACAACCGTTAGTTAATTATACAAAAATATATATTATTTATATATAACATGTGTATATTACATATTATATGTAATATATATATATATATATATATATATATATATATATATATATATATTTGTCAACTTTTATTTTGATGGACGATACAATAAAAAAATTACTCAAGTCGGAAATAAACATACATAATAGTTTTCCTTTTTTAAGAATTGATGACTGGATTAGCAAAGTAAAGCAGTTTAATGAGATGAAACCTTCAGTTAGCAAGAGATGATTATGACAAAAGTTTATTACTCCTTCTGTCCCAGATTAGTTGGTCACATTACTAAAAATATTTGTCTCAAATTACTTGGTCACTTTCTAAAAAGAAGATAAAATTGATTAAGTTTTTCCTACTTTGTTCTTAACATTAATTATTTTTTAAAATAATTAAGATTGATTAGAGTGTAATCAATTGAAAAATAATAAGAATAGTATAGTAAAAATAACTTTTTTATTTATAATTTATTAAGGGACGCGTAAAATTGAAAATGGTCAATATCAGATTTAGAAAGTAGGAAAAAGGAGAGAAAGCAACCTCCTATATATGCGTAGCTAGCTTTTGATTTGTCATTGGAATTTGGAAACTTACCAAAAATGGAATGGGGTGAGAATTGGGAAACACTGAAGAAAGGTGGCCATCTAGCTAGGCATGAGATGTCCACTTTAATCCTTCATCTTTTTGCCAGTTTCAGAGTTTAGACTGACCACTATTAGAGTTGTAAATTAAGTCATTTATTTAATAACTTTCACGATTTCGTGAATTAGTGTTTCAACGATTTTCATCCGTGCTAGTTGAAAAGTTTAATTTGTGTGCAACTCAATCATTTCATGAGTACGTGTTACCTTCTATCAATACAAATATTAAATAATTTTGACATTCAAAATCTAGACAAATAGATTGAAAGAAATCAACATTTTTTTCTATTAAGAATTGAATTTGATTTTTCCATAATATATTTTGATTATGCATAGATCATATAGTAATTATCTTGACTAAAATCTATTAAATAATAAGAATATTAAGGTTTTTTTAGTTGTTGGTTTTGTTGGGCTGATGCATATTCCATATGACAACCCAGCTTGTCTGCTTGTGTTATTGGGTTATAGTTTTGTAAATATAGAAAGGGACCATTCGCACAAATGCTATTTTGGGGTGATTTTTAATTTTTGTCTTTTAAATTTGAGTTCTTTAATTTTTGCCTTTTATTATTTTTTGCGCGGCATAATTTAAATTTGGCTTGGCATAATTAGTGTCTATCTTCTGCTTATGTATCATACACAATCCACAGATTATGTCGAACCAGTCATAACTGTCAACACTCAACATAATATGAAAAAAATAAATTCATATTTCGACGGAAATAATTAACGTTTAATTTCAACATATATATCATAACATCAACACAAACTATGACAGATAAGACATAATTTCCAAAACTCAACATAATTTATAAAATTACTATAAAATTATGCCGCATAATTTAATTCCTATATAATTTATGCCGCGCGAGATAAAAAATCAATTTTCCAAAAACAAAATATTATAGAGATTATGTATCGAAAGGGCCAGCCTCATTACAGAAAGCATAGAACTGGATCTCTGTCAGCATTATTTCATTCAGCGTTTCTGGCCCAAGAGGCTATCAGCCTATCAGTACGTGAGATTTGAAAGTCCAGATCATCATTCTACACTACAGACACTTATATTTTACTAGACGTATCTTGTTCTATTATACTAAGATATTACAAAGTAAGCACTTATTTATTTTTTAGAATCAGGAATATTGTTGTGGTTTTTAGCAGTACCATAAAAACTGTTTTAACATCTAAAAAGTCAGTAACATCTATTGAAGTTCGACGATATGGCACTTATTAAATTAGCAAAAGTAATTAAAGAACTTTCAAGTTTATGTGTATTGCGCCAATAGATAGCTAGACGAAAGTGACGAAACCCATCAATAAGTAAGTTGTTTGTAAGTTTGGAGAATTTTTTTTATTACCCATTCGTTTTTTACACCAAAACAATGAATACATGAACTGTCTTTTGTGTTACACTTTGATCACTTAATCACGAGTAATAAAAATATACACATATATAATATTATTGCCTCAATTTATTATTTAATTAACTATGGTAAGTAGGGATACTCTTATGCGGATCCTGGGTGAACATTAGAGAGAAGTACAGTTGAAAACATTCATGTCTCATCTTCTATTGTTAGTCATAACTAGTATAGTATCCCGCGCGATGAGTAGAAGTGTTAGAGAGGGAAATCATATTAAATTCTTAATTTTTCAATATCATGTTTTCAATAACAAAAATCTTTATTAAATTAAAGAAAATAAATCATATAATCATCGGATAATTTTTTTCTTCCTTATTATTTTTATTATAATATCCATACAACAACAACATATTCAGTGGGATATGTTGTTATTGTTGTTGTATGGATAATATAATATAGAAAATTAAGGAAGAAAAAAATCACTTTTATATCCATGTATTTTGTAATTACATTAATAAATATGACTTTTATTAGCTCGTCAGTTGGCTTAGTATCATTATCTACTACTCTTATATCAATATAACATAGGTATATAATTTGCTTACTCTTGATTTATTTTAATACTTTTATTCTACTAATGTTCAATTATATGAATTGTTTAACTAATTTAAATTTTAAAATTAATTCGTATAGATATCCCACATTTTTACTTCTCCCTGTTTGTGTACGTTTTTCTTCTAACTTATTTTAGTTAGTTTGTATCTATTTAGTATTTCACATTATATTATACATAATAGAAATAGAAATAATGTCAAATTCAAAACTAATTTCTTATTTTTTAGTTCATCCAAAGTATAAACCAAGAAGTATTTGACTAATTTATCATAAACTATATTGATATTTTCAATAAGTTTTTTATATTTCGTGCAATAAGAAAGTATATAATTATATTTGTAAATGTTAAGAGTCCCACATCGGATATGAAATGGGAACATGGACTCCTTATATAGACTTGAACAATCCCCAACCTACAAGCGAGTTTTTGAGGTTGAATTATGATTAAGATCCATTCTTTACATGGTATTAGAGCCAGGTCCATTCCGATTCTTTGTTCACCGATGTTGGGCCCCCAAATTATATTATTCACGCTCCAGTTAATAAGGTCTGGGCGTGCGGAAAGTGTTAAGAGTCCCACATCGGATATGGAATGGGAACATGGACTCCTTATATGGATTTGGACAATCATCACCCTACAAGCTAGCTTTTGGAGTTGAGTTAGGCCCAAGATTCATTCTTTACGGTAAACCTATTCTCCTACATTTTTTCCTACTACTATATTTTTAATTATATTTTTAAACTTTTGAGTCTTATAATTACTAAATTTCCTATGAGATATAATTATATTTTCAAACCTATTCTCCTCCTTATACATTTTTCCTACTATGTTATTTAATTGGTCTTTTCTCCTAAAATGTTTTACCTATAATTTAAATAATCTCATTACATTCTAAACTGAAATTTTGAAATTGTCCAATATATAATTCTTTGCTTATTTTCTTCTAAAATCTATTGATATTTTAGTAACTGATTTTTTGTATTATGTACAATAAAAATAAAATTTTAACTACTCTATCTTTCAATTTAGATTGAAATTAAAATTTAAACATTTTGACCTTTTAAATCGAATCCAATATGAATTAAAGTGGGCAAATTTCCACCATAATTCGTTGAAGTAGTAATGCAACTCCAAAAGATTAATTAAGACTATATCTTTTTCTTTTAATTTAAATTCAAAATAAAGTTCACATATTTTATCCTCAATTAATATGTTTCAGAAAATCCCAATATATTGTTTTCTTTGATGAAGAGAGCCTAAATTCCAGTGCTACATCTTCTATACCTCCGAGTCAATCCACGATAATTATTAAAATTATAATACTCTATCTTTTAATTTGTATTCAAACTAATAGTTCAAATATTTTTATCTTTAAATTCAAATATTTGTTATGTCAAAATGAAATTTTACACTCATAATCACATAAAAGAGTGGTTGCTTATCTACATTGTAGAATCAATTCATTTTTATAAAAAATAAAATAAGAAAATAAATAAAAATTAAAGTATTACACAAAAAAACATTACCTGCTTGAGTTCGAGGTTTCTACTTTCTATAATCGTGCAGATAAATTCTTCGTCTTGTCTGCTATGGGAAGTGATATGAGAAGCATTGGAGAAGTCAATTGAGCAAGTTGTTTCCTATGAGATCTTATGGTCAATGTTGTGGGTACAACAATTGCAGGAAACGGGAAATAAATAACTGTTAACTATTACAACAAACTGAAATTACAACAAACTGAAATTTCAACAAAATGAA
Organism: Anisodus acutangulus; assembly: GCA_029783415.1. NCBI lineage: Eukaryota > Viridiplantae > Streptophyta > Magnoliopsida > Solanales > Solanaceae > Anisodus > Anisodus acutangulus. The sequence goes on along the minus strand of CM056507.1, from coordinate 40,482,975 downwards.
ATAACAAACTGAAATTACAACCACTTTGATTTGCTGGATCGAGTGATGACACTCTGTCTTTAAGACAAGATTGCCCCGTATATATCCTTTTACGTTCTGGACAATAGTCCATCAAGATAAAACAACAACTTAACAAATGAGCAAAGGAAACTCAAATGTATCTTTGAAGAACTTAGAGTACAAAATGATGTTGAAAAATAGTAAGAAGATTTCTGTTTTGTTTTTGTTTTCTGTCTAGTCTCAACAATTGAGTCAAATACTCCAATTTATAGTGCATGGAGGGTGACTTCTCAACTGGCCAACTAATGACTGTTAATAGCCATGTAATGGCAATTAGTGAGGAGTAATTCAGCCAAGTTTTATCTTTTCTGAAACTCCAGGGACAAAATTGTAAATATTAAGCAATTTAGGTCCAAAAAGATAATGCCCACGGCCCGAGATTGGATTGGACAGGCGGCGATGTGTGTGGGTTTAGCCTCGAACCCAAGCACACCTAGGTTCTCCCTCCTTCAAACACATGGGTTACCCCTTGGGGTCCCAAATCCTTAGCCAATTTTGAGACTTATAAAATGAACAAATCTTCCTTCCCCACCGATGAGGGAGAATTGTTCCACACCACATTTTCATGCTTCAAACACCTCACTTCGTGGATCAATATCTCTTTCATTTCTCAACGAAATTTGACGATCCTTGGCCCTACGGTCATCTACTCTCTTAGTAGATTATGCATGTGTCAAGTATCAAAGTTTCCAACATGCGGAACCCTAGTGTTTAAGTATTAAAGATGGATGGACGCAACTCCCACCAAAGACAAATTTCCAACAAATGCATCAAAATCTGAAAACATTAATGAACAAATCTATATATCTACAAAAGCAAGAATTTTTGCTTTGTCATTTAGTCAAGTGAAGATTAACTAAGAAGCCAAGAGAGAGATTTGATTTGTAAGCGAGAAGAGCTCCTTCCATTTGTAAATAGAAAACACCAAGCCAAAGATCGTACAACAACAATGGTCATTCCTGGCCAAACCGAATAATAAAAACAATGTTATTGCGATCTTCGTTTCATTTTAATCTTTATGTATTGGAGAAAATGATATTGCACTTGACAATGATGCATTATTGTGTGCGTATGTGTGTGTTTCTTCTTTATCAAAAGATATTTAAATAAACAGACGCAGTTTATAGGAAGAAGTTAAGCATTTTTTGTGTGTTAATGTTAGTGTGTGCAGGAAAATAGGGTTAGTTGGTGTGCATATTAGGGATTGTGGGGTTTGGGACGTGGGGAGTTAATGTGCATATTAGGAATTTTTCACTTTTTAAATTTTTATCTTTATTTTGTATTTTTTTCTTTTTGTCTTTTCTTATTAAAAAAATAAAAATAAATAAATAAATACAATGATAAAAGTATTTACCACGCTCCACGTCTTTTTAAAAATATTTTACTTCAAATATTTATGATGTGGATAATGATTAAAAAGTTAAAATAGAATAGGTTTCTAAAATTGGGTTCCGTCTTTCTTGCCCCCTTTCTTTCTTGCTTATTTCATTCGTAAACCACCTTCTATTCGTCAACTTGGAAATTGTAACCACTTGATCGGGTAGTTTTTTTTTAGATTTTCTATTTTAAATTAAATTGGTAACTTCTCAATTCAATTATTTTAAATTAAATTCAAAATAATAACTAACTAATTATTAACTAATTAAATAATTTCCCACTAAAAGTATGGCTACTGTTCATTGAAGTATGGCTTCTGTTATTTTTTTTAAAAATATATATTTTAAATTCTAATTTGTTTGGAGGTTTGTTCTAAAGTATATTAACTACTTAACTAATTATGTCATGTGGCTTTTTTCTACACTGTCACTTGGCTTAATGTGGTGCTTTTTTTTTTTTTTTACTTTTAATAATATATAGATTACGACTAAAGCATACCATTGGCTAAAGCTTTGATGTGAATAATAATACACAGATTAGTGATTGTTATGGAAGATCTCATTGTAATACCAATGTTAAGAATTACTTTAATACTAGAGTCTAGAGTAGTATATTCTTACCAGAGAGCTAACGTAATATAACTTTGTTCTTTTAGGTGTTTGTATTTGCTAATGTATTATTCCGGGTAAACATATATGCATTCTCGCATAAATTATGTAGATATTATTTGTGTAGTTTAATATTATTTGAAGGGAAGTCTTGTGGTCCAGCCCTTCTCCGGACATCACGCATAGCGAGAGCTTAGTGCACCGGATTGCACTTTTTAGTTTTATATTTGAAACTAATTGTGAAACATTTTTTTCTTATGTGAAACACTAAAGGAGGCTTAGTTTGGGATAGAGGTTAACTCACCGGGTGAGCTTTCTATACCTTTCACAATTGAGATGGAGGGCTCAAAGCCTATTGTCTTCACTTCCCATGTCAATCTTTTTAGTAAAAATGGAGACACGAAAACATCCCCTATGCTTTGTATTAGGGTAGACTGTCTACATCACACCTCTTGAATTTGGTCTTTTCCCGAATTCTACTAACGCAGGATGTTTTGTACACTTAGTTGTCTTTTTTTCAAGAAAAAAAAAAATAAATCGACGTAACATCCGTACTCATCGTCATCGGGGCTGAACTCTTGAACCTTCAAACAAATTAAGGCAAAGGAAAAGAGAGAAGTAGGCGCTTTCATTTACAGTTTGATAAGTTGAGGATGAAGAAGTTGGCGTAATAGGTTTAGAGATTGTAATAGTTAATCCGAAACTACAACACAATGACTAATCTTTTTTCTACATGAAATTTTGTCGCACTTATCCACTAGACTAGATAATGATTAGGTCCCCACACCCCCTCTCCATCCCACTTAGTAATATTTACGTATCTTGTACACGAAACTCATGGACCACGGTTCATTAAATTGTACAAGAAAAATGTCAGGCACGCATTCAACCGGTAGTTTTAGTTTCAACAAAGCATGCGTACTCATACAATCAAATCGTTTAATATTAACCGTAAATAAGTGTATATGGGCCCGATGGTTTAACCGTTAATAAAGTTAACGAAAATTATAGGAGATTAAATTCAAATTTTAATAGAAACAAAAAATGTTGTGTATGTGATTTCGTATTATATGCCGAAGTTTTAAAGTGTAAAGTTACTTGACGAGTGTGCTAGTGAAGGTACTAAATATTTGATGTAATAGTCCATATACACCCAAACTGATTCAAACACTATTATTTTTACAATGGACAAAACTCTAACGTCAATGGACAATACTTATTAGCATCAAATTTGTTTTATAGCCCATTAATTACGGTACAATTTCAGTTTTATGGGAGAGCATTTATAAGGGACAAATAATTCTCTTTGGAAAGTGATCCAAGTAAGGTACACGGCTTGAAGCATATCCAGATTTCTCACCCACAAACACATAATTTTCTAACAATCAAAGAGAATTATTTTCTGCCTTCGTTTGTTGAGTTCGACGAAGTTATTGGGTTTGAGAATACTAACAATCTTAAGGAATTTAATTTACTGTTATTATTTTTCTGTGTTTTGCGATGATGGAGACAATGAAAAGGAGAATTTTTTAATCATATGATAGAAATTTTTATTCAGCAATAATGTTTCGTAGTGGGCAGAAGTTTCTTTTTTTTCAATTGATGAAATTGGCATTGAACTACGGACTTATGTGCCCCATTTCGTTTTATTTGGCAATAATTTTAGAGACTACAATGCTCAAAGTAAGAAAATCAGTGCAACACTTTCTTTATAACCAAAAATAAATCTTCAACGATGTGCGTTCTTCTAGGGTAAATTGACATAAAGATTGGTAATACAAGTTCATTGTGTTTAAAACGCCGATGTTGATGCTTACTGAAAGCAATATTTTGGTTTTATTCTTTGTGTGAATGATTAAAGATCTCTGGTTTAATTTCATTTCACAATTATTTTAAAAAAGAAAAATAAAAAGAAGAAATAAAGCTAGTCATCAAAAATCAAGATGAAAGCTGCAAATATCGGGTTCTATTTTCAACTTCACTCATTATTTATCTATGAATTTTTATCTTTCTTTCTGCAAAAAGAAAAAAGATATATTTTATGATTTTTTGTGAAATTTAATTTCATAAATATTAGGGTAGATGAATCATTTGTGATGATCATGAAATGCATTTTGAATAAGATTAGGAATATCATATTTGATATGCTTATTATAAATTTGTTATTTCGCGCCAAAAAAATTATCATGTTATAACGTTGTTGCATAAATATCATGTGAATTTTACTTTCAAGTTGTGGGATGATATATATGGGAATTCTTTTATTTTGATGGATATTATACTTGAAAGTTGCTAGAATATTTTAAAATTCAGAGAAATAATATTTTTATAATTAAATTATTTTGCGTTCATTAAAGGATGAAGTTTCTGTTTATATGTTTGACTCTAATTTTTCATTATGACATTCACGTTTATGACATGTTAATTTTCATAGAATGAGGGATATGTCTAAATGTGGCTTGATACCGATAATGAATGTAGATAGTGAAAATGTAAAACTTGCATGTTAACAAAGATCACACGGAAGACCTTTTCAAGTATTGGGAGAAGTACTAAGTTGCTTGAATTAATTTACAGTGAATTAAGTGATTTTCATAGTACTCCTACAACTGGAGAAAGGAAATATGTTATTATATTTTTTGATGACTACTCTGGACTTTACAAAGTTTATCTTGTATATTCTAAAGATGAAGCACTAGAAAAATTAAAATTCACAAGACTGATGTTGAATTGCAATGTCCGTTTTTCGTTAAGTGTCTAAGGATCGATAGGGGAGGGAAATATTATAATCCCACATTTTTTTCAAAGCATTGGTATTGTGCATCAAGTGATGGCACCATATACACCACAACAAAATGGTGTAGTCGATCCAAAAAAATCGGGTCTTAACGAAAATAATTAATTCTTTATTGTCTAACTAGGCCTAAGTTATGGTTATTGGGGTGAAGCCATGTTAACGACTTGTTATATTCTTAATAGGGTTCCTAATAAAAGGAATTCAACAACCCCATATGAACTTTGGAACAAAATACAATCAAATTTGAGTCATCTCAAAATTTGGGGATGTAGGGCTATAATTAAAGTCCCAGAATCTAAAATGAAAAGTTGGGCGAAAGAAGAATTGGATGCATCTTTATAGAATATGCTGAAAATAGCAAAGCCTATAGATTTTTCGTCATTGAACCAAATGACTTGTACTCGATTAATATTATCCTTGAATTAAGAGATGCCATTTTTGATGAAACTCACTTTGTATCAATTCCTAGACCAAAATATATTGTTCCAAGTGATCCAAATTCTTCTACTTCACAACCATCAATTTTTCAAGATAATGAAAATCAAGATGACATTGTTGAAGTAAGGAGTAAGAGAGTTAGAAAAGAAAAGACATACAGAGATGACTTCTACATCTATTTAGTAGAAGGTTCAACTGATAAATTGAAAATGAAATTCCTTATTGTTATAATATGAAAAATAATTCCACTATTTTTAGTGAGGCCATGCAATCTCCGGTTGAACCCTTATGAAAGGAGGCTATCTAAGATGAGATATATTCCATTATGGAAAATAATACTTGGATCTAACAGACCTTCCACCCCGTTGCAAATCCATAGATGATAAATGGTTGTTCAAAAAAAAAAAGAAGTTAAAAGTAGACGACACCGTAAATAAATACAAGGCTCTCTTTTTAGTTAGGAATTTTACCCAAAAGCACTGCGTTGACTATTTTGATACTTATGCTCCCGTGGCTAGAATAGTCGTGATAAGGGTGTTTATTGCACTAACCACTATTTACAATCTAGTGATTCACCAAATGAATGTTCAAACTGCATTGAATGGTGAATTGGAAGAGGAAGTCTATATGAGACAACCTGAGGGATTTGTAGTTAAAGGACAAGAAAAGAAAGTTTGTAAATTATAAAATCATTGTATGGGCTAAAACAAGCCCATAAGCAATGACATTAAAAATTTGACGAAGTAATTTTATCTAACGACTTTAAAATTAATGAATCAGACATGTGTGTTTACTCAAACTTTGAAAAGGGGAAAGAAATTTTCATTTGCTTATATGTAGATGATATGTTGATCTTTGGCATCGACACAGAACAGGTTGAGACCACCAAAAGATTCCTATCTGCCCAGTTTTCATGACAGACATGGGAGAAGCGGATGTAATTCTCGGTATAATAATTATTATAATTGGTGGTGTTTTTTTGCTTAACATAATTCCATTATATTGAGAGAAAAAAGGCAGTCTGGTGCACTAAGCTCCCGCTATGCGATTATATTATTTCTACACTGTAAAATCATGTTTTAAATTGGAAATAAATGACGGAAGATCAATTTCTCAACTTGAGTATGCTAAGTTGATCGGGTGCTTGATGTACGCTATGACTTGTACGAGACCCGATATTACATATGTAGTAAGTTGAATAGATATACTTGCGACCCGAGTGAGCATCATTGGCATGCTATAAGAAGAGTACTAAAGTATCTCAAGAAAATCCTAGCTTATGGCCTCTATTATAGCGGTGATTCAGCTATACTAAAAGGGTATTCGTATGCAAGTTGGATCAATGATCAAGAGGATTATTCCTCAACAAGTGGATAGATATATATCTCTTTGATGGGGGTGCAATATCTTGGGGATCTAAGAAGCAAACGTGTCTTACAAATTCAACTATGGCTGCAGAACTTGTAGCCTTGTCATCCGCTTCTAAGGAAGGGAAATGGTTGAGAAATTTACTTTTTGATATTTCATTATGGCCTAAGCCCATGCCATCAATTTTGATCCATTGTGATAGTGAAACCATCTTAGCCCGAGCATACAATCATATATATAACGAAAAGTCTAGACCTATTGAACTTAGGCATAGTTATATAAATCAATTAATTAAAAATGAAGTGATCATAGTTGACTATGTACGCTCACTTAATAATCTTATCGACCCATTGACTAAGGGATTAGCAAGAGATTTGGTGTTGAGAATATTAAGGGGGATTGGGTTAAAACCCATAAAGAAAGACCATTAAGGGTGAAGCATCAACTTGACGCTTGATACAACGTCCAATATCGAGTTCAATGAGTGACAACATTCTTTATTGGTTGATAGGATTTGATATTACCATCCCAAAGTAAGTACTTTGTCATGCAATTTATTAAAAGGAGGTTGCGTTTATAAACTCTTAATAGACTTATTGGTGGGTGCTCTTGCAGGAGCACATTTAATAAGGGTCTACCTATGTGGATGCGAAGTGGGCCGCTTCAAGAAGCTAGGATTTGATTTCCATGCATTCGCGAGAGAATTGAAACACAAGGCCTTATGGTGTTGTTTATAAAGGAATAATGTAATAGAATTCATGTGTGAGATATATCATATTTTACAATATGGTGGTCGATTTAAAAGACTTGTCTTACCTGACTATTCAGTTTAATAGAAATTGTATTAAGCTAATGTAAAGTTCAATCGTCAGATAGTTTATTTATGCATGATTCACTTGTCTCTTAATTTCTAAAGGAAGTGTTGGGTTGTTATTTTCACTTGAAAATGGTGTGGGATTATTGGAATTTTCAAGAGAAAATAAAAGAAATGGGCAAAAAGGAAAAATTCTTTTCTTTTCCTGAAAATATTTCATATCATAAGAACCATTCCAAATACCAACATTTTTCCTCAAGAAAATCTACATAAGTTTAGTGAATGCAACATTAATTCTTGTGTGTTCGGAGACTTGTTTTTATTATTTCTTGACTTTGCTTTATTATATCTCGGGAGAGCATTTGTAATGGACAAATAATTTTCTTTGAAAAGTGATCCAAAGCATTGTTGGAAATTTATCTTTGGCGGGGAGGTGCGTTCACCCATATTTAATGAATTAAACACTAGTGTTTCGCATGTTAGAGGCTTTGTCTCTTCTCACATGCATGATCTACAAAGTGAGTAGATGACAGTAGGGTTAAGAATCGTCAAATTTCGTTGATAAATGAAAGAGATATTGATCCACGAAGTAAGGTGTTTGAGGCATGAAAATATGGTGTGGGACAAATCTACCACATCGGTGGGAAAAGGAAGAATTGCTCTCTTTATAAGTTTATAAAGTGGTAAAGGGTTTGAGACCCCAAGGGGTATCACATGTGTTTAAAGGAGGAGGACCTAGATGTGCTTGGGTTCAAGGCTAAGCCCACAAGCGCGCCGCCGCCGCCCGCCCGTCCGGTCCGGTTTAGGGCTCGGGTCGTGGGCTGTGGGCTGTGAGCTATTTCTGATTATCTTTTTGGACTCCAAATTGCTTAATATTTACAGTTTGGTCCCTAGTGTTTCTGAAAAGTTGATTTTGGGGTGACTGTAGGCAAAAAACTTTTTGCCTACCGTTGGACTGTTTTTTGGAGCATTAACCAGCCATTACTTGGTTGATTAACTCCTCCATAAACACCCTCCTTCAATGGCCATGAACAACCTCACTTATAGCCTTAAACTTGCCACACTAATGGCCTTAAACCAGCCATAAACAACTCTCCTAATGACTATTTACAACAGTATTTTGGGCAGTTGAACAACCCTCTCGTGATGCTGTATATTGAGCTATTTTGGCTCAATTGTGGAGAGATATACAGTGACAGAAAATAGCACAAACAAACACGAAAAACACTACACAAAACAGTGACGAAAATCATTGTAAAATAGTAACGAAAACCATTGCAAAACGGTGAGCAAACACATACATATACACAAAATATACATAACAGAGACACACTATATACACAGAGACAAAACAGAAGAGGAAACAGAAACTCTTCCTTCCTTTTTCATATCTTCAGCAAGTCGATTTATATTTGTTTTCTTCGTCAGACTCAACCTATTGGTTTTGTAGTGTTGAGATTAAAGTGTTGTTTTATCTTGGGAGACTATTGCCCGCTAATGTAAAAGCATATATACGGGGCAATCTTGTCTTAAGGACAGAGTGCAATCACTCGACTCAACACACAACGTTGTAACCATCCAGATTTAGTTATTTTTTTATTTCAGGTTATCAAGATTCAAGACACAACAAACTTGCGGCAGTTTTGAAGATTGACCATTTATTTATCCTTTCGAACACTTGTAATAATTATTTACTTTCTATACTGCTTTATACAATAGAAAACCAATAATTTAAGACAAGATTGTATTGTATTACTATTAGTGTTCGAAAGATGTCGGTCAAAGTTGTGTGACCAAATCTGGATATGGCTGTGGTTTTCTGGTAGAAGAGAGTGATGATGATGAACGTGTTCATGGTGTCACCGCTCCCAAGCGCTCACGAGAGGCTGAGGATGTCAACTGGGACAAGAGGAGAAGACTGAAGATATGCTTCTATCTTGCAGCAGAAGGCCTATATCTGTCTCAGACAAAGGATCCGAATAATGGTAAAGAGGAAATGGACACTCAGTCTGATGAAGTGACTGAAGTGGGCCAGAATCCGAAATTGGGATAAGTAGTTTTTCTTACTTGTCAAGAATAAAGATTAAATGATGTCTGATTAAAAATGGCTTAAAGTAAGGAGAATATGAGAATATTTTCACGAAATAATTTATATTCCTTACACTTTAAAATCAGAAGTTTAATTTCTTTTTCCTTCCCGTTTAAAGATTGAATTTTGTAAACGACTTAAAAAGATCCGTTCTTTTAAGTGCAATTATTAAAAGTGTGTAAAGTATGTCCGCACATACGAGGGAGAAAGATCCCCTGACTGTGCGAAAAATGTTACTACTCTTAAGTAAGCGTCAACAATTGTATGGGCACCAATCATAATGGAAGAAGACTAAAAGCTAAAGACGTTGAGCCTGTCATACTATTTGGCAGAAGATCCTTCATAGGATGATATTGGACACTCAGTCATACAAAGCCTCCGGGCGACTGGAGTGGGCCAAAATTCCTTTGATATGATGATATTGGACACTAAGTCATACAAAGCCTACGGGCGACTGGAGTGGGGCCATAATTTATTTCATAGGAAAAGTAATGGACATCTAGTAAGGTGGGCCAGAGTTTCCAGGTCTTAAATGATCTGAAGGCCTAAAGAAAGACAGAAAAGAAATTGGACACGCAGTCTGCCAAAGCAACTAGAGTGGGCCAGAGTATCCAGATCACATATGATCCGATTACGCCCTAACCATGGGCAAGAGGTTGTTCATATGAAGCAACGCCACCTCTAAAATCAAAGGGACTGGAGAGGTTGTCCTCAAAAGGACTTCAAGGAATGAGATCACTCTAAAATGAGGTGATACATGTTCCTAACTTGGTTTAAGGGACGCTGTTGGTCAAGCTGGTTAGAGACTACTCCAACAGGTCTATAATAACTAAGAATGGTACAGTATGTATGTTGCCAAATGAATGAGATATTTGTAATCTGTGCATCTATACCATCATAGAATTAAGACACGTTAAATAGAAAGTCATTCAAAAGCTAGCGAAGTTGAGAATGTTGCCTTCTTTCGACATGAACCCTCAAAATGAATGAGAGGTAGGCGAAGAGGCAAAATCACGTCAAAGAAATAGCGAAAGAAGCACCGCTCATCTAGAACTTAGTCACACCTTTATGGGTGATTTAAAGTTTATACAAAATAGAGGGGGGAGACAAGTACTTTGTGACCTTCATTGATGATGGTACAACGTATGTAATCCTTTGTTTGTTGAAAATCAAAGATGAAGTTGTTGAAGCGGATAAGCGCTACAAAGCAGAAGTTGGAAATCAACTAATCATATGGATTGCGAAATTCGTAGTGATAGAGGGGGAGAATGTGAAGCATCGTTCATTAAACGATTGTTCATTTCTCACCTCAGTCCAACGGTATTAGCCAAGCGCAAAGTCGTACGCCCAAATTATGTGCGGTGGTTTGGTAAAAGTTGGAATACCGGAACAGGTCAAGTTGTACCTAAGACTATAGATTGCATATCCACTGGATCTGCAAATAACAGTAGTGCTTATTGCCTCTTGGTGTCAAAGAATGCTGAATTCTTTGAAGATAACTTTCCTTGAAAAGGAAATAGAAGTAATTGCTCAAGGTTAACAAGAACCCGCGAGGGCCTGACTGTCCGGAACTAGACGTTCCATAGCTACATGACTTTAAAGTTGCTGGCTATCCGGAACTTAATATTTCAGATCTGCAGGACTCAGGGATTCTAGATGTTGAACCGAGAAGAAGCAAAGAAGGGGACAAAGACTTGTTCCAGTCCTTCTAGTGTGTATGGTTGAGAATGAACCATGGACAATTAACAAATAATTGTCATCTCCAAAATCACTGCTTTGGAAAAAAGCTACAAAGAGAGAAATAGATTCCATCATATAGAACCATACTTGCGTAATGGTTGATCTTCCTCCGGGAAAAGAACCTTTGGGTTGTGAAAATGGATACTCAAATGTGAGTACAAAGTAGATGGATCTTCTGTCGAGTATAATGCCTCGACTACTTGTACAAGTGCTCCCCTGTGAGTAACTTAACATCCTGGGCCATTGCAGTCTTGCATGGCATGGATGTTGAAACAACCTTCCCAACCGGAGAGTTGGAAGGAGAGGATCAGAGTTGGTTTGCTGAACTGTTGGGCTTCTTCCCGAACTTTCATTTTGGTCCCTGAAATGTTTACATTTTGGTCTTGGAAGTTTCAGATAAAACAGAATCAATGAATCTTATCACAGAAACATTGACTCTGAAGTTGGAAAGCCAACAGTTGGAAAACCAACAATCTGAGAGTGGAAATTATATCGAAACAAAAGATACGGGTATCACAGATGACATCTTAGGAATTGGATTTCTAAGACATCTAACGGACTGGTCTAACTCCAAACTCAGTTGTGAGATAGTTGACAGTCTCGTTGAAGCCACCAATGGATATGAATCATAGAACTGATTTGAATCATGGTGCACCCATGGATAAGGAACGATATGCACATGTCACGTGTAATTCAATGTATTGTACACACTACAACTGACCTGGTATCGGCCGACAAACAGATCAGTTGAACTAAGGTTCACTGATGATTTTAATACATGATCAATAGAAGGCGTTAAGTCGGATATGACGATATCTAAATTATTCGTTTATCTACGGATTATGGTATTCTGGATGTCTAGCAGTTCTGGGAGAACAAAGGGATGCAAACTGGACATCAGTTATGAAGAATACCAAAGTCACAAGTAAATGTGTATGGTGGGTCTTGAAAAATCCTCTAAGCAAACTTGCATCGGCCGATTCATGATGGAATCGGAGTTTATCGCTTTATACAAAGCATGAAAGAAGTTGAGTAACTTCATGACTCCTTAGAGGACGTCCCTTATTGGGAGAAACCCGAGCCTGAAAGCAGTTATATACTGTGGGTAGCCGGTCGGCTTCAGGAAGGACACGGATGACCGCGTCTGGACATATCTGTCAGGATCTGTCGGAGACATAAGACCGTATGACAGTTGATCATCACGGGTGTCACTTCCTTATTTACTAACTAAGGGGCTACCCGGAGATCAAGTGTTCTTCCTGTCTAGGGGAATGAGCTTAAAATCCAAACAATACGAACTTTTGCGGTGGAAACCCAACCATACTGATTGGAGATCCCAAGAATTTGGTTCAATGGGAAAACTAAGCGGCAAAAGGTTCAATTGAGCACTTCGGTGGAAGCAAGAAGCATTTTGGATGATGATTTCTGTACGGAAATATGAATCCAAAGATGTTCCCGCGATAGACGTTAAAGTGCTACCTGCATAGTGGGTAAATGTTAAGCTTCCAAACCTTTAAACGATCCTCAAACGGTTGAGGTTAAGGTTAGGAAAACTTTTAATGATTCCTAACACTTGTGAAGTGGGGTATAGCAGGATACCTTGTAGGAGATCACCTATTTAAGTGCGAGGAAGGCCACCTCAAATGAACGCACTTAAGAATCCAAGTGTGTCCACGACCACAACGGACAAAAACGTAAGAATGAAAATGAATAAGCAGAGTTATTATGCTGGTATCATTGTCTTGGCTTACACTAAACACTGACGGTTTAAGACATCACGTTCACCGCGCAGTAAGTAAGTCCGATGGTTTCAACTAGGGAAGGTTCAAAGCGGAAGCTACCTCTCCTGAAGCAATAGCTTTTCGCTGAAAGATTGCTGAAAGTAGGCACCTTGTGTGTGCGCCACAATCTCTCTTTCATAGAGGGGATTGTTGGAAATTTTCCTTTGGCGGGGAGGTGCGTCCACCCATATTTAATGAATTAAACACTAGTGTTCCGCATGTTAGAGGCTTTATCTCTTCTCACATGCATGATCTACGAAGTGAGTAGATGACCGTAGGGCCAAGAATCGTCAAATTTCGTTGAGAAATAAAAGAGATATTGGTCCACGAAGTAAGGTGTTTGAGGCATGAAAATATGGTGTGGGACAAATCTACCACATCGGTGGAAAAAGGAAGAATTACTCTCTTTATAAGTCTCTAAAGTGGTAAAGGGTTTGGGACCCCAAGGGGTATCCCATGTGTTTAAAGGAGGGAGGACCTAGATGTGCTTGGGTTCAAGACTAAGCCCACACGCGCGTCGTCGCCGCGCGCCCGTCCGGTCCGGTCCGATCTAGGGCTCGGGTCGTGGGCTGTGGGATGTTTCTGATTATCTTTTTGGACCCCAAATTGCTTAATATTTACAATTTGGTCCCTAGAGTTTCTGGAAAGTTGATTTTGAGGTGACGGAACTTTCTGCCTACCGTTGGACTATTTTTTGGAGCATTAACCAGCCATTACTTGGCTGATTAACTCCTCCATAAACACGCTCCTTAAATGGACATGAACAACCTCACTTATAGCCTTAAACATGCCACGCTAATGGCCTTAAACCAGCCATTAACAGCCTCCTAATGACTATTTACATCAGTGTTTTGGGCAGTTAAACAACCCTCTCGTGATGCTTTATATTGAGCTGTTTTGGCTCAATTGTGGAGAGATATACAGTGACAAAAAATAGCACAAACAGACACGAAAAACACTACACAAAACAGTGACGAAAATCACTGCAAAACAGTGACGAAAACCACACACATATACACAAGATATACACAACAGAAACAGACTATATACACAGAGACAAAACAGAAGAGGAAACAAAAACTCTTCCTTCCTTTTCCATATCTTCAGCAAGTCGATTCATATTTGTTTTCTTCGTCAGACTCAACCTATTGGCTTTGTAGTGTTGAGATTAAAGTGTTGTTTTATCTTGGGAGACTATTGCCCGCTAACGTAAAAGCATATATACGGGGCAATCTTGTCTTAAGGACATAGTGCAATCACTTGACTCAACACACAACGTTGTAACCATCCAGATTTAGTTGTTTCTTGATTTCAGGTTATCAAGATTCAAGACACAACAAACTTGCAGCAGTTTTGAAGATTGACCATTTATTTATCCTTTCGAACACTTGTAATGGTTATTTACTTTCCGTACTGCTTTATATAATAGAAAACCAACAAGCATATCTATATTTCTCACCATTAACACACAATTTTCTAATATATATCATATCTTTCAAAATATTTTTTTACACGTACAAATATTTTTAGATAAAACACAAGAGATCTTTACAATGTTAAATTTCGTCGTCTGTTCAAATTATAAAAAGTTCATTGTCTTCTATTCCGAGCATCTTTGGGTCATTCCCTACTAACTGAAAAAGAGAGAATAGTCATGACTATCAAGGACAAATTCGATGTCCTTTTCACAAAGCAGGTATACCTTGTAGATGGAAAGGAAAAATACGTTTCTATGGACAACAAAGTTCGTAAAGTGGGCATATAGTTTCCTAGAAGCATAGAACTTCTGGGAATCACAAAACAAAGGACTTAGAAAACGATAAAAAATCAGAATTGATATTTAACCTCTTTTGACAATGAAGCATCAAGCTTGAAAACTTCTGTATCTCTTATCTCAAGTTTGGTTTCTTAGTTGTTAAGAGTCCCACCACATTGAAAATGGAATAGGAACATGGACTCCTTATATGTATTTGGACAATCTCACCCTATAAGCTAGTTTTTGAGGTTGAGTTAGGTCTAAGATCCATTCTTTATATGTTATCAGAGTCAGGCTCATTCCAATTCTTTATTCACCGATGTTGCGCCCCAAATTATATTGTCCACGCTCCAGTTAACGAGGTATAGGCGTGCGGGGGAGTGTTAAGAGTTCCACGTCAGAAATTGAATGGCAACATGGACTCCACTTGGACAATACTCACCCTACAAGCTAGTTTTTGGAGTTTAGTTAGGTCCAAAATTTATTCTTTACCTTAGTGTTTATCTTCGCATATATAATAATAATATATGTATTATCTGATGTTACATGCTAACCACTACATTGATGGACACGGATCTCACTGCTCAGTGACCTGGATGGTAGCAATAACATTATTTTCCTCAAAACTAAAAAAAAAAAAATTAACTTTGGAAATCCTCAAGAACCAGAGAAGAAACACTAGGTGATACTACAAGATACTTTTTTTCAAATATTATGTCTCTTTAAACGTAATTTTTAGTTAATAACTTAGTAACTGTTCTAAGATAGTAGAATAATATTTAGTTCTTGGTAAAGAGTGTTCTGACAGTGCACACCTGCGATAGTACAACTTCTACCTTGTACATCAAATCTTACTCGAACATTGCATGTATACAAATTCTTGTCGTAAATATTGCACTCAATGAGAATATAGTACTCTTAAAATGTACTATAGTGTTATATTAAAGCTTGTTATTATTTTTATAATCAATTAAACATCATAATAACAATGCGACTTTTATATGACGTTTTAAAAATATACCGAGCATATAAATACCAAAAAGAAAATGAAATAACTATAAAAAATTAATATGATACGATTTCTTAAAATAATAGGTCGAACCGATCCATTAACACCCCTATTAATATGTGACAAGTGAGAATAAAGCCTCAAGCGTCAATGAATAAAACTTAGTACATTACGCACTATCTTTTGTCATAATTCTCATAAAAGGAAAACTACATTGCCTAAGTAGATCCAACCCTCTCAATTCCGAGCATCTGGGGTCACTTCCTGTTAAATAAAAACGAGAATAATCATGACCATAGAGGACAAATTGCGATATCATTTTCACAAAGTTGGTACTGATTAGATGGAAAGAAAAAATAGTTGCGATGCACCAACAAAATTAGAAAAGTGGGCATAGTTTCCTAGACTCCTACACGCATAGAACTTCTAGGAATAAAAAAGCAGAGAACTTAGAATAGAAAACGATAAGAAATCATAATGGATACTTACCCTTTTTGACAATTTATCATCATGGTGGAAAATTTCTACTATTTCTCATCACAATTTGGCTCCTAGTATTTATCTTCATACATATATACATATTAAAGATATATATATATATATATATATATATTAGTTTTACCACGTGAATGCACGTGTATGCAAAGTTATGTAGTATATGATATTATAAAATAAAATCAAGTATTATTAAAATGAAATTTGAGAAAATAGTTACACAAGAGGTATAAAGTATAGCTTTTTATGAATAATCAATATGGAGTGTTGTATAGTAACTTATTTATCGAGGTCAAGATGATTGGATATCGTTTGAATCTACAAAGATGAACATTCAAACTTTAATTAGATACAATGACATTTTTTACTTATTTTGATTTTATAAGATTCGAACATGTAACGAATCATATCTCATCTAATACTTTATCATTGGGCAAATATATACAAAATGAAGGCTTGAAACACTTTCCAAAAGCGATTTTTGCTTCCTCTTCTTCACAAGATTGCTACGGAACTAATGCAAACAACTTTAATAAATACGACAAGCCTTTGAATTTCTACTATAAGGTGCCGTTTTATTCTAAGACAAGTTATGCAGAAACTAATTATTATAAATAATTTATGTAGGGATTAATTATTTAGAAATTAATTATGTAGAGATTAAATACGAATATTATTGGGGGAAATTTCAGAAAAGTATATTGGATTAATTATTTAGAAATTAATTATGTAGAGATTAAATACAAATATTATTGGAGAAATTTTAGAAAAGTACACTTTGGTGAATTACATTGCAAAAAATAACTCAAAACTTACATTACAAAAATATAGCCCCAAAATACTTTTATACAATGCTATACATTTATATATAAAAGACATGTACATTATGTATATAGGTGTATGAAAGTGTATAATATGCAGGTATATACACTAACAAAATTTAATTATATAATATTATATATGAAAATATGATTGTATACACATTTATATATAATTATATAATATTGTATAAATGGGTATAATCATAGATCTAATTTTAAATAAAAATTACATTTTATACAAAATAAATATATTATGTATATAAATATATATATATATATATAATATAAAAGATGTATATACGCTCATATACACTATTATCCATTATTATACAACTAATTGGGCGTTAGTTGTTACATCTTTTCGGTCTTCCTCATGATTATTAATGATGTCAAGAATCATATAGCTCTCTATTTGGTCGTTTTTAGGCGACCATATCCATCAGCCTACTGCCCTTATGACAGCACATCTAATTCTAAAAGCATCCTACTCTCTCCCTCTCAATTTCTATAATTTTGTAATTTAAGATTCAAATAAATTCTATAAATCATACTCTAAAAAATCAAAAGATTTCAGGATAAAAAACTAGACTATTGAAATTCAAACGATGACACATAAATAGGTACAGAGGCCAGAGGGAGTAAGTACTTCCTACACTTTGATGAATTCATAATTTAAAGTTTATAAATTTCTACAACGTTTATTCTCAATTTGAAGTTTATGAATTCATATAATAATTTTAAATTAATATATAATAATAATTAAATTTATAAATAAATAAATATTTTATGAATTTTATACAAATAAAGACTTTAAATAAAAATTATTACCTGAACCATACCCGTAAGGCTAGGCTCCTCCTCCCCCCTAGACCTCTCTTTCTCTATAGAGAAAGAAATTACATAGTTAAGCATATCCAATGAATACAAGTGACATAATCACATGTCTCACATGCATTAATTCGTAAATTGTACAGTGTTATATGAGTTTAACTTAAATACACTAATAGCGTGAATTATGAGGTCATCGTACAAAAAAATTGCAAATAATCATACATAAAAAGAAGAGAGATAAAGTTAAAAGGATAAATTTCTCCTTATTGACATAAGAATGTACATTTTATCTTTGATTTGTTCTTATAGAGAAAGCCACAATCTTGCAACATTAAATATATCACAATGAGAGAAAAGCGGCAAAGAAATAGAATGTAGCCCCTAACTAAAAGGATCAAAAGAGGTCCAAGATAGAGATGTACAAAAAAGTGATAAAGAGTATAAAAAGATACTTACACGATAGCTTAAACGATTGGCTTGAAATAACCAACAAACCACAAGTCCCACTCACCTGAGAGCAACCAAACTAGATATTTCTTCCATGCTTGCTATATATTAATAGATGCCCACATCTTTATCAAAGTTTCCAATAAATTAATAATCTTTCTTATCCCATCAAACAAGTGAAACTAACTCAACAAATTGATGGAAGCAGAAGATAGTCCAGTTGAGTGTTCAAAGAAGAAGAGTGAAGATGGTAAAAGGTTTAGTGATGAACAAGTGAAGGTACTTGAGTCCATGTTTAAACAAAAGACAAAGCTTGAACCAAGGAAGAAGCTTGAGTTGGCCATAGATCTTGGTCTGCAACCTCGCCAAGTTGCTATTTGGTTCCAGAATAGAAGGGCCAGATGGAAATCAAAGCAACTTGAGCACGAATACAGACTACTCAAAGCAGAATTTGACAATTTAGCTATGGAATTTGAATCATTGAAGAAAGAAAAGGAATATTTGTTCAAGCAGGTATCTTTTTTCCTGCCCTTCTCTTTCAGTTAACTTTCTCAAATCAAATAACTACTACTACGCCTCGATCCAAGCAAGTTGGGATCAGCTATATAAATTTTTGAATTTAAGTCCGGCTAAATCCTAACTTATCAACAACAACAACACACCCAGTGTAATCCCACAAATTGGGCCTGGGTAGGGTAGAGTATACGTAGACCTTACTCTACCTTGAGAGGTAAAGAGCTTGGTTCCGATAAGACCCTCAGCTCAGAATAAAAAATCCTAACTTATCAAGGCTTGAATAATTTTGTTTTCTCAAACAGTTACAGGAGGTGGAAAACAACCATGCTGGTTGCAGCAGAAGCCAAGATTCAATAGACAGTGAAATGTACACAAGCTCAGAAAATGTAGGTACAGAACTAGAATTGAAGGACAATATCCCAGATTGCTTAAATGCGAGTTTAGACCACGAGAGGATTAAGGGAGTGGATAGTGACAGAGAAGGAACATTAATCGAACACTTTAGGTGGAAGGAAGAAGCAGAGTTTTGGAACATGGAGGAATTAGGAGACAGTTCCTTAGAATCACCTCAACACTGGTATGCTGTAGGTCAAGGTGGTTCCTTCGACCTGCCATGTAGCAATTCGAAGTGGTGGGAACTTTGAACTCAGCGAATAGCCAAAACTTTTAAAGGAGTCAGAAGTGATAGAACTTCGATCAACAAGGAAGTCTGTTTTTACTATTGTAGAGCCAAGGTAGTGTGCAGAGAATAGAAGGAAGAACTTTTTTATAAGTTGATTTTCTTTTGGTAATGGATAGCTTGTAATTTATTTCACAAGAAAGAGAAACAGTGTCTATAGGGCTTTTCTGTGTGATCACAAAAAAATAAAATGGATATGCTCACTCTTCAAATTGTCTGTCAGACTAAAAAAAAAATGAGAGAAGAAATAGAAAAAGCAAAAATCAAAGTCAGAGTCTTACGTCGGGTTTTCTCAAAATCCTTGAGAAAATTATTTATGAAATTTTTGAAAGAGTCAATTACACCATAAGGCTTAAAGAAATGGGAGGTTTCATAGCTCTAGCTTGCTGCGTCAACTGGCTCAGCAAAAGCCATTTCTAATGCCTGATGAGTCGACCAATTCCTCTACCCCGCAACTTCCCCTTCTCTTTATGTCACTATCCCCACCTAGGTCCCCGGCTTTGGTTGCTTGTAGTATAGGAAATTAAAGTTCCGTGAACTAAACTCTAAACAATCAAGGAAGTGAAACCCAAGCATTAACATATAGCTCTATTGAAACAGAGCGGTAGGAAAGTTAGAACTTGTCCGTCCTTAATCAAAGCATCTTAATTTTAAATCCCTCCACCTTAATCAAAAGTCAGATCTTAAATTCGAGTTATGGGAATAGAAAAAATCCTAGTAAGTTTCCATATTTAAAGATTTTATACAACGAGAATCCAAATTAATCAAGCTAAGCCAATTTCAAATACCTCATGGTTAAATATGTAAAGCTGTCAAAAGTGATTCTTTTTCTTTTCTTTTTAGATGGGTTCTTGAAGAGGCAGCAATAAAATGCCTTAATCAAAGAGGAAAACAGTTGGAAGTGTTGCTGAAGAACTGCAACTAATATGCGATCCAACAGCAAGAAATAATGGAAGAGCAATTCTCTTTCGGTTTAAAAGAGGGAGTTAATGGAGAAACACAAGACAATTGTTAAGCAACACAACACAAGAGCCAAATGAGTTTATGGTTTCTAAATGTGTGTTAACGTTCTCTTAACGGATGGTTTCATGCATATTGCATTAAGGTGCTTATCAATGAAAAGGAAGCCGCTAATGACGAACTTTAGAGCATAGGTCTTGAACCAACTTCTTGTGCCCTTGACAAAACTCAGTTGAGTAAAGCAAATGGAAGTAACATTTTAAAACTTATGTTATACAGTGCAACTGGCGTCGAAGGACAGAACAAAAGTTAAACGAGCAAATTAAATACAAAAGAGTGCCAAAATATAATGAGTCTCCACAGCAAATGCAACCACCTGTTTACTTGATCTTCTTCTTTGGCCTCAACTGAAATAAAAGTAGGAAATAGAAGAATCATTTAGTATGGATACCAGTAGTGCACAATGTATCACAAAATTGACCAAGAAGATACCTGGTTGCTATGGCCACACTTCTTTTTCCTGCAGTTGACAGCACTGAGGGTGCAAACGGGCATAGCACCTACAGTAGAAGAACGCATAAATACACCCAAAAGATCGGATCAAAAGACCATAACTCATACGTAACGCAACATAACCCAATACAATGCAAAATCATAGTGACCAGTGATAGGGGCCCAAACAAATATAGAGGAAGAAACTTCATTTTAGCACCAGAATTTTATTTAGTCGTGCAATGACCAAGCGATTCCTCATGAGATGAGGATGATAACGGTAGAATAGTGTAATTCTCCTTGTTTGGAGTCTTCTCATTAATACAATATATAAATACATATAGGTGTTTACAATTGTAATCCTAACCGTATGAGAATATCTACTTTACATAATTACACTAAAATAATAATTACAGAATATATAGAGAATATTTACGTATTCTCTATCACCCCGCAGTCGAAGCGGGAGGAGGCCAGACGCTTATACTGGATCTGAAGTCAAGGAACAGCTGCCGAGAAAGTCCCTTAGTAAATATATATGCGTACTGATATGAAAAAGTAACATGTAACACCCGAACATGGCCCATGTCAACCTTTCCGGTAATAAACTCGGCTTCAGAGATAGCAATGGTGATCACGGGAGCGGAGTTAGCCTATATTGTTGATGTGGCTGGGTAGTGCGCCTCCTCCTGATGGCATTCCTCCCCCTTGTACTGAGGTTTCAGCTGAAGAGGAGCTGACCTGGTTTTTAGACAAGGATGATGCATCAAAACTACAGACCTCTGGATGATTTTGTTACCCATGTGATAGATAATAAGAGTTCAAAATAGGATTTGGGCGTAAAGTTTGGTGCCCCGAGCCTGAAATGTGTTACCTAGTGATGGTTATCCATCCATGCTTTGTACTTCTTTCCTGATATTGCTCGTGCTGTCTAGTTTTAGCTTTATCCTCTAGAAGGTATAAGTTATGGTAATCTATGAAGAATTGCATATTTTACAAGGATCAATAAGTACTCTTTTAGAACAGCGGTTCATGATCCAGTATGTTGTGTGTTTTACACCAGCATAGCTCAGAATGTAACACATTTTATTTAGTATTATATCAGGGAGGTGTTTTCCCCCTTAAACTATGGCAGTCAAGCTTTTCTGATTCTCTTCTAGCTTAGCTTACAGAAGGTGGATGCTGGAGAAAAAAGGCAGTGCTTCCCCTTGCCACCTTCCCCCCACAGCCCATATGAAAAAGAAACACTTAACATTATCCTGCTTTAGGTGTCTTGGTATTCAGAAGCTCTAGTGGTGATTGCAAGTACTCCAGGCATGTTCTTGATTACTAGAATTCATCTGTGTAGGGCTTCTTTTGGTGTTACTGCCATTGTGACGGACGAAAATTGCTTGTGATGCTTCATGTGTGGGTGATTCTAAAGTTCTTGGAATTGTTTGTCCTGCAGAACTTCATTTGTTGTAACCATGACTAGCAGAGGGGGTCTTCTTGCATAGTTATACTAGAACATCCAACCAAGAAAAAAAGGAATTGTATGTTACCACAAGATAACAAGAGACTTTTTTCCCGGTTAATTGATTTAAATTATTGAGGTGTTTTTTTATCGTTGTGCGCTTACATGCATTTTAAAACAGTTCCAAATTGTATATATATTGATCTTTCTTTTTACAGACATTGATTCAATATAAATTCAACCAGAAGCCAGGATTTAGGTTTATGAATTCTTAATTTTAGAAAATGAGCTTACTGAATTCTGATAATACTATTTATACATATAAGTGGATTTTAACATAAATACAGGACCTAAGCCAAAGTTATTGAGTCCGATAGGTTGAAGTGTAGCTCCGCCCCAAAATCCTTGCACATATCTCCATGACACATGTTGTTTGACTACAAAAATTCATGAATGAATTAAGATTTGAAAACACTTCTGGAGAATATAACAATAAATAGACTCGCTGAATATCACATTTGTACTTGTATAGAAGTAAAATTTCGTACTAAATATTTGTAGTGCATATTAAAAGACTAGTAATAAAGATCATATCACTTTAAAGAGTCACCCTTTGATCAAGTCTTTTACTTTTTCTTTGCCATATTTCTTGTTTACCAGTAACAAAAAGGAACTGGAGAAGTCAGGAGACAAGGACCAAATTCCCTTCATGTCCATTGCTACTATCATCATTTTTAGATCTATTTTTTTTTTTGTACTGCCTCGAAAAGATCCCAAACTCAAGCACTACCCACTTGTATTATAGTATTATATTACTCCCTCCGTCCTAATTTATGATACTATTTTCTTTTTAGTTTGTTCCAAATATATTTAAAAATAATTTAACTTTATTGAATAATTTTTAGTCATACAAATATCTAACATTTGTTTTGAATCACAAATTTTAAAAAAAATCATTTATTTTTAAATTTTGTGTGGTGTCACGTAAATTTGTACATAGTAAGTACAAGTTAATTCCAATACATGTAACCAATCCTAAATTTTGCATCAATTTTCACTTAGATATTTCGACTGAAGCTTGTATTTATTGATCACTTGAATTCGTGTAGTTATACCTTTGAATTCGTCTAGTTATACCTATTAGACATCTAACTGACAGTCTCTGACTAAAATAAAGTGCAACTCTCAAATGCAGTGACACAACAAAAAGACGTATCAGTATACAACATGTGGAAATTTTTAAAAAATCATTGCCTCATCCCATTACGAAAGTGGATATGATGGTGAAGGTGGTGGCGGGGAGAGAGAAGATGAAGAGGGAAGATATATAGACGGAGGCCATGGAGGGGAGAGAGAATAGGGTGGATATAGTGAGGGAGGTGGTGGCCCGAAGAGAGAAGGAAGGAGAAATCTGCACAGTTTTTTTTAAAATATCTCACACCATTAATAGTATCTAACACCTTATAAGTAAGGTACTTTTCTTTTCGGTTATCAATGTAGGACTTAATTGATATATATGAACAACCTCGCCCTTTAACTAAGTTCCACATGACTTATCACCGTTAATGGGCTAATTTAAAAATTAATTTTATGCCGGCAATATCAACATAGTATTTATGGCCACCAAAGCCCACCAGCTTTTTTTTATATGTATGAGTAAAGGTAGCAAATCGGCGAGTAAATGGGCAAAGACATTAAGTCAAGCCCTACGTCATTACTCTGAAATCTCCCCACTGTTCTCGCCGAACCATTGCTCTGATATCCGTTGTTGGACTAAAATGACACAAAAATATTCTTAACATGGTGTGATATTATTTTGGGCTAAACCTGAACGATTTTCTCCAAAAGACCTCACATCATTAAGAATATCAAATACCTTACGAATAATGTATTTTTTTTCAGCTACCAATATGGGACTTTGTTCACACACGTTCAACAAATATGACTTTGAGGTGCTTTCTTATGTTATGTGCTATGTCATCAAGTTGTGTCTAATACACATAATTTTACTTGATTTCGTTGTTCTAGAGGCGTAAGTATTAGTTGGGGTGTCTAAGTAGATATTGATGCCAAATTAAGGGGCTATATATAGATTTAGCCTAAAAGCTAAGATTATAATATTGTTTTTTACTCAAAAATTTAAATGTATATTATTTTTACTCCAAAACTTAACAAGGTAAGGTAAAATAAATTCACATTACCGAATAAAGAGGTCATTTCTTTTTTAAAGTGTGGGCGTTGGTTTCAAGAATTCTTCTCAAAGAAAGGATTTCGTCCCAATTTGATCATTGAAAGAAGAGAAACGTTAGTCAACAAAATCTGGCACGTCACTCTCAACAACAACAAAAAGATATTATATTCACAGTTAAAGATAAAAGAGAAGACAAAGGTAATAGTAGTAGTAGTTAAATACTTAAATCTAAGGTGTCCAACGGGGCGGAATCGTTAAATAAATAAATAATCATTACCGTTAGTATTATGATCTATGTCAAAAGTGATAGTCATTTTGTCATTAAAATGATATAGTGCATGATGTAAATATTGTTGATATTCACTTGCAAATTTAAAAACATCCCTTCTAACAATTGATCCAGAAAAATCATTAAAAGTAAGATTATATGTTTTCCGAATATAATGAATAAAATCAGGAGAGGAAGGAAATGAAAAAGGCAAACCCTCCACCGCTATTAATTTTATCATATTTTCCCTATCTTTTTTTTTATCATATTTAGGACAAAAAATTCCCCCGTCGTCGGGTTAATTTGACCATGTACTAGGCCGGGGACAGTATGGGAACCTTGTCCCGACTCAGATGGCATTGGCACACCCGATTTATTAGCCTGGTATTGATTCCACCTAACTGTGTGCTCGCCTTGTATATGTCTCAATAATCCTCCCGTCCCACCTTAACCTTTTCCGATTTTAAATCTATAAATATTTTTACAAATTTTACATCTAGCTAGTTGATTCTCTTCGTCCCTATCAAAAAAAATATCATGCAGGTGATTTTAACTTTCATTTTGTCGGGCCTCGATTCATACTAGGGGGAATAAGAGACATTCCAGTTATAGTTTCAGGCTGAGACTCAGTCTAAGCCTGAGGTTCATGTGCAACACTAGTGGGTGTATCATCTATATTATCGTCTAAATTAAATTCTGATTCATCTACTTCATCATCTACTGGTATATCATTAAAAAAAATAGTTTCATCAATATTACTGAAATCAATCAAATCATCTGGACTGGGAATAAGATTACTACAAGAAGTACCCGTACCTTTACCCTTATTACCCCTACTAGAAGAAGCCTTACCCGTAATCATACATTTCAATCCTTCCATTTTAATTATACAAATAAATAATTAAATAAATAAAATTAAGTGCGATAATTAAAATTAAATAACAATAATAATTTAAAGAAGGAACGAATGTACCAAACACCGACGTAACGTCGACGTGTAATCAAGGTTGAAAATTGAAACTTTGCTCGATGGATGATCCTCAAGCTAGTTGTCAACTTCACTCTCAACTTTTTAACTTTGATATAATACTTAATAGTAGGAAGATTTGTAGAATTGTAGAGAGATAAATTGAGAGATGATAGGAAGATTTGTGAGAAAAATGAGTTATTTATAGTTGGAAAATAGAGTTAAAGTGTAAATATATTAACTTATGGGTTAAAAATAAATATTAAAGAGGTAGGGGGTTTTATGGGGTGGGAGGGGCCAAAAATGACCGTTATAACCGCTGGACAATGGCCAAAATCGGATTTTTTTTGCAAAGGGGAGGGGGACGGGTCGAGATCTGGATGGGGACGGGGTCGGAACGGGGCGAGCTCGGGATGGGGCGGGTCGGGTCGGGAACAGGGCGAGCCGGGCGGGACGAACGCAAGCCCCGTCCCGAGTTCGAGCCCCGACCCCGATAAATTATTTTTTTACTTTGAAGGATCGGAACGGGACGGGCCGGAATCGGGCCGACCCAGCCCACTAGACACCCTTAGTTATATCAATGGTCTTCTTTTTCTTCTAGTGCCCTAATATCATAACATAGCAGAATTGATAATGCTTCAATTCTAAAACGTTAATGTTCAAAGAGAAGATTAGACAAATCATGAAGACGTAATATGGACATCATTTCGGATATCTTCTCCAAATAAAATTAGTATGTTCAGAGAGTTAACCAATATTATCATAAATCACAAATTTTTAGGATTCTTTTTTCAAAAGAAGGTTTTAAAATTTTATGGTGGTCAAACAACAAATTATTTTACTCTTTAAATAGCAATGGTGTCAATTAAAATGAGAAAGAGGGTATGATTTGGAAATGAAGTCTTAACATCTGTGTAAGTTCAGTTATAACCCTTGCAACAATATTCATGCTTGCACTTTTGATGATTTATACTCTTTAAATTCTAAACCTCCATAATCAAATGCATGATTTAAACCAAACAATAATATGATTCTTTTCACTAATAAACCAATGTACAAGTATATATACTTCCTGGTCCAAAATAAGTGTCCTTTTAACAATATTTATTTGATGTAAAATAAATGTCATCTAAGAATTTCAAGAAGACATTAATTATTATTTTCTAAATCTAAATTTACTCTAATATAATTTAAAAAGTTTGAGGAGAGATATACGAGTAATTTGCGAAGATCTAATGTTACATCCCGTATTTTTATACGTTGAGTTGCGGCGTAAATTAGTCGGTGTAAGCTCGGAGAGAGAATAAGTTTCGTCAATGTAATAACTGGTACTTTCAGGCTATGGTTGGAACCACTCGACGTATGTAAGTAGACTTGAGCCACGGAGAATTTTGGTCATATTCAAGTATGCAAATAAAGAGCTCGTTGTATAAGAAGATGAAGTCCTGAAATGATTTTAAACTTAAAAGTGGGACGACGGTGGTTGAAAATAATATTTTGTGTGTGCCAAAGAGGCTATGGGCTAGTGATAAAGACAGAAATATTAGCAAAGGAATAAGTAAAGCGATTCGAGTAAGATGTGATAAATGGATGATAACAGTAAGTTAGAATATGACAGGATGACGATAAGTACAAGAAGAGACAAGAAAAGACGGATATGGAAGTCATAAGAGTATAAACCATAAGATTATACCCATATTCTGATAAATGAATTAGAGACTCCAACATGATTATCAGAAGGTTAAGTTAGATTCCCGGGGTAACATAAATCAGTATGGGCTAGCAAATATGATAACCAAATAGGAATTAGGGATACAGAGGTCGTGTTCCAGCAGACATCATTTAAATTACAAGAGACTCAACTAATAAGACAGACCCAGTAACTATCTTAGACCAACAAATCAGATGAGATTACCGTAATAGTACTATGGAAGTGTAAGGATACAGTAGGATTGTAGTTCAGTCATATACTCTTCATTCAACCATAGCGCGTTATACTAGCCCCATCTTATGACTAGATGATACGCAAGTCCAGAAGTTACAACACAACCTGGCACAAGCTAGTAGATATTGGGGCTGGTTTTAGTTCAGTTTACAAAGGAGACTCTGGAAAAAATTTCGCAAGTATCTAAGAGTTAACATTTGAGGGAGAATATTTCTAAAGGGGGTAAGGATGTTACAACCCCTATTTTTGTACGTTGAGTTGCGGCGTAAGTTAATCGATGTACTCTCGGAGAGTGAGAATAGGTTTCATCAATATAATACCCCGTACTTTCAGGCTATGGTTGGAACCACTCGATGTATGTAAGTAGACTTGATCCATGGAGAATTTTAGTCATATTCAAGTATGCAAATAAAGAGCTCATTGTATAAAAAATGAAGTCCTGAAATGATTCTAGACTTAAAAGTGGGACGATGATGATTGAAAATAATATTTTGTGTGTGTCAAAAAGGTTATGGGCTAATGCTATGTCACATGAGTGGGACGATGATTGTTGAAAATAATATTTTATGTGTGCCAAAAAGGCTATGGGATAGTGCTATATCACATGAGCATTATAATGAGTATATGAGATGTGTTGAAAATAATTTTTTATTTAAGTGAAATGAGATCAAAAAATTAATTTGTGAAATTGATTAAATGGAGGATTGTAATGGAGGACAAGAAATTAATTAAGAGCACTGAATAAGTGATATGTGGACACAAGCCATATGGATTATTGACAAATGTCAACAAGAATATATATGCATACATGCATTAGGAGGTGGTGGCAACACTTAAGTTAGTGTAAAAAATGGTGGCCCAAGAGGGTGTCACGCATAAAGTAAAAAAATAGTGGCATTCATATACTTTTAAGAATTCATTTTGAGAAGAAAAATATTGGCAGCTTATAATTCACATAACACAGGGTGGAAGTTATATATTTTTGGGCAGCGACGATTCTCATTTCAAAAGGGACTAGTATAATTCTTTTTCGGAGCAATATACGGTTTTGTGCACCGCTTCGATCTCGTTGTTCTATTTTATCTTGTTGTTGGATCCGGAATTTCTTCGAAGTAAAGTAAGGTAGAAGAAGTGTAGTTCTTAGCATACAAGATAAGAATCCTCCTCTCCTAAATGTATATAAGTTCGTCCAGATCATAGTTAAATTGTTAGATGAGAAAGTACAAAATTTATATCGAAAATCGTAGTTGATGTTGTTATTGTCGTGTGGACTATGTGGTGATTGTTTTGAGTTGTTTTGTGGGATGAAACTTGGTGGAATAATCTGAGAATATTGTCATTGTTGTTATTGACATGTTTATGAAGAAATAAAAGGGATTTAAGATATACTTTTGTTAATCGTAAACTGAGCTTGCCGCTCGTTGAATTATTGGGTTGTTTGAAGAACCCATTAAGAAACTATTATTTGGTTGGGCTGTTATTATGACTGTCTTGAACTTGTGGAAAGTTGAAGAAACATGGGAGATGCTGCCCATTTTTTTATTAAGTCTATCGTTCAAAATACGATCGTTATATCACTTGTAATGTGACGTTAGTATCGTTTCATTATTGTAGGCTAAGGAGCAGCGAGATAAGCTTGGTTGTTGTTGGGATGAAGGTTACAAAGGTATGTTAAGGTTTAGCTTTTCATACTTGTCATGGGCCCTTATCGAAAGTAATAATGAAACACGTTATGTCCCAAAAAGAGTTTCGATTTTATTTCTTTAGAATTCTATTGCTTTCTTATCCTATCTGTCCCTTGTTTCAGTATTTAGAGCATATTATTGCGCAGTAGAGTTGTTGATAGTTTTATATGTCTATTGTTGATAGTTGTTAGGTTGTTATTCAGAGAGACACCGAGCCTAAATTGATGGGTAGATTACACCGACCCTATACGGCTGGGTAGATACACACCAAGCCTCCTACAACCAGGTAGATACACACCAAGCCTTATATGCGATCGGGTAGACGCAAGAGTTTATTATGTATATAATTTGAGTAGAGACAGACGAGTACATTTCAGGTTACCTCTCACCTTATCTTTATTCAACAGACTTATGTTACACTTTCAGTTATTTAGCCGTCTTACATACTCAGTACATTATTTCATACTGACATCTTTTTATTTGTGGACGCTGCATCATGCCTGCAGGTTCTGAGAGACAAGTAGAGAGGCCTCTCGAGTAGTACGTCAGAGTTCAGTCGATCGGTAAGCTCCATCTCAGCTGGAGTTACCATGTCCATGTTTTGAGAGTCTTCACGTATATATATAGATATTATGGGTAGGTCAGGGCCTTGTCGTGACTATAGCACAATTATACTTCTCTAGAGGCTTGTAGACCTATTCGTTTTGTTGTGTATGTCAGTATGATGACCTTGCCGACCTGTGTATACATATATATCTTTTGGGTTGACTTAATTTCAGAAGAGATAGATATTATTACAGATTGTGCAGAGTATGGCCTTGTCGGCCTAAATTAATGTTGTCTTCAACATGCGTGAGTTACAGATGGTTTGCTCGGGGCCAAGTAGGGCACCGGGTTCTGATCATGCCTCACCTAGATTGGGGTGTGACATCTAACGACAGTTTAATCAAGTAACTCTTATTATTAAATAATTTTTAAAATGAGTATGTCAAAATATCTAGGTTAATCATACTTTTAGTTCCTCTGTTATTGCTAAATTTTAGTTGTAGTCCTTGTGGTATTTGACAAATCAAAGCAAATTTGACCTTCAATTAATTGAAATGTGTATTTTTCGGTCCCTTTATGTATGAAATATACTATATTTTAGAACTATATTACTATCAAATATGGAGCAATCATACAAGTTTAACATAATACATGTGTAATTATGTGGTAGACACTACTAAAAATAAAGGTTTTTCCCACTGCCGATCAGTGAGAAATTTGTGTTATAAAATATGATTTTTTCACCTCATTCGCACCGAACCAACTCATTGAGAAAACGCATGGTGGAAAACAGGTTCCCATTGAAACGATAGGAAACTTACTAATTTTTTTCCGTGTGGATACACTACTATTTTCTTTTCTCACTGAATATTTGTGAGAATAACCACTAAACATTGTTCAGTGAAAAATAGTGATTTTTTAGTAGTAACAACAATAAATAATCATGGTAAATTTGCGAATGTTTACAAACAAAAGGATCAAAATGCACGTATCAATTGATTAAAGATTAAATATACTTAATCAAATACTTTTTTTTCGTATCGTAAGAACCAACAGCTTCTTATTCACACCTCAAACTCAAACATACAACTCTGGCAAAGTAAATTAATCAAATATTATAAGAACTACAATCAGAATTTATCAGTAATTAAGGGACTTAAAATGTGATTAACCCAAATATTAGTGATACTTTTTTTTTGGTAAAAATACTTATTTTGAATTAAGTGTTTGCTTGATGACACGTGAATGGCCAAATCTTTAATCCCAAATCATAAACCTTGATATCACAGGTGGAGGTTGGGCATTAAATAATTATTACTACTTCGTACCACCCACTAATTAATTACGCTATGAAGCATGGCACCGCTCCCTCTCTGCTATCATGCCCTTCGTTGATTTATTATCAATTATCATTACGATACAAATATTTGTCAATGCACAATTGAAAGTTCCTTGCTTTCGAGTACAAATTATTTTAACCCATTATACACCAAAATATAAAGATAAAAATAGTTATGTGCTTCGTTTAATAGCATACACATTTTTATTAATTGGACCGTTTTAGTTGACCAAAACAAAAAAGCATTGTAGAACAAATAAAAAGAACTGGACTTTAACTCCTAAATAGAAGGGAGTATAACTTTTTTACGCCATTAATTTATTTAAAGTAAGTATAGGTGTTTACCCATAAATCGGTACACTTGAATTTATACACGTGGTCAATGACACGTGAATTTTAAGTGACTGATTTGACAAATAGGTTAATTGATAAATATAACAAATAAAGAATAACAAGATGAGATTAAGAAGTAATTAGTCTGAGCTGCTAGAAGCTTCTTGATAAGGCTTTCCGATCGAGTGCTTGGTATGAAAGCTCAAGTATTAAGTCAAAGAATATGAATCGAAAAGCAATATCGTAATAACTTGAATCTGATGTCTTTACAATGAGGTAATTGACCCTATTTATACTTTGGCTCACAGACACATATTTCACGATTTATGCCCCTATTAATCAAATAAATGAATGATGCAATAGTTAGACAATTAGTGTCTTCATAAATACCATTAATGCATCCTTGAAAGGTGTAGAATCGGACAAGTAACAGCCGCCCGTTGGAATTCAAACCGGCCCTCCGATCTTCCTGCCTTCCCATACATGGGATCTTTTGATACCCCGGTGCTACTTCTACGCGAACGGTAGGACTGTAAGCTGACTTGAATCTGATTCGTCGATATTTGTCACGTGTCACGACATAATTCGTCCAATTGTATAACACAAATTTTGCCCTATATAATAAATAATTGTTTATTAAAAATACAATAGATAAATTACATTTACAGTATAAAAATATTATTACACCGTCAACTTATAGTTAAATTTAATCAGGGGCTGAAAAATCTAAGCAGGAGCTTACCCATCAAGACTCCTTGATTTCCCCCTAAAGCCTGATTGTGCTAATTACGTATCATCACTTTCGTTCAGAAAAAAGAGGGGGGGGGGGGTTCTTTGACGAAAGGAATAGGCAAATCTTTAATCCCAATAACTAATCCTTCGGGTATCGCACATTAGCAAGTTGGCGGTAGACCTTAGCTATTACTACTAATTTGGTAATCTCCACAATTAAAGTAGGCCATGAAACATGACGAATGACAAAACTCTACGTTTTTCTTTCATGCCTTAGTTGATATACTCCCTTCGTCCCATAATAAATGTCATCTTAGTAAAAAAAATACGCATATTAAGAAACCAATAATACAATGTGAAGTTTATCAGATTATCCCTATATAATTAAAGTAAATTATTTTTTTCTTTTGATTAGAGCATGCACAAGTACTCCCTCCGGATCAAAAAGAGTGTACACTTAGTCATTTGCATACCCCTTAAGAAAATACTAACTTCTAGATAAAAATAGGTAATTTAACTAAAATGCCCCTAATTAAATAAGTGTTGGAATTTGCTCATCTAACACTTAATAAGCTCAAATCTGGAAAAGTAAGGTTAATTCTTTTTTTATTTAGTAAGTGGACACTCTTTTTAAACTAAAAAATAAAGGCTAAGTGGACACTCTTTTTTATCCTGAGAGAATAGTAAACCTTTTGACATTGGGAATCCAACAATATCAAGTTACAGTGTGGCTTTTCCAATCATTAGTTAGATGTTACTTTAACTTGTCTGTTTTTTGTCTAAGGGTAGAATTGGAAAAAAAAACTAGCCAATTTATGTCTTGATTTTCTAAGGAGACACTTATTATGGGATAATTTTTTTGACTAAGGTGACACTTATTATTTACCCGTAAAACGGTACAGTTGAATTTGTATACGTGGTCAAGAACACATGGATCTCAAGTGACACGTTAGATAGAAATTCTAGATGAATTATACTGAAAATGAGTAAAAATAAGACAAAGTAAAATAATGTATAGCGTGAGTCTTGACTCTTGTGACAGCTTCTAGGCGAAGCTACGCTAACTTGTATGTAAGTACAGAAATCGAGAGAATATAAGCAAGTATCTTGTAATAACTAGAATGTGATGATTTACAATGTGATAATGTGTCCTATTTATACATGAGCTACACGGGTACACATCCCACGAAATTTGTCCTCATCAATGTAGGAGAATGAATGTTGTAATAATTGAATAATCAATATCTCAATAAATGTCATTAAAACTCCATTCGAAGACGTATGACCGATTTGGTAACGGCCGCCCATTACAATTTAAATGGCTCTCATCCTTCTGTATTATCGATACCAGTCATGCTTGTGTCGCTCCCGGTACCACGCGTACCTAGTCCATAGTGCCTTAGGCTGACGTGGTCCTGACTCAATATCGTACTCCATGTGTCATATTATAATTCATACAACTGTCTTATACGAATTTTGCCCTATACAGATAGTCCCCGCACTTTTCGGGTGTGACTCTTATGCACTCGGGAAGTGGATTTGAAACAACAACCAATCGACACTCTGTGCTTTGGCGGGAACTTCGGAGAATATTATCCACTTATTTCGCTACTCTAATCATCATCTTGTTGAAATGATGACAACTTTTCAACTTCCCTCGATTAACGGAAAACTGCAGAGTAATGATAAGGCAAGCCATATAATCACTTCTACTCTGAAACACATGTGCTGCCACCGATTGACATTCACCACATACTTCCTTCAAGCGACGTCATTATTTATTTCCCTATAAATACTCTACCAAATTGAGGGTTTGGCTATTCACCTCTTATTTGCACAAAGACAATTTTTGCTAAACCTTTTATTATCATCTTCTTTTTTTCATAGCAATCATGATCAACCCTACAACTAGCAGCAATGTTTCTTCGGGCAAAAAGAAAATCAACCCCAAGGTGGGGCTCCTTCTAGCCGAAACCCTTCGGCCTCTTCCTATTTGTTAAAGTCATGGTGTTTTACTCATGACCTTCGAGAAAAAATAGTTTCAAAGGTTTTACCCAACGGCAGAGATTCCCCTGTCGGTGATTACAAAACTCGAATTACTGCTAATATTTTACCAATTGTGAAGGCCGATTGCAGATGGGAATCGATTGAAGTCCTGATTTCTACCAGTAAGGAAAGAATCACCTCTTACAAGCAAGGATATTGTTATGTTTATACTTACCCCTTTCCTATGAAACTCTGGAAAGTTATTAATGATGTCATTCTAGAATTTTATCCCCGGTACAAAGTCTGCATAGTTCAGGTGGACCCTCAGGTTTGGAGGGTTGTCGCGTGCCTTCGACACTTTGCTCGAGTGGCCGACGTTAGCTTTACTCTGGACTACCTGATTTGCCTTTACTCTCCGCGCACTTTCAGTGATAAAGTCATTAATCTGTACCGCCGAGAAAGCAAAAATATTTTTTTCGGTCTTGATGATTACTGAGATTGAGGTTGGATGGATAGATATGTCATCGTTCCTACTGCCGACCTCTTTCACCCAGACATCCGTCCAATCCCGGAGCGGTGGAACTTCCACTGTAAGTTCATTTTCATATTATATTTGTTTTAACGCTTCTTTTTAAGTGAGTCGTTCCATTTTTTATCAGGATATATTCGTCCCTTTAGCCACCGTACGGGATCCTGCGGAAATAGACGACCTTTAGACTTGGGTTCAGAAAATCCTTGATGTATCTATCCCGGAACTCCGAACGTGGAAAAAACTTGCTTTAAAGAAGAACTGGGTACCCATCACCGTGGTACATATTATGATTTTAATCGTTATTCTTCCGCTCATTCTTTGGCCTACCAACAAAATTGTTCTCCTTTTTTTAGGTCTTTCCAAAGCGACTGATAATGCTCCTCTTGAAGAGGAAATCAAAGATCTGGAGGCGACCGCCCTCATTATTCAACAAGCTCGTGAATGAAAAAGACTATGAAATGAATCTTCCGCTAGCCCCTGGATTGGTAAAAAATGTTTGAAGAAGAAAATTCCGGATCACTCTGACCGTACTCCTCTCACCGCCTCCGGTAACACCAATTTAGTGATTGGTTCTTTCTCCGTGGTGGACTTGAATGATGAAGGTCCTGAGGAAGAATAACCTTTGGAGAGAAGAAGGAATGAAGCCCCCTACCTTTTGTAGAAATGGAAATTGCTAGTCACAAAGTCGGTTACACCAATGCCTCTTTTGCCCCGGTAAGCACTATTGCACGTCAGCCCCTGAATGCACCGACCGTCACCACTCTAATACCAGTTGCTGAGGATCCCGGCTCTTCGGTCATGCCGACCATTACCCAAGAAGAAGATCATGAGATTTCATCTTCTCCTGACCGGTTTCCTTTTCGCATAGGGATGAGTTGGAAAATAAATATTCGGCCATGGTAGCTCAGCCTGTAGAATTCTGGACCGTAACCTTCCAACTCTCTGCTGACCTCCACCTTTGTTCTAAGCCCGTTGGAGTGGCTAACTACATGAAACATGTGGCTTCAGACAAGGACATGAGGAAGGCTCACCGGGTGTCCTCTGAATACATTATTAATGAAGGAATGTATGATGCAACCAAGGTATTATCCATTTTCCAATCTGCTTGTACTTTACCATTTCTACATATTCTCTTCTGATAATCACGATTATCATTCAAACCAACTTTTTGTGCTACGAAGGGCTCTAATGGCTGATCGAAGAAAAAACTACCTAGACGACTGAAAATGACAATGTTGTTCACCGCCTATCAGTTGCGGAAGTGAAGCTTGCCAAGGTTGATGAACTACGCAGCAAACTTAAGCAGCTGGAAGAAGATAAAGAAGCCTATAGGTAGCAGGCCACTTTACATGAATACCGGGTTGTGGATCGACAGAAGAAGTGAAATGAAGCATCGAAAACTATGTCAGATCTGATGATGCGTATCTCCGGTCTTGAGGCTGATGTGGGCACCTTCTCTGAACATCTGCAAATTAAATAAAACAGAGATAGAAGCCCTGAAGAAAGAGACTGAGTCCTTGAGGTCTCGTATTTCTGCTACGGCTGCTCAGAATGAGAGACAACGAGAAGAGATTGCTGAGTAAACCCATGCCAATGAACTCCTCCACGCTACCAGCACCGAGCTTACTTAGGTCATTCAAGCTGCAGAAGAAAAAGTCCAAGCCATCATTGACAGCTATACTCTGTCCATTATTAAAAACGGTTATATAATGCAATGTAAGGCATTGGAAGCAGCGAATACCATGCTTGTTGATATTGTGGAGGAAATTATTAAGGCCCGACAATTTGAATTGGCCTCTACTAGTAGTCCTGATGGCTCCCTCCCCATATAAGAAGACAATGCTTCGTCTAGGAGGGCCGAAGATGATAAAGTCCTCCCGGAAACCAAGGCTCCTCATTCCAATAGCATGTGCCTCCTGCTTCAGATAATGCTCTGAAAGCATCAGCCTCAGAAGTCAGAACTACCTCTTTCAGCCCTCATTTCTTAGAACTTGTTGGAAACACTAGGAACACACCATGTGGATCATGGAACGGACAAGTCGTAACCTTGTGCGTGGATTTTTATTTCAGCTTTTTGCTATAATGTCACTTTTGGGCCTGATTAGTATCCTTTGTATCCGGGTTGTTTTCAGTCCGAAAAATATGAATGAATGAACTTTTTGCTTTTCTTTGCAATTATGCATAAGATTTTCATTCTTTATTTATTTTCATAAGCAAGCATTAATTACAAACTCAATTACTTTGCTTTATGAACCAGAACCTAACTTTGAGGTTCATTTTATCGGAACAGTCTAAGCTTTAGAAGTTTAAAAACTTTATGATAACCTTAATTTAGTTCCAAAGATGTACTTTCCTTTTCATCTTTAGATCGGGACTTCTCATGGCCTTCAAAGTAAGTTTCGGACTTAACTTGGTTCTGAATAACTTAAAACCCCG
Organism: Anisodus acutangulus; assembly: GCA_029783415.1. Classification (NCBI taxonomy): domain Eukaryota; kingdom Viridiplantae; phylum Streptophyta; class Magnoliopsida; order Solanales; family Solanaceae; genus Anisodus; species Anisodus acutangulus. The sequence continues at coordinate 40,445,484 of CM056507.1, read as the reverse complement.
GTACTTCTTGTATCATGAGCCTTAACTTTGTTATTAAGGTTTTAATAAGAGAGGGCCCTTATTTTTAATGGTGTTGTAGAAGAGGATATATCATGTTCATTATGACACCGAATTTTCGATATGCTTAAGACAATAACATATGTGCTTATGCTCGTGATGGCAAAGATTTATTAATCATAAAAAAATTTATTGACTCATTTGACTTACAAATGTGAAGACAAGTGCAAGAATAATTCGGTTGTCACCTAGTGTGGTCAATCCGATTGTATATAGTTTGAATATCCGGGCAGACCTCGGTATCCTGACTATCCAGGCAATCCCCGGTATCGGGTGCTTTCCTTCAAAATGTTAAAATTTAAAAAAAAAAATCCGAGTGTATATGGCCCCCCATTATCTGAGAATTCATGCTATGAAGACTGATATTGAGTAGTTCTCTTCGGTAGCAAGAAAAGTAACATGCTCATTTTGTGATGCTGTCTCATTAAAAACCTTGTCGGAAAAATCCAATTGGGACAAAAACTGGACGAAGGGAAAAAGAATGCAGCGCATGTTTTGTTTTACTACACATAATACTTCTTCAAATGACTTACATTCCAATTACTTGGAAGTGTATTTCCTCGTTGGTCTGTTAGTGGATAAGCTCCTTTTCCAGCAATACTGGGGATCGTATATGGTCCTTCCCAATTTACGCCTAGTTTCCCTGCGTTATGCTCCTGGGTGTTGTGAGTTACCCTTCGGAGCACCAAGTCCCCGAGTTTGAAATGTCGGAGATTTGTGCGCGGTTGTAGTATTGATCCATTCTTTGTTTTTTGGCTACCATCCGGATGTATTTTAAATCTCGACGTTCTTCAAGTAAATCCAGGTGCATGGATATTGACTCTGCATTTGATTTATTATCAGTCCAGAAATATGTCAAGCTGGGAGTTCCCACTTCTACCAGGATCAATGCCTCTACACCGTAGACTAGGGAGGAAAGAGTTTCTCATGTACTCATTTTTGTCGTGGTCCGATATGCGCAAAATATCTTCGCTAGAATAGATGACCAATTTCCTTTAGCAGCCTCCAGCTCTTTTTTCAAATCCTGAATTATAGTCTTGTTGGTTGACTCCGCTTGATCATTTGCACTGGGATTATAAGGAGTAGAGGTGATCTGCTTTATATTTAAGTCATCAAGGAACTTCGTGACCTTGACTCCAATAAAATTTCGGTCATTGTCAGAAGTTATCTCCTTCGGGATGCCAAAACAGTAAATAATGTGTTGCCATATGAAGTCCTTCACCTATTTCTCCCGTATCTTTGTGTAAGCTGCAGCTTCAACCCATTTAGCAAAATAATCAGTCATAAATATAATTTGACATACATGTCATGATGCCTCTAGCAAGGGTCCGACAATGTCCATCACCCACTTCATAAATGACCACAGGGATACCACCGGATGTAGTTATTCTCTTGGTCGGTGCAACAGTTGTGCATAGCGTTGACACTTATCACATTTCCGTACAAACATTTTCGTGTCTTTTTGGATTTGGGACCAATAATAACCGGTCCTCATGAGCTTCCTCATTAGGGATTTCGCTCCCAAATGGTTCCCTTAAATGCCTTCATGGACTTCTCTCATCACATAATCAGCTTCGTCGGAGCCTACGCATCGAGCTAGGGGACCATAAGAACACCTGCGATAAAGTTTACCTTCTATGACACAGTATCGGGCAGCTTTAGTCCTCAGAACTCTGGATGCTTTCGGGTCCTCCGGGAGCTTTCCGTTCACGAGATAGTCCAAGAACTCATTTCTCCACTCTCATGTTAGGCTGGTTGAATTTATCTCATCGTATCCGATGGGATCTAGTGTCGAATGCAACAACTGAACAACCGATTCAGTTTTAGAACCTCCAACCTCCGTGCTGGAGCCTAAGTTTGTGAGTGCATCTCCCTCTAAGTTTTCTTCGCGGGGTATATGCACCACCGTCCATTCTTAAAAATGAGACAAAAGCTTCAAGGGCCTTTTCAAGGTACCTTGACATGTGTTCTTCTTTGGCTTTGAACACTCCGTGGATTTGATTCACTATCAATAATGAGTCACATTTGACTTCAGTGATTTGTGAGCCTAATCCTCGGGCCAATTCTAAACCTGCAACCAAAGCTACATATTTTGCTTTATTGTTAGTCAACTGAGGGATGTGTATTTCTTGCCTTAATGTTTCACCGATGGGAATTCGCAATATCACTCTCAGACGGTCCCCTTGATGTTAGAGGCGCCATCTCTATAAAGTGTCCAGATCTTGATAGCAGTCCCCGAAACCAAGATAGCATCATTTTGCGTCTGGGTTACTCACAAACTGAAATCAGCCATAAAGTCTTCAAGGACTTGCGACTTTATCGCAGTCCGAGGTATATATTCAATCCAAATTCACTTAGTTCTACCGCCCATTTAGTCAAGCGTCCGGAGAGCTCGGGCTTATGCAACACATTTTAAGAGGAAATGTAGTTACTACAACAATTAAGTGACATTGAAAATATGGTCGAAGCTTTCACGGCGACATTACTAAGGCAAAAGCCAGTCTTTCAAGTAATGGGTATAATATTTTGACCCCTGACATTACTCTACTTAAGTAATAGACAGGAAATTATGTATCTCTTTCCTCTCGTACCAGCACTACACTTACCGCTACCTCTGAGACCGCTAAATATATCAATAGTTGTTCTCCGTCCTTAGGCTTTGACATAAGCGGATGACTGGATAGGTAAGCCTTCAGGTCACGTAAAGCTTGTTGGCATTCGATCTTCCACACAAAATTATTCTTCCTCTTTAGAAGTGAGAAAAACCTGTGACATTTTTCTGAAGACCAGGAAATGAACATGCTTAGGAACGCTACACGCCCGATCAATCGTTGTACTTTTACATCTTCAAGTGTTTCCGGTATATCTTTGATAGCCTTTATTTTGTTAGGGTTTATTTCGATCCCTCTCTGAGAAACCAAGAAATCCAAAAACTTTCTAGAACCCACCCTGAAAGCGCATTTCTCGGGGTTTAGCTTCATATTGTATTTCATCGACACCTCAAAAGTTTCCTGCAAATGGCTTAAATGATCTTCTGCACGAAGACTCTTTACAAGCATATCGTTTATATATACTTCCCTTGTTTTCCGATTTATTTTTCAATCATTTTATTTACAAACCTTTGGTACGTGACCCCAATATTATTTAGTCCAAAAGGCATAACGTTATAACAATAAGTACCGAAAATAGTTAAAAAATATATTTTTTCTTGATCCTCCGGTTGCATCCTTATTTGGTTATACCCAGAGTATGCATCGAGAAAACTCATGATCTCGTGTCCGACCATAGTATCGATCATCTGATCTATGTTCGGTAGCGGAAACGAGTCTTTAGGACATGTTTTATTCAAATTCTTATAATCAATGTACATTCTAAATGTGTTTCCCTTTTAGGTACTACGACTACGTTTGTTAACTAATTCGGGTATTTTACTTCCCGGATGGATCCTATATTAAGTATTCTAGCTACCTCTTCTTTAACAAACCTGTTGTGGAGTTCGGTGATCGGCCACTTCTTCTTCCGCACCGAAGAGAAACTGAGATCCAAGCCCAACACCTCAAAAAATTCCTGTAAATGGCTTAAATGACCTTATGCACGGAGACTCTTTACAAGCATATCGTTTATATATACTTTCATTATTTTTTGTAATTATTTTTCAATTATTTTATTTACTAACCTTTGGTACATGGCCCCGATATTTTTTTGTCCAAAAGGCATAACGTTATAACAATAAGTACCGAAAATAGTTAAAAAAATATTTTTCTTGATCCTACAGGTGCATTCTTATTTGGTTATACCCGGAGTATGCATCTAGAAAACTCATGATCTCGTGTTCGACCGTAGCATCGATCATCTGATCTATGTTCGGTAGCGGAAATGAGTCTTTAGGACATGTTTTATTCAAATCCTTATAATCAATGTACATTCTAAATTTGTTTTCCTTTTTAGGTACTACGACTATGTTTGCTAACTAATCCAGGTATTTTACTTCCCGGATGAATTCTATATTAAGTAGTCAAGCTACCTCTTCTTTAACAAACCTGTTGCGGAGTTCGGCGATCGACCGCTTCTTCTGCCGCACTGAAGGGAATGAGATCCAGGCCCAACTTATGAGTTGTGACTTCTGGAGGAATGTCTGTCATATCTTCGTGAGACCATGCATAGCAATCAACGTTAGATATAAGATATTTAAGAATTAAATCCCTGAACCCCGAGGTTAACCTGGTGTCTAGGTATACATTTCTTTTGGGGATTTCCGAATGTAGTGCAATCTGCTCTAATTCTTCTACAGTGGACTTGGTGACATCTGATTCATCTGGTACCTGAAAGTATCTGGGTACTTGGAACCGACCCGAAAATTTTCCTCCGGATAAGTTGAATCTGTTTCTATCGGCGGAACCTGGTGAACCTTCTATCTGCGAATAGGTTGAGTTTGTTTCTATTTGGGGTCTTTCACCACCTCTGGTTCCTCTATGGCACACATTTCCCTTGCAGCGGGCTGCTCACCCCGGATTTGTTGAATCCCCTCTGGTGTAGGGAACTTTACCAGCAAATGTAGTGTTGACCGAACCGCCTTCATATCATGTATCCACTACCTTCCGAATATTGCATTGTACCTCATGTACCGATCGAGGACATAAAATTTTGTTAACTTAATAACTCTGATCATGTCCACCTGCAGATCTACTTTTCCTTTTGTTATTTCACTTGACATATTGAAGCTTGAAAAGAGTTCTGGCGGCCGAAACTATCTTGTCTACCATGTTCATTTCTTCTACCACCTTCAGCCGAATTATGTTAGATAAGCTCCAGGGATTAATTAGAACTCTCTTCACATGGAAGCAATCAATAGGCACTGTGATCACCGATGCATCATTGTGAGGGAAACTCACACCGACGACATCTTCATGGCGAACGTGATAATATGTTCGTCAGGTATCTCCCAGAATCTTTTCTCTTGGGTTACAAAAATTTTCATCTTCTTAGCCGCGATGAAAGATGTAGAGCCAATTATTGACCCACCATAAATCATATTTATAACATGGGGTGGTACGGCCGAATTTGACTTATTTTCTGTGTGTGGTCCCCGCTCATAATTGTTGCGAGTTTTTTCGCCAAATATATTAGGATGTGGGCCCTGGTTATCATTCCTGCCACTTCTTCTCGTAGATGTCTGCAGTTTTATGCATGTGTGTGCCGTGAAATCACACCAAATGGACTGGTCTCTTTTACTAGGATCTGATTGTAGTTGTTTCGATGGCCAGGACACCAGATGAGTTCTTAGTACCGCTACCATTTTCTCTTCATTAATGTTGAAGTTATACTCAAATAATTTTGGGTACCTGGTACCCTTAGATGAGTTACCTTTATCAAAATTCACTAATCTTTGATTGTTTCATCTGGAACCTCCTTTGTTATTTGATTTTCAAAGGAGCGAAAACCCTGTCCACATTCCTACTTTCCGGGAGTAGGATAAGATTGATAATGGTTCTTCGAGGAATTGCGGTCAGTTCCGGCTCCTTTATCAGGCTTTGCAAAGATACTTCAGACTTTAGATCCAAGTATATCATCCTTAATTCGGATCTTAGACTTGTACCAATTGAGCACATCTTCCCAAGTTGTCTCTTAGAACTCCAAGAGATTTTCTTTGAGCTTTCTGGAGGCATCTAAACTTGCCGAATTCAAACCTTTTGTGAAAGCCTCCGCAACCCATTCATCCGAGACTGCCGGTAACAACATCCGCTCTTTCTGGAACCGCATAACAAAGTCCCTAAAGAGTTCTATTTCTCTTTGCGAAATGTGAAAGATATATGTCTTGCGTGTCTTCACCTTCCGAGGCCCCCCATGAGCCTTAATGAACATATCAGCGAGCTGGGCAAACAAACCAATTGAATGCTCAGAGAGTTGTGAATATCATGTCAAAGCTCCCTTACCGAGTGTTTCAACGAATTTTTTGATCAGGACCGATTCTATTTTGTGTTCTCTTAGATCATTTTCTTTCATGGCCGTAGTATACGCCATGATATGCTCCTTCGAATCAGTAATTCCATCATATTTTGCCACAAAAGGCATTTTGAACCTTTTGGAGATTAGTTCGGGTGCAGCCTCTGGCTTATACGCCAACTGAATATATTTCTTTACATCTGGACCATCAACCACAGGAGAAGCCCCCAATATTTGGCTGAACTGGCGTCAAAACTCCTGGGCGATTTTCCCGCCTTCTTTCCGTTGGTATCGACTTTGCTAGTCTTATCTTTCATGAGTTTCAAAACTTGTTCCTGGAACATATTTTTAGGGGCGGCTTCACTCTCTGAATCATCATTTCCTGATCTGCCTTGATCATTATCGATTTCTCCATTTGTATTTGGTGGAGGTATCGGTTCCCCTATTGGAGTACTACCAATATTTTTGGACATGAACTCATTTTGATACTGCTTAAGACGTTTCAAGTCCTCACTCATTTCAACGTTTTGCGCCCGAAGATTATGTATAGCTTCTTCGGGTATTTCGTAAGTGGGAACATCCTCAAATCGAGTTTGTCCGTCCCCGGAAGTAACTCCATCTGTAAACATCGGGTCTTCGAGTCTCATGGTTTCTATAGGCAAACCATCCGGCCCAAGATTGTTTGTGTTGTCCCTGACGTTGCGACTGCTTTCTTCTATTCTTGTCATTTATCTGATATGAACAAAGAATAAGACTTAAAAAAATTAAATTAGTAGAGGGGTCACTTGTGACACCATAATTGTCCATGCCCCACGGTGGGCGCCAAACTATTTACATGTAAAATGGTACAGTTGAATTTGTATACATGATTAAGGATATGTGGATCTCAAGTGACACGTTATATAGGAATTCTAGATGAATTATACTGAAAATGAGTAATAATAAGATAAAGTAAAGTAATGATTAGCATGAGCCTTATGACAACTTCTGGGTACGTTAACTTATATGTAAACACAGAAATCGAGAGAATATAAGCAAATATCTTGTAATAACTAGAATGTGATGATTTACAATGGAACAATGTGTCCTATTTATACATGAGCTACACGGGTACACAACCTACGAAATATGCCATCATCAATACAGGAGAATGAATGTTGTAATAATTGGATAATCAATATCTCAATAAATGTCATTAAAGCTTCATTGGAAGACATATGACCAGTTTGGTAACGGTCGCCCGTTACAGTTCAAACGACTCTCAGCCTTCTGTATTATTGGTATCAGTCATGCTTGTGTCGCTCCCGATACCACGCGTACCTAGTTGGTAGTGCCTTAGACTGACGTAGTCATGACTCAACGTCATGCTTCATGTGTCATACTATAATTCGTACAACTGTCTTATACACATTTTGCCATATACACTTATTATGGGACGGAGAGAGTAATAATTAAGTATCATTACTGTCCCAGATTTGTCGATGAACAATTGCACATGCCTTCTTTCGCATACAATTTTTTTGACTCATTAATGATAAAGACAAAGTACATCATTATTATGCTCGGCCTAATTCATGTATTTTTTTTTAATTAATTTGACTATTTTTGGTTGACCTAAGGAAAAGAAATAACAACTTACCAGTTACGACTTCTTCATCAGTCCTCCCTAAAGTTGACTGTGCTAATGACCAATCATCACTTGCCTTCGGAAAGAAAAAGAGGAAAATGATTGTGTGCGGGTACCTTGCGTATAAAGCTTGCAAATCTTCACCAATTTGGCACGGTAAAATTAGGTAGTGGGTAAAGTCACTGTCTAGTGAAGAATGTGAAATTGGAAAAAATATGGTTTTGGTGTGATGAATAGGTTCTTACACCCTTTGGAAATATCGAGTTTGAGTTTTGAATATAATTTTTTTTATTAGATAGCGTTTCTCCCTTATATGGCTTTACACAGCACAAATACCACCAGAAGAAAAATGAAAAAAAAATAAAAAAAATAGTGATAGTTAAATATAAGATTATTTTATCCACACCTAGCCTAGATACAGTTGTCTTTTTGGAATTAATTTTCTATTTTATGATCTTAAACTTTGCGGGTGGAGCCGAGTACTCCTATATAACTTCAAGACTGAAAATTAAAAGAGTATTCCACGCATATATATTAGAGAGAGGATAATAAAAAAGATAACCTGAAAAGTTAGATCTTTGTCAAATTATTTTATGTTGTCTTAAGAACTTATAATTAACCGGGCAAATAATTTTACGTATTAGTATACAAGTTCCCCATTTCGAATTATGATCAGTAACCGTGAATGAAATTTTTTTCTAGCGAACTGGTATATGCTTATACAATTAAGTTATCTACTTATATTGTAATTTGAAATAATATAAGTATATGTTTTAAATCATAACAATAAGCAAAGTGATCTGAGAAGCATTTCAATATATTTGTCGTGGTTTTTTATTTTATCTATTAATTAAATTATTTTTAATTTAATTTTATGGCATGGTTTGACTGTGGAATAGCTAAAATAGTGGGGAAAATGATTGCCGAAAATTCAAGTAAAAAAAGCCCTTGAAAACACCTTCGAGAGGGGAGGGATATAGTGCAGATGTAATAAGGAATATTATTAGTAAGAGTCAAAAGTGCATATGTAATATAGCTTCAAAAGAAATTCATTTATTCTGCAGATGTCAAAAGTATCTAGTCCAGGTTTATATAGATATTCCCTCATTTCCATTCCGGATACTTTTAATTTTTATTTATAAAAAAAAACTGTTAAATTCATTTTTCATCTAACATTAGATAAATGATCAGCAAGGATGGCATTTCTATTTTGTTTACTGTATCACATGAATATTTACCTAACTCTGTATCTGAAATGTACTGAATACTTACGAACGAAGAAAGAGAAATTCTTCTACTTAAATTGAATTGAGTTGGAATATATTGAAATTTTCTACATATACAAATGAAAAGAAATTGATAAAATTTAGGGGTATATTCTATCTTTGTCATAATATTGCAACAACATCAACATATCCAGTGTAATCCCACGGTATAATTTAGGAGGGTAAAATGTACGTAAACCTTACCCCTATCTTTATTATAGATCCTCGGCTCACAATAAAATAAAAGAATACATGAAAGGGAAAATACATAACAAATGTAGCAACATCTATTAATACACGAATAAGAATAAGGAACTATGTAATAGCTAAATAATACTATGAAATACGCTATAACTCAATAATATTACTAAAAAGGATAAGGGAGAGGAGTAAGATAGCCCCATCCTCTCCCACACAAAGTGCGACACTACTGATCGATCTACTAACCTTCTATCATAATCCTCGACATTCATACCTTTCTATCTAAGATCACGCCCTTAATCACCTGAAGTTGCGTCATGTCTTGTCTAATCACCTCCCCTACCTCTTCTTCGACCTACCTCTACCTCTCTTAAATCTTGTTACAAGCAACCTGTATCACACCTCCTTACTGGCGCATCCTCGGACCTCCTATTTACATGCCCGAACCATCTCAGTCGTGCCTCATCATCTTGTTCGCCACTTATGTCACTCCTAACCGATCCTGTATAGCTTCATTCCTAATCATATCTTTCCGAGTAAGCCCACACATCCATATGAACATCTTCATCTTCCTAACGTGACCGTTCTTGACTAGTCAAACACTTTGTCTCATATAATAATGTCGGTCTAACCACTACTCTTCCTTTAAGTTAAGAATAAATAAATAAAATTAAAAATCATACTAATATAAAAAGTGTTACTCCCTCTATTTTAAAATATTTGTCTTGCTTTTCTTTTAGGTCTGTTTCAAAATGTTTGCTTCTTTTTTTGGTTGACAACTCTTTAATTTCAACTTTTCACGTGACATGTTTAAGACCACAAGATTAAAGGCTATTTTGCTATATTCTTCATATCTTTAATTTAAAGCTCCAAGATTCAATAGTCTTATTTACTTTTTAAAACTTCGTGTCAAGTCAAAACCATCATTTTAAAGCAGAGGGAATACTTAGTAACAAACTAAAAAGGAAGTTAAATAAAACGGAAAAGGGTCTAAAATGCCTCTGAACTATTTAATTTGGTACAAAAAAACCCTCGATTTACCTTTTCGCTCTAAAATGTCCATGTTGTCAACCTAGTGAGCCTAAATTGCCCTTATTCTTAACGACTCTTGACAACAGACGCATTTTAGAGCACAAAGAACAAAGATAAACGGAGGACATTTTTGTACCAAATTTCATAGATCGAGGGTATTTTTTAAAAGTAAACCGTTTAATTGTGTAAAATTATTTTAATTATGACCAAAATAATTAAATGAATTTGAATTTGAATTTGAATTTGAATCTAATCCTAAGTTTTTATTATTTACTTAATTATTTTGGCTTTTTTATTTAACGGCTTTTAAAAAATGAGCAAAAAACTAATTCAAACTCTCGAGCTTAGGCACTTCACATCCGTGCTAAAAGATGAACACTCTCAGATCCGGCGTTCACTCTAAGCAGTGCACACACTACAAAATGAAAATAGACAATCCACCCACCCTAAGCCCCCCTTAGGAGACTCTTTTTTTAGGTCCCCTTACTCATCTTTAAATCATACCAAAATCTATAACCAAAAGCAGTTGAACCAGGACAAAACGTTCAGTTTTTTCTTCTTCTTGTGTGTGTGTGTGTGTTATGGTGGAAAAGGGCATAATCGTCATTCCATATTCCTTTATCTCTCTTTCTTTCCATGCTTTTCCTCTTTCTCTTCACCTCTTTGATTCAATGGGCACCGGTATCACTAACCTCATCGCCGGCGGCAGCAGCGGTGGTTGCTGGTAGAACCACCACCCTTCAAATGACGGAGTAATTTTTGCTTTCACTGTGTTGGTCGGATTCGCATAAAAATGTAACTGGGTGAAATTTTCAAAGATATTGTTAGCGAAAAGGAAGTTGCGTTATCGCAGTTTTTACGTCTCACTCACTCAATTAAAAACCCTAGAAATTTGCTAAAGAGTATAGTAATTAATTCGTTTGTAAATGAAAGCTCTACGACGAAGTCAGACTTCATCGTCATCAAATTCACCTTCACCGTCACCGTCGCCGTCACCGTCTTCATCTTCACCATCATCTTCGTCATCATCGTCGTCGTCGTGGATTCATTTGAGATCAGTTCTATTTGTTGTTGCTTCTTCATCACCAGCTTACTGTTCTTCATCTGATCGGTTAGTATGCTACTTCTCCGTTATTCTTCGATCTGCGCATTTCAGTTATTCCTATAACTGTGCCTTTTCGATTCAACTAGCATTTTAGTTAAATTTAGTGTATTCCTCTCAGATCTCGATCTCCTAGGCTATTTCCAAAAAAGTTAGATATTTTTCCAAATCATTTACTCAATTCATGTGTTCTCTATATGCCTGTATGTGTTAGTGGATAGATGGATTATCTTTGTGTGTATTTTTGCGATTGTTGTATTTGTTTTTAATTTGGATATCTTCTTTTAGGACTTTGATTTGAAAAAAAAGTCAGTCCGCAATGCGCGGGGTCCAGGTAAGTACTTTGATTTGAACAGGCCATAATAATAGTAGTGTACTAGATTTTTCCTTATAAAAGTTAAAGGTTGCGAATTTACATCTGAACTCTATTTCAATTGTTTTAAAGTTGTTGATAAGGTGATGACATTTTTTTATTTGATTGTTTGCTGGCTCTAGTCTATATATTATTTCAGCTTATTTATTTGACAAAAAAATATGAAGGCTAAGCTAGCATTTGGCCATAGATTTTGAAAATTTATCTTCAAAATATTTTCAAGTTCCGACCAGTTTATGGGAGAAATTTCACTTCTGCTCACAAAACTAAAAAAAATCCAAGTAAGATGTATGTCCAAATGCAACTTCAAGTTCCAAACATTACAACTTCAAAAACTCAAATTTTCAAGTTTCAAGTTTAACTTCAAAATCTATGGCCAAATGGGAGCTAATAGCTATTTATTTTTGGCGTCTTGCTGCTCGCTTATTTTTCCTTTCCTCCCCTTTGGGTGATGCAAACAGGACTGACTGTACATCTTTTAAGTTTAGAAAATCATAGTACTATTTGCTTCTGAGGATTGATTCAGTGGCAAAAGAATACAAACCATAGTACTACTTGTTGTTGATTTTTTAAAAGTCTTTTTGTGGATGCTCTCCTGTTCTTCTTACTTCTTGGTAGGTTTTAGTTTATTTTTGAAACCAGTTTTGTACTTCCAATCCTATAAGACATTGTGAGGAGAATTACTTGGTACACTGATTGCCCTTATTTTCATTTCCTCTGGATGAAAAAGGCTCTTTCGGGATTGGAATGTGATGTTCTGCCTTATGAAGTACTTTTTATTTCTCTGATTTGTAATTTATGGCATCTTTCTGCATTGTGTCTTTTTGGGTGAAATCTGAGGTATCATTTGGTAAATGTTTAACAAAATCTGATGCTTAAGGGTAAAGGCAGAAATGTTCTCATCTATACTGGTATAAATCCCAAGTCCATAGGCCTACCCGATTGAATAAACTCATTTAAGGAAGTAAACTAGTATGATCTGCCTGGCTTGTTGCGCTGTGTTGTTTGTACTGCATGACTGAACTTTTTACATTGCTGTTTCAGACAGAAGATAGTTTATCCCCTCTCCTAATGTTTGTTGCAAAATTTTATTTGGAGGTAATTTGACAATGCTTGTGTTAGGATATTTGATTCAGAAGATGTATGAATAGACGCACATCTACTTGTTGCAAATTACACCAGTCAAAGATAATACCTATGCAGAAGTCCACTGAGAGGTTAAGTTGCCCCTATGTATAAGCTCAGTAAATTAATCAAATACATTATTGTTGAGTTCTTTGTTTCCTGCTACCCGTCTATTTTGAAGTTGTTCATCCTCAGCTTATGGATAAAACTGTCGAAATGGGTTGTATCTATAAATCTTTGTGATATTCTCAAGTTGATCTTTTTCATAATCAGTTGCTCTGCTTTGTGGATAAAAGTTGAATTGGATTAATCTGCTAATCACTGGTGTACCACGACTCGAACTTTTGTCAGATAAATTTCAACTCTGCATAATTTAATTCTGTAGAGCTTCCTTATTCCTTAGGTATCTTACTTTATTTTTGTAATGAACCCTGAGATTTTTATTTTTATTTTTGGGCTGGCTATCTCTTACTTCAAATAATGCACCAAGAAGATGGAAAAAGAATTTGATAAGCTTATCATCTCCATGTAACAATTGTGGACTTGCGGTCATTTAATAGCCTTTGTTTTGATCTGTGTTAGCACCGGTGAACAATTTTTCCTTGTCACCTTTATGCTTTTCCTTTTTATTGCTGGATAGTTGAAGTCGTGAAATTTTAATGATGCTGAATATCTGACTTATTAGATGGTAATTTGATCTCCTAAAAAAAATTGATCTCCTAATGTTGTTACCTTTACCTGTAGCTGTCATTTTCAGAAATGTTTAATTACGTCTGTTTCATTTCAGAGGTCATCTCAAATCACCATGGTCTCGCAGAAAGAGAAAACATGTCCTTGCACCCCTGGAGTGGAAAAGCTTTTCTGCCCCCGATGGAAAGCTTCGTAATGGAGGAGTTAAATTTCTAAAGAAAGTTCGAAGCGGGGTGAGTTCCTGCACCTCGATATTTTTTGAGATCACATTTTCCATGTATCATTTATTTTACATATATAAAACTTTTAATGTTTGGTTGGAAGTGTGAAAGGGAAGGCAAGCAAAATGAAGGGAAATGAAAAGAGGGAGTTTGTAAGAGAACGGTTTTCTTTTCCTTGGTAAAGGTGAAAATAACACAGTTTTCGTTTGTTTGGAGTCGAAAAGAGGAAGGGAATGGTGAATTGAAGTGTAGATTGCTTTACTTTTCATAAATTCTGTAGATTTTCTCCCTTCCAGTGGAGAAAGAGAATCGTTTGGGCCAAAATGCAAATCAGTTTTCTCTGTTGAAATCTTTTTCCTCTATTGTCAACCTAACAGCAGAAAATTTTACCATCTTCCTTTTCTTTCTCTTCCCTACTATCCATGTAATGGGTGGGTTTGTTTACTGAACTTTGTCTCTCTTATGCAGGGAGTTGATCCTAGCATCAGGGTGGAGGTTTGGCCTTTTCTTCTCGGGGTGTAAGTTTTTCGTCTTCTAGTACGGGTTACCTTTATTAAGATTGAAATTTGGTTCGTTCAACACACTCCTTCCCCCTTTCTGCTTTCACTTTTGTGTGCCAATTTTAATTGCTCAAGTTTCCAAGGGAGATGATGGAGTTCCATTCTCCAGATATTGACATTAAACTTTCTTCTAGTTCTGTGAATTAATTCGTGTCCATAATGAGTGAGAGCAGTACTGCAGTTATTCTACTGGATCTTTTAAATGAATCCTCTTATGAACCTGTTTTTATATATTGTAGGGTCCCTGTTTTCTGTTATCTATTCTGTTAGGGTTGTTTTTTGCGGAAGATTATATAAGCGAAACCAAGCTCTTGTCACTAAGTCCAAAAATAACTTCACTCATTTGTGATTTAGTGGGTTCTTAATTGCTTTTGTCCCTTTAGATCTATTCTGAGAAAGTACACTCTTTTCTGTTTTATTAACTTGGTGAAGTTATGGGCTGGCAATGTTTTTGGAGGGTTTGCAGAGCCATTTTACTGGCTTCTGCGTCTGTCTAGTTACTTTATGTGTCAAGTTTTATACTGGTGAAGGCTTGGGTCAGAGCTGATAATTATTCTGTGTGTCTCTGCAGCTATGAATTGGACAGTTCCGAAAAAGAAAGAGATACTATAAGAAAAAAAAACAGGTAATGTTTCCAAATTCATCTGCACTACCGTGACAAAGGTCTCATACAGGAAAATCTTTTTAATCTCTGTTTTTCAGTTGACGAGTCATAATCGCCTTTTTATTATTAGCAATTCCAATTTATTTAGACTCCTTAGTTCATACTCCTTAATGGTGCATAATATGTGAATGCAGAAAGGAATATGAGAGACTAAGGAGGAAGTGCTGCCAACTGCTGAGACGCAATAGTCAAACCTTTAAAATGAAAGTGACGGGCGGAATTGGAAGCAACGGAGACAGTGGAAATCTCATGGAAGGGATGGATTTCCCCGATTATGAAGATGTTGTCAGTGCCCTGGAATCCCTCTCTAGTGGGGACATAAGCCCATTTGTTGAGGATTCAGACAATCAGGGCAGTATAATGTTCGATGAATTTTCGGGTTCCAAACGAGCCATGGAGCCAAATGATGTATCTGACTCTGAGTCGTCAGATTCTGATTTCTCTGTAGATGATGATGTCAGCCATACTTTCCTCTATATAAGAAGCATGTATGAGAATACAGCCGAAGTGCATTCTAAGGAGGACGCTTCTCCTTCAAAGACAGAAGTCCAGCCAGAGCCCTGCAATGCAGAAGATTTTGCTACGTGGCAACGAATAATTAGGGTTGACGCAGTTCGTGCTAATGAAGAATGGATAGCATATTCTACACCTCAGGCTGGAGCAGTAACAGATGGCCGGGCACGCTGTTCTGCGCAGGCCGTTGGATTGAAGGACTATGATCACCTAGAGCCCTCAAGGATCTTCCATGCTGCTCGATTAGTTGCCATCCTTGAAGCCTATGCGCTTTATGACCCTGAAATTGGCTATTGCCAGGGAATGAGTGATTTGCTTTCACCAATAATTACTGTGATGACAGAGGACCATGAAGCTTTTTGGTGCTTCGTTGGTTTCATGAGGAAGGCTAGACATAACTTCAGGCTTGACGAGGTTGGAATTAGGAGGCAACTAAAAATTATATCTAAGATCATCAAACATAAGGATTCACATCTCTATAGACACTTAGAGAAGCTCCAAGCAGAGGACTGTTTTTTTGTGTACAGGATGGTGGTAGTGCTCTTCAGGAGGGAATTGACTTTTGAGCAAACACTCTGCCTATGGGAGGTAATGTGGGCAGATCAGGCCGCTATTAGGGCTGGGATTGGGAAGTCTGCATGGAGTAGGATTAGGCAGCGTGCCCCACCAACAGATGATCTTTTGCTTTATGCAATTGCAGCATCTGTATTACAGAGGAGGAAACAAATCACTGAGAAGTATAGTAGCATGGATGAAATTTTAAGGGAGTGCAATAACATGGCTGGTCATCTTGATGTATGGAAGCTACTAGATGAAGCCCATGATTTGGTGGTCACTCTCCATGACAAGATATAGACACCTTTCTTATAGTGGCTTCCAAGATTTTATACCACTAATTTATTCTCTTTGCTAAATTCAGCATTAGTCAGTGGGTGCTCTTCAAGTCTTCACGTGTTTGTGGTGAGAAAGGACTTCCTACCTGACAAGTGACAACATTGCTGCTTCTGCTGCTTTTTTGAGTCGGAGATTGGGGACATGTATAACTCGTAACTCTGCCGAGTACAGGCACTGCTATTTGCTCCATTTCAGTGTAGCATTATTAGAAAGCCTGTGTTCCAGACTGGTCTACCATGCTCAATATATATCTTTTAAGTTCTCATTTTTAATGCTTATAGAGTCGTAGTTATAGGGTCTTTTTAATAGTAGGAAAAACTTATTCAAAGTGGAGATCTTCTGCTCATTGCCCACCTTCCTTGGGATCAAGGAGTAGGGTGTCGGGGTGGAAGTACTGTGGCCAAGCATGAGCTAGTTTAGTTATATTAAAGTATCCGATGTTGGCCACGAGAGCCTTAGAATTGTGTATTTACACTGTTTCGTGATACTTTTAGCAGTTGGGATGTGGAATGGTTGGATTTTGATTTCTTGACTTTGTGTGCTAAGCAACCTCAATATCTTGCAGAGCAGAAACATTGAAAGCCTTGTACACTTTGACATTGTAATCCCGTTTGCCTGCAACTTGGCTTGCCTCAAATCCCGTGGCAGAACATTTCCTTTCTTCCAGCTGTTACAGTGCCCAAGTAAAATCACCACCAGGTTGAAGCTTCTGAATGTGCACAAACTGCACGAGCAGTTAATCTCACAATATTACCATAATAGTAACCCTTCACCAGTTTCCTGCCAGAGTAATTTCAGATCAGGTACTAGATGATGTTATTATTCCCAAAGTGGAGCCTAGCGATTAAGGCATAGAAGTAACCGCCTAGAGATTGTAGGTTCGAATTCTAACTGCCAACACTTTCCATCTAAACCAGTATTGGCAGGCAGGATTATCTTGGTAACATTTACTTGTAGGCTGGATAGATTGATTAGTGAATTGGCGAGTTGCACACAAGTTCGGACACTATTGATATTCTATAAAGAAATCAGATATAGGTAATGTGTGCGAAAAATTAACTCATTACGTGCCAGTCTTAACGCTAATAATGTTGGGTAAAAACATAATATTTGTTGGTCTTATCTACGTTTCCTTCCGACTAGACATTCCAGTCAAGCTGCAGTCCGGGGTTCTAATTCTCGTGATGCATGAAGAGGCAAATATACTACCAAAGTACCGCGATTATTTGCTTAATAGTTCAAAGAGCCATTTTACCTCCATTCTAATGTCCTGTATGCTGTAAAGTTATCTTGGCACTGAAGGGTAAAGGCTGGCAAGTAACACTTTTTCATCTCTTAGGGACCAAAGATTATTTTCTATAGGAAAAAGGATCAAATTTGCTCTCCAACTATGTTTTATAGCTTAACATTGCCCTCCATCAAACTTTGCGATCAAATTTACACTCCACATTAGCAAGCTTGTTAAATTTGCCCTCGGCTGGACGGATTTATGAGTTGAACTCCACGTCGGATCACGTAACGCCATGTAGGCGCCCACCCAATTCTTTTAACCCGTAACCCGTACTCGTTACTCCCATCATTTAAATTGTTTCAACCCGTTCCA